>CM050165.1:391325817-391913317 GCA_027410445.1 Discoglossus pictus | reverse complement strand
ATACATCAATGCATATAGAAAAGTAAATACATCATACAGGCTTTAATAAATGGTAAAGGTATGTATGGTTGAGAAGGATTATGACTGTGTTGAGTTTTTGCAAGCAGCCTAATCCCAAAATCTTTTTGGAACCTAAAATTGCCCTACTGTGTGGTAAATAGATTTGCTGGTTGGGTCAAGTATGCTCTGCCCTCTCTGAGCAAAAACTCCACAGGAAGTAAAACACTGAAACTGTATTCTGCAGGGCAAGATATTAATCAAAAAGCATAGTAAAAGGTAGCAAATGCATACAAGTTAGATGAGATCTTTTACATGTACTGATATGTTTTTTATTATTAATTTTCTGGAATAAATATACAAGGGATGTTTAATTTTGTATACACCTTGCTTTTATGAATTGATCCTGTGGTTTTGATATAAATATATAGAAATATATGTAGAAAAAAATACTAAACAAAACATAAAAAGAAGATTTTGCCTTGAGGGATCTTTTATGCTCAGCTGGTATAATTAGCTGTAGATATATGTATGCAATGCCTAATCTACCTTTTTGGAGCCCCTGGGCAGTGAAGTGGAGGAGCCCCTGCGAGTGCATGTGCAAGATATGCACGCACCCATTTTTCCCTCTTCTGTGCATGTATATCACTTTCTTGCTGTGTGAGCAAATCACAGACATTTCCCCATAAGAACCATGTTAGCAACAAAGCCACGCAGAGCTATTACTTGTTTATTAAATGCATTTGATGGTGGTCCATATTATTTAGATTTTTCGAAGGGAGGACAGCAAGCATATGTTACTCAAACACATATCACTTGTATCACAAATAAAAACTGAGTAATTATGAGAGTTAAAGTGCCACTGCACAATGAAAACAGAAATTGTTTGAAAATATTGAGTCTAACTAAGAGCATAAGTAATCAGGAAAAAAGTCATACAGCTAGTTTTTAATTAGATACAATAAAATGTGATACCTGGGCCCTAGGGAAATCCATGATACATACACACAAATGTATATATATATATGTATATGTATATTGGTCACTTTTACTCATGCAATCTAAACATATTAGAATAGAGCCTCTTAATATTACATCAGCATTCACTAATGGCCCGCTATAATTATAATACAAATATATACATTGTCTTGCAAACGTATTCACCCCCTTGGCATTTTTCGTGTTTTGATGCCTCACAACCTGTAATAAACATGGATTGTTTGAGGATTTGCATCATTTAATTTACAGAACATGCCCACAACTTTGAAGATGCTTTTTTTTTTTTATTGTGAAGCAAACAACAAATAGCAAAATAACAGAAAAAGTAAATGTGCATAACTATTCACCAATACTTGGTAGAGCAACCTTTTGCGGCAATCACAGCTCCAAGTTGCTTTGGATAAGTCTCTATGAACTTGCCACATCTTACCACTGGGATTTTTGCCCATTCCTCCTTGCAAAACTGCTCCAGCTCCTTCACGTTGGATGGTTTGCGCTTGTGAACAGCAATCTGGGCTTTGACTAGGCCATTCCAACACATTTCCCCTTAAACCACTCAAGTGTTGCTTTAGCAGTGTGTTTTGGGTCATTGTCCTGCTGGAAGGTGAACCTCCGTCCTAGCCTCAAATCACACACAAAGTGGTACAGGTTTTGCTCAAGAATATCCCTGTATTAAGCACCATCCATCTTTCTCTCAACTCTGACCATGTTTCACTGTGGGGATGGTGTTCTTTGGGTGATGTGATGTGTTGGGTTTGCGCCAGACATAGCATTTTCTTTGATGGCCGAAAAATTAAATTTTAGTCTCATCAGACTAGAGCACCTTCCTCCATACATTTTGGGAGTCTCCCAAATGCCTTTTCGCAAACTCAAAATGTGCCATTTTGTTTTTTGCTAAAAGTGATGGCTTTCTTCTGGCCACTCTGCTTAAAGCCCAACTCTATGGAGCGTACGGCTTATTGTCGTCCTATGTACAGATACTACAGTCTATGCTGTGGAACTCTGCAGCTCCTCCAGGGTTACCTTAGGTCTCTTTGCTGTCTCTCTGATTAATGCCCTCCTTGCCCTGTCCGTGAGTTTTGGTGGGCGGCTGTCTCTTGGCAGGTTTGCTGTTGTGCCATGTTCTTTCCATTTGGTTATGATAGATTTGATGGTGCTTCTCTGGATCATCAAAGATTTGGATATTTTTTTATAACCTAACCCTGACGTACTTTTCAATAACAGTGTCCCTTACTTTATTGGAGAGTTCCTTGGTCTTCATGGCAGAGTTTGGTTAGTGGTGCCTCTTGCTTATGTGTTGCAGCCTCTGGGGCCTTTCAAAAAAGATGTGTATATGTAATGACAGATCATGTGACACTTGGATTGCACACAGGTGGACATCATTTCACTAAATATGTGACTTCTGAAGGTAATTGGCTGAACCAGAGCTTTTTATGGGCTTCATTACAAAGGGGGTGAATACAAATGCACATGCCAATTTTCTGTTTTTTATTTCTAAAAAAATTGTTTTATGTATATATTTTTCTCATTTCACTTCACCACCTTAGACTATTGTGTTCTGATCCATCACATAAAACTCATATTAACAAAACATTGAACTTTAGGCTGTAATGTAACAAAATAGGTAAAAAGTCAAGGGGGGTGAATACTTTTGCAAGGCACTGTACATAATCGGCTAGGGTCCCCTACATTGAAATAAGTGTACACATATTCAGCCATGGTCCTGTGCAATCAAATAAATATGTACATATTTACATATTTTACATATTACACATATTCATCCAGGGTCTCCTATGATCATTTAAATGTATAAATATTCACCTGGAATCATCATAGTAATACAGTAATTAAATATTTAGTCAGTGTCTCATACAAACAAACACCTATTCAGCGAAGGTCTCATATAGACATATAAGGGACATAAGCCAGGGACCATTATAATAAAAATATTCAACCACAATTGTCAATGATATTAATGAATACATATTCAGGTAGGTTCACCTATAATCATATGAATGTATACATTTTCAGCCATATTCACTAATAATTATAAACACTTACATATTAAAACAGGGTCATCTATAATCATAATTCCTCCAGGGTATAATTCCTCCTATTAATATTTTCTTAATATTTAGATACAGTATCTAACAGTATCTCCATGATGACATCACAAAATTGGTCTGCATGGCTAAGGACATGGATTACTGGAACCATGGCCTCTGATCCAATAAGACCAAGATGAACTTATTTGGTTCAGATGGTGTCAAGCGTGTGTGGCGGCAACCAACTGAGGAGTACAAAGAAAAGTGTCAAGCATGGTGGTGGGAGTGTCATGGTCTGGGCCTGCATGAGTGCTGCCGGCACTGGGGAGCTACAGGTCATTGACGGAACCATGAATGCCAACATGTACTGTGACATCCTGAAGCAGAGCATTATCCCCTCCCTTTAGAGACTGGGCCGCAGGGCAGTATTCCAACATGATAACTACCCCAAACACACCTCCAAGACGACCACTGCCTTGCTAAAGAAGCTGTAAAGAAGGTAAAGGTGATGGACTTTGCCAAGCATGTCTCCAGACCTAAACCCTATTGAGTATCTGTGGGGCATCCTCAAACGGAAGGTGGGGGAGGGCAAGGTCTCTAGCATCCAGCAGCTCCGTGATGTCATCATGGAGGAGTGGAAGAGGACTCCAGTGGCAACCTGTGAACTCCATGCCCATGAGGGTTAAGGCAGTGCTGGAAAATAATGGTGGCCACACAAAATATTGACACTTTGGGCCCAATTTGGACCTTTCCACTTGTGGTGTACTCACTTTTATTGCCAACGGTTTAGACATTAATGGCAGTGTGTTGAGTTATTTTTAGGGGACAGCAAATTTACACTGTTATACAGGCTGTACACTTACTACTTTACATTGTAACAGAGTGCCATTTCTGCAATGTTGTCACATGAAAAGATATAATACAATATTTACAAAAATGTGAGGGGTGTACTTACTTTTGTGAGATACTATATATTCTGACAGGGCTCCCTAAAATCATATACAAGGCGAAAACAAAATTAGCACATAGCAAAGAATGGAATGCCCTGTTTTTGAGCTTAAACGCAAACCTACATAGAGCTGTTTTTTAAAGCACCAACACAAGATTGAAAACTTGCAAACTTACAATCTAAAGGGTTTGAGTAATATTTTAGGCTTGGGGTTTATAGTACATTAATATTGTTGTATATATCCTGGTTCCATTGATATGTATAGATTCAAATAACTTCTGAGAAACAAATATTTAATTTTCTTTGGAAATAAATTGATGGTTCCCATAATACATACGTCATCAATGACAAAACCCAACTTGACAGTCGTTTTTGAAAGAAAATATTACCATGATAGCAGCAGAAGGTTATAAAGAAATCTGAGTATGTTCTGTTCTTAGAATTAATGCATTAAAGTGGTAGTATGCACAGCTGTGAAACATGGGAGCACATATATGAGAGAACAGGAAGAAATGAGGCAGTTCTAGAAGGTGAGAATCAGTTACTTTGGGGCATTTTATAAGTAAATTAAGTGTAACTTTTATATAACAATGAGATTGGCAAGGAAAATGTAAAATAAATAATATTAAATATAGAAATCTAATAAAAAATAAAAATAAATATTTTTTTGCATAAAGGGTTCCTTTAAAGTTTGAATCTTTTCCAGAACCTATATCTTTTTATGCCACTGACATGATTACAGGGAATGATCTTCAAGTGTTTGATGCCACTTTAATTCAATAATAACCCAGAATTTTTTTTATTTTTTATATTAAACTTGGTAAAGATATTTCATCGTCCTTCTTATCATTAGGGACCATCTGATCATGACAAGATAGCATAAAGTGGAGAGATGTATAATGTAAACCCAAGAACCTCCCCTAATATTAGAGTGATATTTTAAATTATAGAGATATGGTAAAAGTATTGAAATTATCTATAGTAAATATAGCTCCTTCTATCATTATCCACCAAGTTTCATGCAGTTTTAAAAAAAAAAAAATATCTTTCAGGTCCTGACGGGTCCTGATGGTGTGTACATTTTAAAGGATAGAAAAAATCAGTTACCATGCAGTCATCCATTTTTGGAGAAAAGGAAGCTAATGGCTAAGGCCATATTTTAAGCCAGAAATAACTATAATCATAGAAATAGCCATTCAGACCAAATACCTATAATCAAGTAAATAACCTATCTGCAAGAATAAATATTATTGAGGAGCTACTTTCTACCAATATTTCCTTACAAAAAATAATTTTAGCGAAAAAAACATTATATAAACTTACTAATGTTGCCTCTGTTTAACTGGTGCACTTTCTGCCCTTTCTCTGCACTCAGCAGGAAACGCATGGGATAAATGAGGGAGGGAACAGGGAGCACTCTACTATCTAGTTCCAGGCGGGTGTCAACTAGTGGCCAGTCTGTGAAATGCAGTATTTCATTTTTATTTCCTGTGTGGATATCACCAAGGCATCTAATACCCTATTCTATAACAAGTCGCCAGGGACAGAGAAATTAGGAGAGTAAGGAAGGTTGTTGGATATATTAGGTTTAGGAGATTGATAGGGTGAGAAGTAGTGATGTCGCAAACCTAAAATTTTCGGTTCGCGAACCGCGAACGAGAACCGCCGCAAATGTTCGCGAACCGGCGAACATCGGCGAACCGCCATAGACTTCAATGGGAAGGCGAATTTTAAAACCCACAGGGACTCTTTCTGGCCACAATAGTGATGGGAAAGTTGTTTCAAGGGGACTAACACCTGGACTGTGGCATGCCGGGGGGGGATCCATGGCAAAACTCCCATGGAAAATTACATAGTTGATGCAGAGTCTGGTTTTAAGCCATAAAGGGCATAAATTACCTAACATTCCTAAATTGTTTGGAATAACGTGCTTTAAAACATCAGGTATGATGTTGTATCGATCAGGTAGTGTAAGGGTTACACCTTACATGACTGGGGGTCTATAGGTGACATTAGTACTGACCTTTATCTGACTGGGTGTCTATAGAGTGACATTAGTACTGACCTTTATATGACTGGGGGTCTATAGGTGACATTAGTACTGACCTTTATCTGACTGGGTGTCTATAGAGGGACATTAGTAATGACCTTTATATGACTGGGGGTCTATAGAGGGACATTAGTACTGACCTTTATCTGACTGGGTGTCTATAGAGGGACATTAGTAATGACCTTTATCTGACTGGGTGTCTATAGAGGGACATTAGTAAAGACCTTTATATGACTGGGGGTCTATAGGTGACATTAGTACTGACCTTTATCTGACTGGGGGTCTATAGAGGGACATTAGTACTGACCTTTATATGACTGGGGGTCTATAGGTGACATTAGTACTGACCTTTATCTGACTGGGGGTCTATAGAGGGTCATTAGTACTTACCTTTATATGACTGGGGGTCTATAGGTGACATTAGTACTGACCTTTATCTGACTGGGTGTCTATAGAGGGACATTAGTACTGACCTTTATCTGACTGGGTGTCTATAGAGGGACATTAGTACTGACCTTTAGCTGACTGGGTGTCTATAGAGGGATATTAGTAATGACCTTTATCTGACTGGGGGTCTATAGAGGGACATTAGTGCTGACCTTTATCTGACTGGGTGTCTATAGAGGGACATTAGTAATGACCTTTATCTGACTGGGTGTCTATAGAGGGACATTAGTACTGACCTTTAGCTGACTGGGTGTCTATAGAGGGACATTAGTACTGACCTTTATCTGACTGGGCGTCTATAGGTGACATTAGTACTGACCTTTATCTAACTGTGTGTCTATAGAGGGACATTAGTAATGACCTTTATATGACTGGGGGTCTATAGAGGGACATTAGTACTGACCTTTATCTGACTGGGTGTCTATAGAGTGACATTAGTCCTGACCTCCTGCTGCAGTATTATTACTCCCAGTACTCCCAGGCTTGCTACTATTAGATATAATAACCTCAGTTTTGTTTCCTTATCTGTTGGTAACATCAAAATATGATTATTAAATATTTCATATTCGTTTGTTTTTTTCTCCCAAAGTGAACCCCTTTGTGTGTGTCCCACAGATGTGGCGTTTCCGCTCTGCGTATGTTGGATTTGCACCGCTCAAAAAGTATGAAAAGAGATCCCCCCCCCCCCCTTGAAGCCCATTAATGACATCATCAGTAAATTGTATGTAACAGATTCCAGTGTTTAGGGTTTATGACCCAATACTGCGATCATATCACTTATGACAAAAATCCGTATTTGTCGTATTATTCAGACGCGCGTGCATCTTTGTGTTACATTTCCTGATACTTTTATTATCTTGATCTTTTTATATTTACTAGCGACTTGCCCATCAAAAAATGGCGGCAATAAGATTGTAAGGCAGGTAATGGTTTGGACGAGACATTCATTTTGTTGGCGGTCGGAGATCCTTCGGCGCTCATTGCGAGGTTGTTGGTTGGATTTTTTTTTTTGATAGGCGCTTTTGCTGTTATTCTTTGGTCGGCGGTGATGTGTTTTTTGCGCTTATTGCAAGGCTTTGTATGCTATGAGCAGCGTTGGCGCTCGTTGTGAGGCGCGCAGTGAATGGCTTTTATGTTTAATGTGATAATGTTTTTTTTGTGTATATGTATTTTTGTATGCTAATGAAATAATTACTAAATGAATATACTTTACCTATTTGTAAGTAATATATGCAGGAAGCATTGTGCTGAAGAGCTGACAATCTGTTTTCATGTTCCTGCAGCATACAATGTAGGTTTTCCGTGCTGTGGAGCTGCTGTGTAAGTGTCAGCAATGTGTGCAGTGTGTAGTGTAAATAGGCTGCGTGCGTGAGGGGAAGCCGTTAGGGTAGCTGTGTACTTCCGCATTGTGTAAGTTAGTGTTGTAAAATGGCGGGGAATGTGTATGTGGTACGCGGGTGTGGATGATTTAGCGTCCTTGTTAATAGTGTATCTTTACCTCGTACGGCTTTTTAGGAAAATCCGTATGTGTTTTGCGTGTTTAGGGTCCTGTAGCCTCGTTTTCTTTTTTTCAAGGGCCATTTTTTCTCTCACTTAGGTGATTTTTGGGTGTCTAAACTCATGAATTTGGACTTAAATGGAGGTGTAACTTCACTTGCAGAGGTCCTCGGTGCCCGCCTTGCTGTGGGTAAGCTTTTTATGTGTTTGTTGTGTGTATTTATTGTGTTTTTAATGTTTTTAAGTGCGTGCGGTTTGGGCGTTAAGGTCGTATTTTTTTGTGAGCTCGTAATGTTTTTTTTCTCTAAGTCCTGTATTTTTGGATGGTAAGTCCGTAAATTTGATGGTGTAAGTCCCGCCTGCGGCTCATTGCAGCCGACGTGGGAGCCTTCGGCGCTCCTTGCCAGCAACTCTGGCGCTCGCTTCGCAAGCCCGCAGCGTTAGCAACAACCCGCCTGCTCACAACTATATATGTGATATCTGTAACGTCTTCCCCAGTTGGCACTTGTAAATCGGCTAAGAGACAAAAAAGATGGCGTCCAGAAAAAATTAAAACGAGGCTACACGACCCCAAACCGCGCAAAACATCGCCATGTACGACTTTTACCTAGGAACGGACGAGGGACAAAATACACTATTATAAATAATGGAAACTGCTGGCGAGCCGCGTAACACATGCACATTTGCCGCCATTTTACAACACTAACTTGCAACTAATAACATTACAAATCTAAAATGGCGCGTTACACGACTATACAAGCGGTTTCCCCTCGTGCACTGCGCACATTGCTGACACTTACACCTCGGGTCACCAACAGTCCAAATGTACACTGTAAGCTGCAGGAAAATCAAAACTGATTGTTAGCTCTTCAGGTTATTGATCACTGGATATATTAATTACAAATAGGTAAAGTATTTTAGTAATTAATTAATTCATTATTATTAAAAAAAAATATATATAAAAAAAATACGCTTAATAGCATATTTTACACTGCGGTTACTTTACATACATTAACGCTTCGCACTTCCTAATACATTTGTTCATTCACAATAGTTATTATCGTGCATTCATTTAATAAGTATTAATTAGTAATGGAAAATAAAAATGTAGACTTTACACTACACTAAAATGTTTTACTTTTTACTCTGCAGTTATATATCTGGATTACTGCTCATTGGCTGCCAGCGATAGCACTCTCAAAGCAGTTACAAATCTAAATCACTTTATTATGCTCTGAGACCTGAATACATTTTTTAATTTACACTGCACAAAAAAAATTATATATTTAACACTGTACTTATATATCTGTCTTTGCGATGAGAGCCGAAGATTGATCGTTGCAAAGCACGAAACATGAAGGACACGAGGGAAGAGACACAATGAGCGCCGAAGGTCCTCAGAGTACAAAAAGCATCACATTGTGTGGCAAACAGCATTGCCATGGCTTCAAACTTTATTGCCCCATCATTCGTGCCAGGCAAGTCGCTAGTGATATAATATAACATAATGCAATACAATATTATACAGTACACATGGGTGTTGGAACTGGGGGGGGGGGGGGGTAAGGGGTAACCCACCCCCCCCCCAGATTTCTTCTCGTATGTATGTATTTGTATAGAAGCTAACAGGGGAGGAGAAGAGAGGGGGAGGAAACACAGGGGAGAGGGAGAGGAAGACACAGGAGAGGGGAGAGGGGGAGGAAGACACAGTGGAGAGGGGGAGAAAGACACAGGGCAGAGGGGGGAAGAGAAACAGGGTAAGGGAGAGGTGAGGTGAAGAGACACATGGGAGGGGGGAGAGACACAGGAGAGAGTGGGGGGTAGAGACACAGGGGAGAGGGGGGAGAGACTAATGGGAGGGAGTGGTGAGGAGACACCGGGGAGAGAAAAGGGGGTAAAGACACAGAGGAGGGGGTATTTTAGTAATTAATTAATTAATTATTATTAAAAAATATATATATAAAAAAAATACGCCTAATAGCATATTTTACACTGCGGTTACTTTACATACATTAACGCTTCGCACTTCCTAATACATTTGTTCATTCACAATAGTTATTATCGTGCATTCATTTAATAAGTATTAATTAGTAATGGAAAATAAAAATGTAGACTTTACACTACACTAAAATGTTTTACTTTTTACTCTGCAGTTATATATCTGGATTACTGCTCATTGGCTGCCAGTGATAGCACTCTCAAAGCAGTTACAAATCTTAATCACTTTATTATGCTCTGAGACCTGAATACATTTTTTAATTTACACTGCACAAAAAAAATATATATTTAACACTGTACTTATATAACTGTCTTTGCGATGAGCGCCGAAGATTGATCGTTGCAAAGCACGAAACATGAAGGACACGAGGGAAGAGGCTCACAATGAGCGCCGAAGGTCCTCAGAGTACAAAAAGCATCACATTGTGTGGCAAACAGCATTGCCATGGCTTCAAACTTTATTGCCCCATCATTTGTGCCAGGCAAGTCGCTAGTGATATAATATAACATAATGCAATACAATATTATACAGTACACATGGGTGTTGGAACTGGGGGGGGGGGGGGGGTAAGGGGTAGATGTACCGGCTGGGCATGCTCTTCTACATTATTATTATTATTACTATATAATGTGTAGATGTACCGGCTGGGCATGCTCTTGTGTATTATTATTATTATTATTACTATATAATGTGTAGATGTACTGGCTGGGCATGCTCTTGTGCATTATTATTATTATTAGTAGTAGTATTTTACTAATAATAATAATAATAATGCACAAGAGCATGCCCAGCTGGTACATCTACACATTATATAATAATAATAATTATTATTATTATAATAATAATAATAATAATAATAATAATAATGCATGCCCAGCTGGTACATCTACACATTAAATAGTAGTAATAATAATAATAATAATGCACAAGAGTCCTTCAGCACTGCACTGGACACTGAATAAACTTGCCTAGCTATGGTTTTCCCTATTGATGCAGTATCATCCAAACTGTCCCTCCTCTCAGTAAGACTGCAAGTTACTTATGATTCCAAAATGGCTGCTGTCCATGAGGTAGAAGGGTGTGGAAGGGAGTGTATGCTGCTGATTGGCTGGAATGTGTCTGCTGACTGTGACATGCAGGGTCAAAGTTTGCTCAATGATAAAGTATTGGGGGCGGGTCGAATCTCGCATATATTCGCAGTTCCCGCGAACGCGAACATGCTATGTTCACCGAAAAAAGTCCGCCGGCGAACTATTCGCGACATCTCTAGTGAGAAGTTATATATTTTTTCAACTGTGTTTACATTTATACAAAATGAAGGAGTTCATGGACCAGTTTAATTTATTAATTGTAGATTTATTTATTGTAGATTTACATATTATTATAGCATTGTTGTGCAGGAATAGTTAAGGTTTTCCAAAGAGTTCCATTAAAAGATAGTGTTTAAGTGCTTATAACTGCGTATTGGTTTAACCTGTTTTTTGTACTTTTGGGGGGATTGAGTGTTTTTTTTGTGCTAATTTTCACAAACCCCTGTCCAGCAAAAATGTAGTTGTTTTGTGTTGATTTTTAGGGGACGTATTTTTCTCTAGGAAATTGCGCTCACTTATAGGGAAATGGTTTAATAAATAATGTAATGAATATATCCAGAAGAGACTTCCTCACATGACCATCTGTTTGTTTTAAGGAATTCTGACTTTCTCTCCATGTTTGCAAACATTATTAGAGAGAGAGAGAAAGAGAGAGAGAGATCTTTAGCCCCAGAACAGGTATAGGGCATACATTTCAATGTATTCACCAGTGTGGTGACCAATATGAGAACCAATATGTTTTCAAGGATACAATCTCTTGAAAAAAATATCACAGAAAGAAAATGGATGCCTGCAGTAAATAATTATTTGATATAAAAGACAAAAATAGTGATAGGTGATTTCTAAAATCGTTTTTCAAATTACCATATACAGTATAATTTAATTTATGGCTGACTATTGTTATATGAAACTAAAAGATGGCAAATACTGTACTGTGGAGGTTACATAACAGCAGTCTACCATAGATATTAAACCACCTCTTTGTATATATTGTATATATATATATATATTCTTAAAGCACCAACAGGTATATGGGTCAGCACAATTATTTTTAATAAAAACGTGTATGATTATATATAGATTTTTTATTTTTCTTTATTTTGTTGCTACAAAACTTACAGTAGAGTTGTTTAGCTTTTCTGTAACTAGGGGCCCATTTCTTAGGCTTTCCTATAACAGTTTTGCTTTACTTTAGTAAGCATCATGTTTATAGGATCAATGAAAAGCACAATGATTATGAAATCAAAACAACACTTTTAATTAAAAAAAATATATCAAAAACACAAATATCAAAAGGTGCTTGAAAGTTTATGAACAAAATTATACAAAAAATAAACATGTTTTCTTCATGTTTAACCTCAAAATAATATATTTTTTGAGAGTTTTAACAGACATGATATCCCAATGACGATACAAAATGTGGAGGCTGGAGTGAAAAACTAAAAGCACTCCTCTCACTCACTGTAAGTATGTAGCATGCTTTAACATATTGGGTTTATACTAGTTTATACAAGTCTGTTTCATAATGTTAAGAGTGTAAAATTAACTAATGCCCCTTTATCATATAATGAATAAAGATCTAAAATTGTGCTTCATAAAGCATGTTCTATCAGAGGTTTTCAACCCTCTTCTCAATGTTCATAAGACAGGCAATGATTTTGATTTAATACTGTGTGAATACAGCTAAGGCAATTAGTAATCAGCAGGCCTGTAATCGACTTGTATTCACACAGTGTAAAACCTACATCACGGCCTGTGTGTTGGGCTTTGAGGAGAAGGTTAGAGACCACTGTATGGAGGTCAGTGTCGTTGACAGGGGAAAGGGGTTACTTTTTCAGGGTGGCCATCCTGGTAGTTGTGCCAAACTGGCAGGCATCTATATTATGTACTGAGATACCTATACTCAGGGGAGTAAGAAACAGAAGTCTTCAGCTGTTGGAACTGACAAACTATCAATTACAGCTGCTCCTCCATATCACGTTCCTGCTAGTAGAGGCAGCCAGGCTGCAGAAGGTGTGAGACAGAACTGAAACTGGAGCATTAATAGAGGAGCAGCCATAGACAACATGTAGTTAAAGTATTGTTTGTGTATTCTTAAGGGTGTCCCAAAGTCGAGATGAAGCAGCTGCACAACAGAAGATGACTAGTAATGTGTTTTTATAAATATATTAATTAAAACCTATCCTACACTTATCACATATAATAGTTGTCAAACTGCGAGACGTCGTCACACTTTGCGAGGTGCGTACGACTTAGGCGAGAAGCGCCGCATGTGCCCTTCGCTTGCAAGCCGCTCAAAGCGAGGCGAGCCGTTAACGCGTAGGACTTAGCGTCATCACTGCAAGCCGTTAAACCTTAGCACTTAGCCGATGCGAGCCTTGAGATGCGGGACTTAGAAATACGATACACAGGACTTAGAAAAAAAAGATACAAGACACAAAAATTTACGAGATTAGCGGCCAAACAAAAAACACAAAAAACACATTGAATACACCCCAAAAAAATAAAAAAAAAACATCACAGACAGCATGGGGCAACAGCCAGGACGTCTGTGAGTGAGGTGGAGATGGAATTTAACTCGATTTAGACGATTTTCGGTACACGAAAATTGCCTAAGCGAGGGAAAAAAATGGCCGGCGAAAAAAATGAAAATGAGGCTACACGACCCCGGGCCGCGCATAACACTGCAAACCGCGTAGCACTTTTCACATAAAACTACCTACAAAATACACTGTTAGAAAAGCCAAAAAATGCTCACAAGCCGCGTACCACATTAATAATATTACGACTATACAATGCCGCTTTACACAATAAACCAACGGCTTTACCTCGCGCAATCAGCCTATTTAGAATGCACACTTGGAACATTCATTACACTTTATAGGCAGGGCACTAACACTCACACTGTATATTGTATGCAGACGCAAAATACAAACAGATTGTTAGCTCTTCAGGCTATTGCTCACTGCATATATCAATAATAAATAATTAAAGTATATTAATTTATTGAATAAATAATTAATTCTTAATTAATTAATTGAATAAATCATTAATTATTACTTAACTACATATACATAGAAATATATCTCTCTCAGAGGACCAAAAATACACGACAGGGGAGGCTAGCAATGAGCGCCGAAGGCTCAGGGCAAACCTCGCAATGAGCGCTGAAGGTCCTCACAGTACAAAACGGTTTCAATTATGTCTCAAAATTTTATTGCACGTCATTTTTGACGGGCAAGTCGCTAGTATATATATATAATATATATATATATATATATATATATATAATATATATATATATAAATATATATATATATGTTACATATAATAGTTGTCAAACTATGACACGTTGTCACGATTTGCGTAGTGCGTACAAAGGCGTTCATAGCTTGCTTGACTCACGAAGCACGCCATTAAGCACTTCTTGCGGAGATCCTCACGAAGTGGGGCGAGCCTTTAACGCAGCGCAATTAGGCGCTGAGCGCCAAAGGTCGCTCATCGTCTGCGAGCCTCACGTAGCAAGGCGAGCCATTAAGGCACTAAACTCCCAGCACAAAGGAGATGAGCGCTCATTGCTTGCTCGCCTCGTAAAGCGAAGCTAGCAGTGAAGGCAATGAAACACTTAGCCACCAAACACTTAGTAAACGCGGGAGCACTAGCTTGCAAGCAGTTGACAAACGCGGGACTTAGAAAAATAAATAAATTACGAGACGCCAAACCACGCAAACCAAAAAACAATAAAAACACCCTAAATACACAAAACAATACAACGAAAACATCACACACAGCATGGGGGAACAGCCAGGACGTCCGGGAGTGTAGTGGAACGCAAATTTAAGTCCATTTTTAAGAGTTTCGCCACTTGAAAAGCAACAAAAAATATTGTCACCCCAAAAAATTAAAACGAGGCTACACTACCCCGGACAGAGCAAAACACTGCCAAACGCATAGCACTTTCACACAGGAACGTACGAACTACAAAATACACTATTAAAAACAAAGGAAAATGATCGTGTGACACATAACACATCTACAATGGACCTTTACACAACTAAACCAACGGTTTGCCCTTCCGCATGCAGCCTATTTCTAATGCACAGTAGTGATGTCGCAAACATAAAATTTTCGGTTTGCGTTCCGCGAACGCGAACCGCCGCAAATGTTCGCGAATCGGCGAACCCGGCGAACCACCATAGACTTCAATGGGCAGGCGGATTTTAAAACCCACAGGGACTCTTTCTGGCCACAATAGTGATGGAAAAGTTGTTTTAAGGGGACTAACACCTGGACTGTGGCATGCCGGAGGGGGATCCATGTCAAAACTCCCACGTAAAATTACATAGTTGATGCAATGTCTGGTTTTAATCCATAAAGGGCATAAATAACCTAACATCCCCCTTCATCATCATCCTCCCCTGTATCTCTTTACCCCCTCCCTCATCATCCTCCCCTGTGTCTCTTTCCCCCCTTCCTCATCACCCTCCCATGTGTCTCATCCCCCCTCCCTCATCATCCTCCCACCTCTCTCATCATCCTCCCCTGTATCTATTTACCCCTTCCCTCATCATCCTCCCTTGTGTCTCTTCCCCACTCCATCATCATCCTCCCCTGTGTCTCTTTCCCCCCTCCCTCATCATCCTCCCTTGTGTCTCTTTTCCCCCACCCTCATCATCTTCCCCTGTGTCTCTTCCCCCCTCCCTCATCATCCTCCCCTGTGTCTCTTTCCCCCCTTCCTCATCACCCTCCCCTGTATCTCTTTACCCCCTCCCTCATCATCCTCCCCTGTGTCTGTTTCCCCCCTCCCTCATCATCCTCCCCTGTGTCTCTTCCCCCCTCCCTCATTATCCTTCCCCCTCCCTTGATGATAAGGGGGGGAAGAGACACAGGGATAAGTGTGAGGGGTGTTAGGGTAAGGGGTGTTAGGGATAAGGGTGAGGGGGTTAGGTGTTAGGGTGAGGGGTGTTAGGGATAAGTGTAAGGGGTGTTAGGGTGAGGCATGTTAGGAATAAGTGTGAGGGATGTTAGGTCTTAGGGATAAGTGTGAGAATGTTAGGGTTAGGTGTTAGGTTGATGGGTGTTATGGATAAGTGTGAGGGGTGTTAGGGTTAGGGTAAGGGGTGTTAGGGATAAGTGTGATGGGTGTTAGGGTAAGGGATGTTAGGGTTAAGTGTTAGGGTAAGGGCTGTTAGGGATAAGTGTAAGGGGGTATTAGGGTTAGGTGTTAGGGTGAGGGGTGTTAGGGATAAGTGTGGGGGTGTTAGGGTGAGGGATGTTAGGGTTAGGTGTTAAGGATAAGTGTGAGGGGTGTTACGGTTAGGGTAAGGGGTGCTAGGGATAAGTGTGAGGGGTGTTAGGGTTAGGTGTTAGGGTGAGGGGTGTTAGGGATAAGTGTGAGGGGTGTTAGTGTAAGGGGTGTTAGGGATAAGTGTGAGGGGTGTTAGGGTTAGGTGTTAGGGTGAGGGGTGTTAGGGATAAGTGTGGGGGGTGTTAGGGTGAGGGATGTTAGGGTTAGGTGTTAGGGATAAGTGTGAGGGGTGTTAGGGTTAGGGTGAGGGGTGTTAGGGATAAGTGTGAGGGGTGTTAGGGTTAGGTGTGAGGGTGAGGGGTGTTAGGGATAAGTGTGAGGGGTGTTAGTGTAAGGGGTGTTAGGGATAAGTGTGAGCAGTGTTAGGGTTAGGTGTTAGGGTGAGGGGTGTTAGGGATAAGTGTGGAGGGTGTTAGTGTGAGGGATGTTAGGGTTAGGTGTTAGGGATAAGTGTGAGGGGTGTTAGGGTTAGGGTGAGGTGTGTTGGGATAAGTGTGAGGGGTGTTAGGGTTAGGTGTTAGGGTTAGGGCTGTTAGGGATAAGTGTGGGGGGTGTTAGGGTGAGGGATGTTAGGGTTAGGTGTTAGGGATAAGTGTGAGGGGTGTTAGGGTTAGGGGTGTTAGGGATATGTGTGAGGGGTGTTAGGGTTAGGTGTTAGGGTGAGGGGTGTTAGGGATAAGTGTGGGGGTGTTAGGGTGAGGGCTGTTAGGGATAAGTGTAAGGGGGTATTAGGGTTAGGTGTTAGGGTGAGGGGTGTTAGGGATAAGTGTGAGGGGTGTTAGTGTAAGGGGTGTTAGGGATAAGTGTGAGGGGTGTTAGGGTTAGGTGTTAGGGTGAGGGGTGTTAGGGATAAGTGTGGGGGGTGTTAGGGTGAGGGATGTTAGGGTTAGGTGTTAGGGATAAGTGTGAGGGGTGTTAGGGTTAGGGTGAGGGGTGTTAGGGATAAGTGTGAGGGGTGTTAGGGTTAGGTGTGAGGGTGAGGGGTGTTAGGGATAAGTGTGAGGGGTGTTAGTGTAAGGGGTGTTAGGGATAAGTGTGAGCAGTGTTAGGGTTAGGTGTTAGGGTGAGGGGTGTTAGGGATAAGTGTGGAGGGTGTTAGTGTGAGGGATGTTAGGGTTAGGTGTTAGGGATAAGTGTGAGGGGTGTTAGGGTTAGGGTGAGGTGTGTTGGGATAAGTGTGAGGGGTGTTAGGGTTAGGTGTTAGGGTTAGGGCTGTTAGGGATAAGTGTGGGGGGTGTTAGGGTGAGGGATGTTAGGGTTAGGTGTTAGGGATAAGTGTGAGGGGTGTTAGGGTTAGGAGTGTTAGGGATATGTGTGAGGGGTGTTAGGGTTAGGTGTTAGGGTGAGGGGTGTTAGGGATAAGTGTGGGGGTGTTAGGGTGAGGGCTGTTAGGGATAAGTGTAAGGGGGTATTAGGGTTAGGTGTTAGGGTGAGGGGTGTTAGGGATAAGTGTGAGGGGTGTTAGTGTAAGGGGTGTTAGGGATAAGTGTGAGGGGTGTTAGGGTTAGGTGTTAGGGTGAGGGATGTTAGGGATAAGTGTGGGGGGTGTTAGGGTTGGGTGCTAAAGTGAGGGGAGGATGATGATAAGGGGGGGAAGAGACACAGGGGTGTCCTTGCAGCAGAGATCAAATGAGTCCTTCAGGACTGTATTGCACACTGTGTACAGTAGCCTAGATATGGTTTTCCCTATTGATGCAGTATCACCTACACTCAGCTTCCTCTCAGTAAGACTGCAAGTTAGTTATGATTCCAAAATGGCTGCTGTCCATGAGGTAGAAGGCTTTGGAAGGGAGTGTATGCTGCTGATTGGCTGGAATGTGTCTGCTGACTGTGAGTTGCAGGGTCAAAGTTTTCTCAATGATAAAGTATAGGGGGCGGATCGAACATCGCATATGTTCGCCGTTCGCCGCGAACGTGAACACGCTATGCTCGCCGGGAACAGTCCGCCGGCGAACTATTCGTGACATCTCTAATGCACAGTTGAGACATTCATTACACTTTATCATAAGGGCACGAACACTCAAACTGTACATAGTATGCTCACGCAAAATACAAACAGATTGTTAGCTCTTCAGGCTATTTATTGCCGTATATATTAATTACACATATTTCAATTATTCTGCAGTGGAATCTACCATTTAGAATTTTGTTGATCTACATCTGTAGGTGGGAGTAGACTTTGAGTGCAGAGGAGGCTTCTATGTTCACAGTGGAAATGTGGTAGATGAAACTGTCAATGCTTACAGTACGACTAATAGGCAGCTCAGGATCCATCCTCCAAGATGGGCAACTAAGAGATGCAGCTCATTAAAAAAAAGGGTTAAATATGTAACACAACCTAAATTTTTATGCATCTTTATGGAACAAATTGGATTACTAATGTAACAATCAGAGTATATTTTGTTGGTTCAATTAAAGATTTTTGCCTTAATTAATAAGGTTTTTTAAATTAAAATAGATGTAACATTCAGCACATCAAACACCTAACTGCATGTGTTTGAAATGTATTTGATGTTTTTATCTATCGCATGACAATACAATTCAACTAGTGATGCAAGTGAAAAATAATATTTTATGTTTACTACAGTGAGGAAATATTTAAAATGACCCGTCCTAATTTATTGTATTTATAAGCTTGGATAATATATAAATGTGGCTTGCATTGTTTTTCTGATTCTAGTTAGTACATTTTGAATTTTTTTTAATGTGGGTACTATTTCATTAAAATTTAATATATAATACGCACACCACACATCTCCTAGAAATTATGCACAAAGCAGAAAGGAACTCTCACAGCCTGGCATGCTACCAACAGCCCTTCTGATCACAGTTTTACTTTGAATCCACTGGAAATTGGCCAAAATGGAGGAGGCGCATCCGACTTGTGTTTAGAAGCTAAAAGCCAAAAACATCAAGTCAGTTCCTTGTTGTATGCTGTTGGAAATGAGACAGATGACATCTTATGTGTCCTTCCTCTGGGGGAGTCAGATAAAAAGCTGTATGATGAAGCCAAAGAAGCCTTCACTCAGCATTTTGTGGGAAAACACAATGTGATATATTAAGATGCCAGATTTTAGCATAAAACAACAAGCTGAGAGTGCTAAAACATTCTTTGCGGAAGTAAACACATTGAAAGAGCACTGCAATTTAGGTTCACTTAAAAAAGAGTTAGAGGGAGCGGATTGCAGATGGCATAAGGAGCAAAAATGGATGTAAGATAAAATCTACAAAAAGTAAAAAGTATGCCAGGAGACAAGCATTCTCTAGATTTCAGGGACTATATTAGTAGAACATATTACATGCATGTATATATATATATATATATATATATATATATATATATATATATATATATATATATATATAAAATAATAAATATTAGAATAGAAGTTTTACTAAATATAAGTTTTTTTTTATATGATAGAGCACACAGTGAAGTTTAAAATGTACATTGTGATAGCAGTTTTTCTTCACAGTAATTCATTTCTGAAGTACTTAAAATGATTTTCCGGCTCTTGAATACAAATGTGCAGCTCAGTATGCTAACGTCTGGTTCAGAGCGCTTGATATGGGTGGAGAGGGGTCTACCTGCCAGATAATCCTGCAGATATTTAATTTGTACCCCCACAGAGGCCTACAAGCATACTGTAATACTAATTAGAATATCACAGCAGATAATTCATATGCATAAACTGCTCATTTGCATATAAAAGCAGCGACAACACACAACTTCCCAGGATTGATTCAATTTAGACGAGAATGAGTAACACAACATATAGCCAGTTGCAAGTGTGTACTCCATAAGCATATTCACATTTTTGTAGAAATTTCTATTTTAGATACTACAAGTGCGTAGAAGCTGCCAAGAGAGTAATCTTGAAAGCCAGAGGGGCAGTTACCGAGCAAGACAAGGATTTGCCACAACTTTTGAACATGTGTAGGGAAGAGGGTAAGGTGTCCAATGCTAAATGCTTATCTGATTCATCTAATGAAGATCTAGATTGTCAGTTCTCCTTCCTGCTTTCTTCACACAGATAAAAATAGTTTGCAAAACACCCCTCTCTGGCTCCTAGGCAGTAGGGTAGTGTTGAGCTAATCCAACATGGAAACCTTCAGGCACAAGCCGAGTCTGCTACAATTTAGATTTTCTCTAAAATACTTAAATAACTTCCAATATTGTTAGTTACATATTTTACAAATGGGAAGTTTTTGCAAACTACAAAACACTATATTCTCAGTATATTTTTGTTTTTGCAATATGTGTTCAAATGCTGTGTATCATCTATTGTACATTAGACTGATACATATTTGATGTTTGAGGAGACAAGAAAATACTACGTACAGAGGCGGATCTACCGCCAGTGCAGGCGGTACGTTGCACAAGGCTACTGCTTCAGGGGGGCCCAGTTCTTTGAATATGGAAACTATGCCTTTAACCCCCCAGGGCCCCGGCACACCTTTCCTCCCTCCCCCTGAAGGGCCACTCAGCACACCATTCCCTCCTCCCCTATTTCACCCCTTCCCCATCTCCCCCTTCTCCACATCTCCACCTTCCCCATCTCCCACTTCCCCATCTCCTCTTTCTCAGCCTTCTCCTCGTACTGTAGGTTGTGGATCTGGGTGTAGCCTTCCCCTGCCGCTGCGTCATTAGGCCAGGGCAGGAAATCCCGTGTGACATCACACAGGATTTCCAGCCCCGGTCTAATGAAAAACACGGTCAGGGGAAGGCTACAACTGACTTCACAACGTACAGTCCGTCAGAGGATCAGGAGGGGAAGGGGGAGATGTGGAACGGGAGTTGGGGAAAGTTTGATCTTTCATATACAAACATGATATGTTTAGATTGTACATCCCCCTACAAATTTTATGAGAAACATGTCAGGAGTGAACTATCACAAGTGAATATCATATGTTCTTGTTGTTGTGGTTTAGTTGTTTAGTACTGTCAAGACTCTCCATGACCCTATGGATCGCAGCACGCCAGGCACCTTTGTCAGCCACTGCCCCTCTGATCAAGTTCATGTTCATTGCTTCAATCCCTCCCTCTATCCGTCTCTGCCTCCCCCTTCTTCAAGTGCCTGCAGTATTTCTCATCATCAGAGTCTTCTCTAAGGAATCCTGTTTTCTAATAATATGGACAAAATATTTGGGCTTCAGCCTCATGATCATACCCTTGTGTGAGCAGTTTGTCTTGATTTCCTGTAGTACAGATTTATTGGATGTTCTTGCAGTCTAAGCACCAAAATTCAAAGGCATCAATTCTATGGAGCTCAACCTTATTTATGGTCTATCTCTCACATCCCTATGTTACTACTGAAAATAGCATTCTTTTTACTATGCAGACCTTTGTTGATAATGTGATATCTTTACTTGTTACTAGCTTGCCAAAGCTTGCAATTGCTTTTCTCCTGAGAAGCAAACAGCTTTTAATGTCATGGCTACAGCCACCATCTGAAGAGATCTAGTATCATCCATGTACTGTTACTGAGTTTGTAGATATTTCTTCCAGCAATACTGATTCTGGCTTTGGGTTCATCCAGGCCGAGTACTTGATGTACTCTGCGTATAAGTTGAATAAATAAGGTGACAAAATACAACCTTGTCGCACTCCTTTTTCGATCTTGAACCATTCTGTTGTTCCATGTTCAGTTCTGTCCATAACTTCTTGGTCCACATACAGATTCTTTAGGAGGAGAATGAGATGATCTGGTACTCCCATCTCTTTAAGAACTTGCCAAATGTTGTTGTTTTAGAATAGTCTAAGAAGCAGAAGTAAATGTTTTTGTGGAACTCTCTTGCTTTCTCTATTATCCAGCAGACATTGGCAATTTGATCTCGCATGCCTCTCCCTCATCTGATAGTTCCCTGTCAATAGTTGGATTCGAGCTTGTAGGATCTTAAGCATTACCATGCTTGCATGTGAAATAAGTGCAATTATTCAATAATTGGAGCAATCTTTGACACTGTCTTTTTTGGGGATTGGGATGTAGACTGACCTTTTCCAGTCTACTGGCAAGCAACACTTTCACAGCATCATCCTTTAGGATTTTGAATAGTTCAGCTGGGGTTTCATCAACTCCTGCAGCCTTGTAATCAGCAAGACATCCTAGGGCCCATCTCACTTCGCTCTCCAAGATGTCTGACTCCAGATCATTGGACAAATTATTGAGGTCATCGTTGCTGTTAAGATCCTTCCTTTATAGATCTTCAGTGTATTCCTGCCACCTCTTCTTTATCTGATCTTCTTCTTTTAGGTTCCTGACATTTCTGTCTTTTATCACTCCCACTTTGGCATTCAAGGTTCCTTTGAGATCCCTAATTTTTGTGAAGAGATCTCTTGACTGTCCCAATCTGTTATCTTCCTTTATCTCTTTATATCACTCATCATAGAATGTCTCCTTGTCTTCTCTTGCAATCCTGTGGAATTCTGCATTCAGTTGGACAAATACTTTTCTGTCTCCACTACCTTTCGCTTTCCTTCTTTCCTGGGCTACTTTCAAAGCCTCATCAGACATTTCTTTCTATTGGGGATAATCTTTGCTGCTGTTTCCTGAATAATGTTGCAAACTTTGATCCAGAGTTCTTCATGCTTTCTATCTTCCATGTCTAGTCCCTAAAATCTATTATTTACTTCCACTGTATATTCACAAGGGATATTATTTAATTCATATCTGCTTGGTCTGATGATTTTCCCTCTTTTCTTCGGTTTAATTTTTTTTCAGTTTTTATAGTAGTGCAATTCCTGCCAAGAATCACATGTATTGTGCCCAACTCTCGGGACCACATGGATGCAGCACGGCAGACACATTTGTGTCTGGTTGTGCTCCTCCATTTGGTTTTCCTGGCAAAGATACTGGAGTGGGTTGCCAGTTCCTTCTCCAGTGCACCACAATTTGTCTGACCTCTCTGCTATAACCTGCCCATCTTAGGTGACCCTACATGGTATATATCACAACTTCAGTAAGATACACAAGCCCCTTCACCATGACAAGGTAGCAATTCAGAAGGGCATATACTACATAGATCCCTTTATATTTTTACATGTGTTTGCTGATCTTGATCAGAGAAAAAGCATTATAGCATCATTTTTCATAAAATATAAAGAGAAAAGCAGGCTAACTTGAGTTGGATAAGTGATAAGCAATCCTAAATCAGTTCATAAGGAAATAATTTGTCTGAAAGGTCACAACATTAGTAAAATGGTTTTGGCCTGCATATAATCAAAGAGGTTTAACTTGCGGATAATTCTCCTCTGGCATATAATGACTTTCAGTGAAAATAAAGTATAGTGACTTATAAACTAGAGTAATATATATGAACAAGCCCTGGAGCAGTTCCACCAAATGGGAGCAACTGCCAAGTAAATACAATAAAAAATAAAGGTAAAAAGCACTCTGTCTACAGTCATTAATGTATCAAAATGCCTTCATTCTTCCAATCATGAAATACTAATTATACTAAAAACAGTTATACAATGTAAAGCTCATAGATAGAGACAACTGCTATTGAAAAAAGTAATCAGACTGTCTTCATCATCTTGACATGACCAGTTGCTAAGACAGGCATTGGGAGTTCAGTGCTGTAGTCAATAGCGAAAGATAAACCTCAGTCCAGGCTGCTACTACTTGCTGCAAAATTGATTGAAATAATTGTGCTTGGGGTGCAGTGCATCAAAAGATGCAACCACAAAATGCAACAGTTTGTACCCAATCATTTCAGTCTTCCACAGTTGGTAGGAGTGTGAATAGAGAAACTGGAAAACTCATATATGTGAAGGAAATTATTTGCTGCTTTACAGTGCTGTGCAAAAGTATTCACCCCCCCTTGGCATTTTTTGTGTTTTGTTGCCTCACAACCTGGAATTTACATGGATTGTTTGAGGATGTCTATCATTTAATTTACAGAACATGCCCACAACTTTGGAGATGTTTTTTTTCTTATTATTATTGTGAAGCAAACAACAAATAGGACAAAATAACAGAAAAAGTGAAGTGCATAACTATTCACCCCGTAAAGTCAATACTTTGTAGAGCTACGTATTGCGGCAATCACAGCTCCAAGTTGCTTTGGATAAGTCTCTATGAGCTTGCCACATATTACCACTGGGATTTTTGCCCATTCCTCCTTGCAAAACTGCTCTAGCTCCTTCAAGTTAGATGGTTTGCACTTGTGAACAGCAATCTTTAAGTCTGACCACAGATTTTCTATTGGATTGAGGTCTGGGCTTTGACTAGGCCATTCCAACACATTTACATGTTTCCCCTTAAACCACTCAAGTTGCTTTAGCAGTGTGTTTGTGGTCATTGTCCTGCTGGAAAGTGAACCTTTGTCCTAGCCTCAAATCACGGTACAGGTTTTGCTCAAGCATATCCCTGTATTTAGCACCATCCATCTTTACCTAAACTTTGACCAGTTTCCCAGTCCCAGCTGCTGAAAAACATCCCCACAGCATGATGCTGCCACCACCATGTTTCACTGTGGGGATGGTGTTCTTGTGATGTGAGTGATGTGATGTGTTGGGTGTGTACCAGAAATAAAGTTTTCTTTGATGGCAGAAAAGTTAAATTTTAGTCTCATCAGACCAGAGCACCTTCCTCCATACATTTTGGGAGTCTCCCACATGCCTTTTTCGCAAACTCATTTTGTTTTTTGCTGACAGTAATGGCTTTCTTCTGGCCATAAAGCCCAACTCTAAAGAGCGTACGGCTTATTGTCGTCCTATGTACAGATACTCCAGTCTCTGCTGTGGAACTCTGCAGCTCCTCCAGGGTTATCTTAGGTCTCTTTGCTGCCTCTCTGATTAATGCCCTCCTTGCCCGGTCCGTGAGTTTTGGTTGGCTGCCGTCTCTTGGCAGGTTTGCTGTTTTGCCATGTTCTTTCCATTTGGTTATGATAGATTTGATGGTGCTCCTGGAAATCATCAAAGATTTGGATATTTTTTTATAACCTAACCCTGACTTGTACTTCCCAACAACGTTGTCCCTTACTTGATTGGAGAGTTCCTTGGTCTTCGTGGCAGTGTTTGGTTAGTGGTGCCTCTTGCTTAGGTGTTGCAGCCTCTGGGGCCTTTCAAAAAAGGTGTGTATATGTAATGACAGATCACTAAGGCTGTAATGTAACAAAATAGGTAAAATGTCAATAGGTGTGAATACTTTTGCAAGGCACTGTATTTCAGACATTACATACTTTTAGTTCACTTTCTAATACAAAACTTTTCAAACATGGGCCCCTAATCGAGCAGTACAATTTGGGGTATACCTTAAAATCAGCTGCAGAATATGTTTTTCCCTACATTACCTGTTTATTTTACTATTTAAATTGCAATATTACGGCACTTAGCTCACATCTGTAAATCTTGCCTTGTCCACAAGAGATTTCAGTGTGTTCACTCATAATTTTACAGCAAACCAAGCTTTACGGATGACAAACTGCTATAGGAACCAAACAGAAAATGAGACCATCATGATTATTATAATGAGTGAGAACAAATGCCGTAACTGTGGCAAGGAACTATTATATTTCTATATGTACAGTATCTCAAAAAAGTGAGTACACCCTCAGATTTTTGTAAATAATTTTTTACATATTTTCATGTGACAACACTGAAGAAATGAAACTCTGCTATAAAGTAAAGCAGAAAGTGTACAGCTTGCTGTCCCCTCAAAATAACTCAACAAACAGCCATTAATGTCTAAACGGTTGGCAACAAAAGTGAGTAGACCCCCTAAGTGGAAATGTCCAAATGGGGCTCAAAGTGTCAATATTTTGTGTGGCAACCATTATTTTCCAGCACTGGCTTAACCATCAAGGGCATGGAGTTCCCCAGAGCTTCACAGGTTGCCACTGGAATCCTCTTCCATAATGACATCACAGAGCTGTTGGATGTTAGAAACCTTGCACTCCCCCACCTTCCGTTTGAGGATGCCCAACAGATGCTATATAGGGTTTAGGTCTGGTGACATGCTTGGCCAGTCCTCACCTTTACCTTTAGCTTCTTTAGCAAGGCAGTGGTCATCTTGGAGGTGTGTTTGGGGTCTTTATCAAGTTGGAATACTGCCCTGAGGCCAAGTCTCTGAAGGGAGGACATCAAGCTCTGCTTCAGTATGTCACAGTACATGTTGGCAGTCATGGTTCCCTCAATGAACTGTAGCTCCCCAGTGCCGGCAGCACTCATCCTATCAAAGGCCTTTTCTGCGTCAAGGGAGAGAAGCATCAAAGAAATGTTTTGGACCGATGCTAGATCAAGCAAATTTAGAATACGTCTGGTGTTATCTGGTGCTTCACGACTCTGAATATACCCTACCTGGTCTGGGTGTATTAAGTTTGGCAGCACCTGAGAGAGCCTATTCGCTAAGATTTTAGAATAAAGTTTGACGTCCCAATTGATCAGAGAAATAGGCCTATAGCCCTTACATTGGGATGAGTCCTTACCCTCTTTGGGTATTACTATTACCTTGGCTTCGAGGAATTCTGGTCTCACTGGCTCACCAGACAAGAAATCGTTAAAAAGTCATTGAAGATGGGGCTCTAAGGTATCTATAAATTGCTTGTAATAAAAATTTGTGAACCCATCTGGGCCAGGGGCTTTATGTGACTTAGACTCTTTTATAGCTCTCTTAACTTCAGTTAAAGAAATTGGATTATCTAGCAAATCAGGTTGTCCACTGTCAAGTTTCGGAAGCTTACTGGAAGACAGAAAATTTTCAATTTGGGTCCTATGATCAAATGTGCCCGAGCTAACAGGCGCTGAATACAAATCAGCATAATACTTTTCAAATGCCTCTGTGATGTCATTTGGCTTATAGATGGTCTTATCATTCTCCACCTTTAGTTTGGGGATTAAAGAGTCTGCCCTTTACTGGTTGAGGGTGAACCATTCTCCATGCATCAAGCATACCATGATTGTTAAACAAAAGTTTGACTGATTTTGTGGTGGAGGGAATTACCATCGGGGAGACGGAGCCCGATCTATCTCTTGCTTGGTCTAAGACTGAATTTATGTCCCCCACCCCAGGATCCACACTTACTGTTGCCAGTCAGACATTATATCTGATATTTTACGAAAGAATGCAGATTGCCCAACATTTGGGGCGTATATATTTATCAATTAAAGTTTAAGTTCATTGACAGTATCCTGTACCAGAATGAATCTACCCTCCTGATCTCTGTGGGTGGACATGTGTTGGAAATGGACACCCCCTTTTTACTGGGGCAGTAGAATGAAACATTTGCGTGAAACATTTCCCCCAATACTTTAGAATGGCATTCTTCTTAAAATGGGTTTCCTATATCATAACAATGTCTAACCCCATGCGACTGTACTCACTCAGGGCAACCCCCCACTTCACCGGTTCGTTCAACCCCTGAACATTATGAGATGCTTTATGTAAAGCCATTACTCACCACCTACCCCAAACGCCAGTCAAGAAATAGTTACTCAGATGGGTAGATTATCCACGGAGGGCAGATGACCTGGGTAATGCACTTCACTAGGAACTATTGGCTCGCAAAGCTCCACACAGGACAAGGGATAGATAGAGCATGGAGAGGAAGGGAAAAGAAGGAGGAGAAGAACCAGGAAGAAGGAAGAAAAAAGGCATAACATTTTTTAAAGCAATGTACAATAACAACCACGTACTTTTATCAGTCTTACAATATATATACATAAGTAATTACGAAGATATATATATATATATATATATCTATTTTGTTTTTCTTTGAGTATAATAGAAATACACAAAGTAATGCACAATTTAAACTGGTTTGAGGAGAGCAAATAGCTGTCCTCCTAAAACCTACGGTGAAGAGCCAGGTATCTTTTCAATAGAATACACAGGCAACTTGCCCAAAAAAAAAATAAGAATAGAAAAATATACAAAGTATAACCCCTTTGGGGCACAACTATGAAAAAACATTATTTTTTTTATTGACTATGTCTGTGCAGTTGAGATCTAAGAAGTGGGAAAATTCCATAGCAGATCCTGAGCTAAGTCCATATTTGGCATATGAAAAAAAAATGTTGCAACCACATATCTAAACTTAAACTGAAATTCCATAACGGATCCTAAGCTCGTACCGAATTCGGCACAAAAAACTAAAACATTGCTGGATATGTTCTACCGTCTCTCAAAATGTTCAGCTTGAAGGGAAAGCCCCAAGTATATCTCCATCCCTGGGCTAAGATGATCTCCAAGAGAGGTTTGAAAAGTTTCCTTTTATACAAGGTGGTCAGGGAAAGATCAGAATAAATGCTAGGCTGGCCACCTGCAATCTCTGGATTGCCTGGTCTTGCTGCTTTCATAAAAAGATCTTTGGTCGCTTAGTAATGAAATATAGCAATCACATTCCTAGGTCTTTCTCCAGAGGCAGGCCGACCCGCCAGCGCTCTATGAATGCGATCTAATCTGAAAGCGTCTTCTTCCAGGTTCGGTAGTAACATTTTACAGAGATCCAGCATATAATTTGGGAGATCTGTTTCTGGTAAATTTAGAATCCTGACATTTTGACGGAGGGGTCGATTTTCCAGATCCTTTTGTGAATATTGCAGTTGGCTTTGTTCATCTCCCTCCAGTTGGGTATGCGCCTCCAATACGTCATCATATTTTGCCTCCAGCTCAGTCACCTTGGAATCAAAGCTTATGATTTTTCTAACACCTTCTCTTTATGTTTTCCAGATTCCTATCCTCTATGTGGGAATCATGATTAATGTACGAAAACACACTGTGTGTGGAATTGATTAGTATTATTAAAATACATTAATGGTTATTTCTATGAAATGGAGTGTTATATGATGTTTTTTCCCATCCGATTATGGTTACTGTGGTGTCCTGACCACATGAGACCCTAGTAAATACTGTGCATTATCCTTAAGATACTGTCTAACATTTAACCCTTTAGGTGTCCCTTGTTGGCCAATAGCCTCTTGCCCTTCCGGGATTCGCGCACACCAAACCCATGATATGTATATACAGTCATATACATAATAACATGTGCTATGTGTATCAAATAAAGTATGATGAAATTATACTGTTATAATTGTTTCTGTGTTTGTACCGTATCATGCTTTAGAATCTAAAGAATCCAGATTTAATTAAGTTTTATTGTTAATATACTATAATAGATTAACATTAATCTGTACCTTGCCAATGTAGATGAAAGTGTCAGCCAGAGGGGCGTGAAATCATGAGTCAAGTCAATATACATTCAGGGTTGTCTTTAATAACTTTATGGGCTTAACTAGAATGATGGTATTCATCGACATTCATGATTATTATGCATAATGTAAACGCATATTGCACAGAATATTTACACCCCTAACTGATGATGATGAGCACATCTGTTGACTTTCACAGTAATTTAATTGTTGTTATGGAAAAGCTATAGTATACACATTATTGAGACTAACACAAACAACATTGCTGATAAATAATATTTAATCTTAGCACAAATAATAACAAACATACAAACAAAGTCACACAGTGACAAATTATCACAGGTAAGCACAGTATAATGTTGGAGGTGGGAAGGATACAGAGTTCCAGTAACACAGGTAAATAGGGACATGGGAACAGAATACAGGCAGTGAGTATGTCATTGATATGGATGATCAGTTGAGGGGGATTTACAGTGTATCATCCAACATGAGGCAACATAAGTAATATCATATTATTACAGATATCAAGAGAAGTATAACATTCAATAAGCAAAAACAATAATACAGAATAAGAAGATATACTCATGTGGTGAAGTAAACTGTAGGCTTGTGTGTCCAACGGACACTCCACTAAAACTGCAGAGATATAAGTGCTCAATCAGTTAATGTTATATCCCCAATAGGTCAGTTCTCTGGCAATGCTAATCTGCTATGACTTATTTTAGGGATTCACTCACAATAACCTGGCCAATTTGAGGGGAATTCTGTTCTCTGAATGAGCATCTCTATTATCTGTTGTTGCATATGCTTAACTGAAGGTTAAGGTAACCTCATTAACTGTTATATTTCAAGCCTAGAGTTACTCTTCCCCATATGTACAAGGAGGATCACATCGGCACTGAAGATGAGATCTGAAAGGAAGTGATGCAGCCTTCACAATAGTCCAAGTAGAGGAGAGAATAGCATGTCTAAAGCAATAGGTACATATAAATCTATGTAGAGTATGTGAGCATACACATTCTGTGGATATACAAGGAACACCATGTGACATATGTCACATGACATCTGCATTGTAGTCTGCAATTGAGGCTTTACATATATTAGCTAATCAGTAGTAAATCACAAATCTCACCGGATGCAACATAGGAACGATTATGATACATGAACATACATAATGCAATTTGACAATAGCATGGTTAGGGAATGTTGGGATGGTCATCATCCTGCATTGTTCTGACTGTGAGGAACGTGACACATCTTCGCCATCTGTAAGAAATATACAAGAAACATGTTAATATGAACATTACACATGCTATATGAGCGCCTACTTCATCACATACACATGCTGTTAATTTCAAACATATGTTTTGACTGATATGTTCTAACATAGGAAACAGGCTACTTATCTGGCAGATGATGAGGAACGATATTTCTAATTACTAATGATGTAGGAATATCACAACTATTAAACATTAATGCATCATTTGAGAGCTACATGTGCTGTTTTACCTTGGACGTGGTCCCGAGATCATCCGCATCTCTATGTCATGTTGAGAATCCATGCGGTTTCAGATGTGCTGTTGACTTGTTGGGGATGGGATTATATATCTTGTTGGTTACAGCGCCTGTTAATCGGCAGGTGGATTTTAGGTTAGGAAATTCTCACCTGTGGATCTGAGACTTATCTGGCATTCCAGCTGATGATTCCTCTGCTCCATATATAGATCACAATCACTGTTTGATGCAGGGTAAACAAATGATGTTACTGACAATGGTATCAGAGATTTTTTATTGATTCAGGATGTCTCTGATTGCATTGCTATAGTTAATGTTTTGATGTTTGTTTTTCTGTAGTGGCAGGCCCCAACATGGCCTTTACTGTTTTCATTTGAATTGATATATGATATTATTTTTTTATGCCTCAGTGTTTGCTAAGTGCTGATATTTCACATAGTTCAATGATTGTACATTGTTTTGTATAAGTGTGCCATCTCTTTAAATGCTGTGTCATTTCTTTTTAGCAATGTGTATAACAATGTTTCACAAGCTAATCCTCAAGGCTAGCCGGACAGGTCAGGTTTTCTGTCTAACAGTGTGTAAACACAGGTGAGGCAATTATTATTCAACAGGAGCCTCTGATTTGGTCACTTTGATGACATGTTTTATTTTGACACTAATGTGGCAATGGGAATTTTGGCCGAGAATGACAATCTGATGAAATTCCCTGCTTTTGTATTGTTTAATAGTGGTTTACTGTCTTTTTAAGGGCTACTATGGCACTCTTACATCTCTGTAAAAACCCTTTGCGGGACCTATTTATATTTCAGGGTACATATGAGTGCCTCTGTGAGTGAGAAAGGGTTAATATGGCATCAGTTTCATGTTTTTGTAATGCAATTTAATCTGGTAGTGTGTCTTTAATTGATTTATGCATGTTGCAGCATGGCTTTTCATATTGCCATATGCATGACCATTCCAACATATGATGAAATAATAATAATTATAATTTTTTTCAAATATTTTATTGTACCGGTAAATTCAGACAGAGCAATGACATCTTACATTATTTAAAAATTTGACAAACCAAAAATGTATACCGTATATACTCGAGAATAAGCCGAGTTTTTCAGCCCTTTTTTTATGGCTAAAAAGGGCCCCCTCGGCTTATACTCGAGTCACTCCCCCTAGTGTCTCTCTAACCCCCCCGTATCTCTCTACCCCCCCATGTCTCTCTAACCCCCCTGTGTCACTCTACCCCCCCGTGTCTCTCTAACCCCCCCGTGTCACTCTACCCCGTGTCTCTTTCCCTCCCCCTCCTCCTCCTCAACCCCCTTCTCCTCCTCAACCCCCCTCCTCCTCCTCAACCCCCCTCCTCCTCCTCCTCCACACTGTATCCCCTCTAAATACCTCACTTACCTGCTTCTTCTCCGGCCTCTGCGTCCTGACCCCGGCGCCGGCGCATATGTGACGTCACATGAATGAGAGCCGCTTCATTAGCATATACCGGGTGCCGGGGTCAAGACGGAGCAGAGGCCGGAGACGAAGCAGGTAAGTGAGGGAAAGGTATTAATAGGTGTTACAGTGAGGAGGGCGTTGAGGAGGGGGGTTGATGAGGAGGAGGGGGGTTGAGGAGCAGGAGGGGGGATGAGGTGGAGGGGGTTGATGAGGGAGGTTAAGGAGGGGGGTTGAGGTTGGGGGGGTGAGGAGGGGGATGAGGATGAAGGGGGTTGAGGATGGGGGATGAGGATGGGGGGTTGAGGATGGGGATTGAGAATGGGGGGGTTGATGAGGAGGGGGTTGATGAGGAGGGGGGTTGAGGATGGGGGGTTGAGGATGGGGGTGAGGAGGGGTTGAGGTTGAGGGGGGGTGAGGAGGGGGTTGAGGATGGGGGGTTGAGGGGGTAGGATGAGGATGGGGGGTTGAGGGGGGAGGATGAGGATGGGGGGGTTGAGGAGTGAGGTTGAGTGGGGGGTTGAGGAGGGAGGATGAGGAGGGGGTTGAGGATAAGGAGGGAGGATGAGGAGGGGGTTGAGGCTGAGGAGGGAGGTTGAGGATGAGGAGGGAGGTTGAGGATGAGGAGGGAGGTTGAGGTTGAGGGGAGGGGTTGAGGTTGAGGGGGGGTTGAGGTTGAGGGGGGGTGAGGAGGGGGATGAGGATGCGGAAAAGAAGTGGTGCCCTTATTTGTCTACATAGGGTATCTGAGGGCGACTTTTGATTAGATTTCTCTACATTTAAAAGTGTTGTGTTCAGTCTTACATCTTTTAACGGGCGTGTTAAACCCTTTTACATTATGTGTGATGAAATTATAACTCAAAAAGCTCATTGTGTTATGTTGGAGCTAAAATGTAAAAACCACTCGCAAAGATAGGGAATCGGAGAGCCACTACCTGGCAGAGTCTGGGACACCAAAAACCAAAGATCTGGAAACAGAAGCAAATGAATACCTGGAGCAGGGACACCAGTAGAAAATAAAGTTAGAGACAAATTAAACACAAAAACAAGAAGAAGTCTCATAACAAACTTTTTCATTGGTATAATAACTTCAGAAACCTTTTAAACATAAACTCTTGTAAACTATCCTTCTAATTGTCTTCTAAACTCATGATGTGGACCATATTTTGCGAGATATCAGCCCTGTCTTTGAGTTGAGCCTCAACAATCTGGTCTGATGTAGTCTCTAGCAGTTGCGTTTGCTGTCCCAAAACATGAATCTCTCTTTTAAGATCGTCCCCTACTTTGGCCAATTGGGTTTTCAAGAGAGATTCCATTCTAGACATAGATTTGTTGTCCTCTTCGCATTGTAGGTTAGTTACCTACATCTAGTTACCTCTTCATCTCCTCGCCCTCTAACTGTCGGTGTACCCCAAGGCTCAGTCCTAGGCCCCCTCCTTTTCTCCATCTACACATCCTCCCTTGGTGCCCTTATACAATCTTTTGGATTTCAGTATCATCTATATGCTGATGACACCCAAATCTACATCTCTGCACCTGAACTATCCCCCTCTCTGCTAGCTCATGTTGCCAATTGCCTCTCGAGCATATCCTCCTGGATGTCTGCCCGTCAACTCAAACTCAACATGTCTAAGACAGAGCTCCTTATCTTTCCACCCTCTACTACAGCTTTCACTCCACAAATATCTCTCACTGTTGACAATGCCATCATCACTCCCACCTCTCAGGCCCGCTGTCTTGGGGTCCTACTAGACCCTTCCCTCTCTTTCATTCCCCACATCCAATCACTCACAAAATCTTGTCACTTTCACCTAAAAAACATATCCAAAATACGCCACTACCTCACACAAGACACAACTAAAATTCTTATTCACGCTCTCATCATATCTCGCCTCGATTATTGCAACTCTCTCCTTGCTGGCCTTCCTATCACCCGTCTGTCTCCACTCCAATCCATTTTGAATGCATCCGCCAGACTCATCTACCATACTAAACGATCAGTGTCTGCAGCACCTCTCTGTCAGGCACTCCACTGGCTTCCCATAGCGTCTAGAATACAATTCAAAATCATGACCCTAACATATAAAGCCCTCCACAATAGTGCCCCCTCCTACATCTCTGCTCTCATCCCAAAATACACTCCCACCCGCCCTCTTCGCTCTGCTAATGACCTTCTTCTCTTCTCCTCTCTCATCACCTCCTCTCACTCCCGTCTTCAAGACTTTTCACGTGCTGCCCCTATTCTTTGGAACTCTTTACCTCGCACCACCAGACTATCTGCCTGCCTCAGATCCTTCAAAATCTCTTTAAAAACACATCTATTCAAAAAAGCATATCATCTTTAGCCTCTTCATTCACTATGCATCTCTCACTCTCCTGTACCTCACCCATACCCTTTAGAATGTAAGTTTGCGAGTTTTAATCTTGTGAGGTGCTTTAGGGAAAGCACAGTGTATATCAGATTGAAAGCTCAATAACAGAGTCTTCCATTATTTTCATTGTGGGGTATCGTTTATACTTGTACCTAACCCCTGTATTGCGCTACGGAATATGTTGGCGCGTTATAAATAAAGGATAATAATAATAATAATAATAATAATACCTCATCTTCCGATTCAGAACCATCCACACTTTCTGACCCCTGGTCTTGCGCTGGAGTTTGGGACTGAGGGGTTTTCGGGAAATGGTCCGAAATACTCCGCTGCATATTTATTTTCTTATTTTTACCCATTTGGAAGTGGATGCTTGTGATCACGAGGATATCGGGAGCAAGGTAAAAAGAGTTGGTCACTAGACTGTGTTTGGTAAGATGTTGCTGATCTCCCCTTTGATAGCATAGGGGTTAAGACGGTAGCATGATGAATAAGCTCATGTGGGCTACATTGGTCAGTTCAGGCGTCTTGGTTAGCACACTAAACAAATCTTCTTGCTCAGTACAGCTTGATGTGGAACCACCTACCTGTACGCTATTATATGGCCTATAAGCAATACTTGCGGGCTTAAGTGTCAAGTAATGTTTTAAATTGTCTTCTGAACCACTGCAAAAAGTAAATTTTTGGTGCTTATATGGCACTTCAGCATTATTTGTATTCTGTGGAGACAGTTGTTGCCACACCGTGGAGGTACAGCCAATAATAATTATTTTAAATGCATATATTTTATTTTGGGATTGTTGTGCAAGTAATTGTAATGCCTTTCAATGCTTTCCCCACATTTTAAAGTCCATTGATGTGTTTATATTGTTTTTTACAGTGTTGAGAAATTGTCTGTAAACTATTTGCGGATCCTATTTGGAGGCCGTAGTATTTTAGCCTCCATTTGCGGGTTATGGGTTTGAAAGCAAGTGCCTCTTTGGGGACTCGAAACAAATTAATAGCGATTTAACATTTATGGGCTTGACAGATCAAAGACTTTTTGGCAACAGAGTTCCGATTTCAACAGCCTGCAGGGTTTTTCTGCCTGTAAGTCTTGCTGGCTCCGTTACGGGCTACAGGTTTTCACGTTGGGGAAATTTTATAGGGCTGTAAGAAAGCTGTATCCTTCCACATCCTTTTAGGTGTGGAGCATGTAGGAAGAGATCTGCACAGTGACCTGTCCTAAAAATTACACGAGATACTGTCTATTTGCTTGCAGAGAACACTGTCAGCCTCTTGACAGATTTTCACAAGCTCCCTGTACTTTGTAGGAAAGAAGCACATTTGCCTGAAAATGTTTGTGCTTTATAAATAATAATAATAATCACATATAATAGTTGTCAAACTGCGATTCGCCGTCACGCTTGCGAAAAATCGCAGTTTGACAACTACGATTACAGCAAATTGGGTACTCATGCGCACAGGGGTGGTAGAGGAGGGGTGTAGACACACAGGGGAGGGGGGAGAGACACAGGGGGATGGGAGGGGGAAGTGAGAGGAGGGGGAGAGACACAGAGGAGTGAGAGGTGGGGGGAGACACAGAGGAGTGAGAGAAGGGGGGAGAGAAAAAGGGGAGTGAGAGGAGGGGGGGAGAGATACAGGGAAGTGACAGGAGTGGGAGAGACACAAAGGAGTGAGAGGAGGAGGGGGAGACTCAAGGTAGGGAGAGGAGGGGGGAAGAGACACAGGGGAGGGGTTAGACACACATGGGAGGGAGAGGAGGGGGGGAGACAAAAGGGAATAAGAGGGGGGGAGACACAGAGATGGGGGAAAGACACATGGGAGTGAGAGGAGGGGGATAGACACAGAGGAAATGAGAGACGGGAGAGACACAGAGGAAGGGGGAGAGACATAGGGAAGTGAGAGGACGAGGGGAGGCACAGGGGAGTGAGAGAGGGGAGAGACAAAAAGGAGTGAGAGGGAAGAGAGACAAAAAGGAGTGAGAGGGGGGAGAGACAGAGGGGAGTGAGAGGAGAGGAAAAGGGGAGTGAGAGGAGGGGGGAGAGGAAAAGGGGAGTGAGAGGAAGGGGAAGAGACACAGGGGAGGAGGGGGAGACACACAGGGAGGGAGTGGAGGGGGGAAGAGACAAAGGGGAGGGGGAGAAACACAGGGGTGGGAGAGGAGGGGGAGACACACAGGGTGGGAGAGGAGAGGGGAAGACACACAGGGAGGGAGATGAGGGGGAGAGACACATGGGAGTGAGACGATTGGAAGAGACACAGGGGAGGGAAATGGGGGGAACACAAATGAGGGAGGGGGATGAGACACAGGGGGAAGAGACATGGGGGCAAGAGACACAGGGGGACAGGGGGGGAAGACACAGGGGGAGTGAGGGGGTAAAAACACAGGGGGGGAGAAGACACAAGGGAGGGAGGGGATGGGGGAAAAGAGACACAAGGGAGGGAGAGGAGGGGGGAAATGAGACACAAGGGAGGAAGTAGGCGCTCATTGCGAGGCCAGTAAAGTAGATGGGGAGAGGCTCCCATTGTGTGGCAAAAAGCATTGCCAGGATTCACATTTTATTGCCGTAATTTTTGATGGGCAAGTTGCTAGTAATAATAATAATAATAGCTCAAATATAATTTAAATATTTCTTAAATACTGATTTTACTGCTAGCAAATGAGACCTTACTGTATAAGCACTACAGTAGTCCTTTTCATGTTTGATTATTAATGAAACTGAATTAATATTGACAGAAACAGTTTATAAATACATCTTCCAATACATCAAAACTAATGTAACCTGCCATGTTCTTTTTTTAAATGGGGCTTTTTTCCCCATAACACTTTTAATTGGCAGCCAGGAGCCTACATAATGTGTATATCTTTCTCTTTGTCTTACTTCCTCTGTTATTGGCAGCTTCTCTTCCATTGAATACAAAGAATTCACTTCTTAAAAACAAATCCTATTGACTATAAAGTGTGGTGAAAAAGTATTTGATCCCCTGATGATTTTGAACGTTTGTCCACTGACATAGAAATTATCAGTCTATCATTTTAATGGTGTATTTTAACAGTGAGAGACAGAATAACAAAAAAAACGCAAGAAAAACATGTCAATAAAGTTATAAAATGATTTGCAGGTCAATGAGGGAAATAAGTATTTGACCCCTTCGTCTTAGTACTTGGTGGCAAAACCCCTGTTGGCAATCACAGAGGTCAGACATTTCTTGTAGTTGGCCACCAGGATTGCACACAGCTCAGGAGGGATTTTGTCCCACTCCTCTTTGCAGATCCTCTCCAAGTCATTAAGGTTTCGAGGCTGATGTTTAGCAACTCGAACCTTCAGCTCCCTCCACAGATTTTCTATGGGATTAAGGTCTGGAGACAGGCTAGGCCACTTCAGGACCTTAAGGTGCTTCTTCTTGAGCCACTCCTTTGTTGCCTTGGCTGTGTTTTGGGTCATTGTCATGCTGGAATACCCATCCACAACCCATTTTTAATGCCCTGGCTGAGGGAAGGAGGTTCCCACCCAAGATTTGACCAAAACATGGCCCCGTCCATCGTCCCTTTGGTGCAGTGCAGTTGGCCCGTCCCCTTAGTAGAAAAACACCCCCAAAGCATAATGTTTTTACCTGCATGTTTGACGTGGGGATGGTGTTCTTGGGGTTATAGGCAGCATTCTTCCTCCTTCAAACACTGCGAGTTGAGTTGAATTATTCAGATGCTCACTTGCAAACTTCAAACGGTCCTGAACATGTGCTTTCTTGAGTAGGGGGACCTTCCGGGCGCTGCAGGATTTCAGTCCTTCACGGTATAGTGTGCTACCAATTGTTTTCTTGGCGACTATGGTCCCAGCTGCCTTGAGATCATTAACAAGCTCCTCCCGTGTATTTCTGAGATGATTCCTCACCGTTCTCATGATCATTTAAATATCCCGAGGTGAGATCTTGCATGGAGCATCGGACCAAGGGAGGCTGGCAGTTATTTTGTGTTTCTTCCACTTGCGAATAATCACACCAACTCTTGTCATCTTTTCTCCAAGCTGCTTGGCGACGGTCTTGTAGCCCATGCCAGCCTTCTGTAGGTCTACAATCTTGTCCCTGACATCCTTGGACAGCTCTTTGGTCTTGGCCATAGTGGAGAGTTTGGAATCTGATTGCTTTTGTGCACTTGGTTCTTTTTTACAGGTAATGAGCTGAGATTCGGAGCACTCCCTAGATCTCCTAATCTCAGCTCATTACCTGTATAAAAGACACCCGGGAGCCAGAAATCTTGCTGATTGATAGGAGATCAAATACTTATTTCCCTCACTGACCTGCAATTCAATGTATAACTTTTTTGACATGCGTTTTTCTTCATCTGTCACTGTTAAAATACTCCTACTATTAAAATTATAGGCTGATCATTGCTTTGTCAGTGGACAAACATTCAAAATCAGCAGGGGATCAAATACTGTTTTCCCCCACTGTACATATATAAGCTGCTATGTTGTTCTTTTCTTTTATAATGGAGTTTTTTCCTCCATCGCACTTTTGATTGGAAGCCAAGAGCCTATATAGGGTCTATATTTTTCACTCTGTCTTAATTCCTCTGTGACTGGCATCTTCTCTCTCATTGGATATTAAACATTCTCACTTTTTAATAAGAAATCCGAGTGACTATAAATTTATTCCAACCAAGTTCATGTAAAGTCAGATTTGTAAAGCTAAAAATGAACAGGAAAGTTTTAGTTATGGCCAAAATTACCCAAGCTTTGTTCAGCCATGGCAGACTTGGAGAAATAGTTCACACCCTCTGCAAAACTTTAAATATGTTGGCCTTTAATTGGTGCTGTGGGTCTTCTCTGTCTTAGTTACATGATTCAAAAGTCTATGAAATAAATCCAATGTCCATGTATAACACGTTTAACATAAAAATAGGGATGGTCATCTAAAGATAGCTCAGGAAATATTGAGTGCTTTAATTAGTGCAAGAAATAGCTACAAATAATTCTGTGACATCCTTAAGCAGTGCCGAAAGACTTGTTTATATAAATCAGTAAGGAGAACAACAATTATTGTAATATGTTCTGTTCCTGCCAATGTAGAACTGCTGGAAAGGAACTAAACATGCCTGTACTCCTCCTGTTTGGTTTATAAACTATAGCAATTACATTAAGCAATTTTAGCAAATTTACTGTTTTGTATTATAAAGAACAATTCCTGGAGCACTGGGTGTGTGAATGCATTGTATAAAATAAAACATGTTTGTGCAATATCTCTAGTGTTAAATTTCTGCCTTACGTGTTTCACATTCAGTCATGTCCCACTTTCTGTGACCATATGGACCACAGCACGCCAGGCACATCTATTGAAAACCTAATGGATTTGAACAACCAGAGACATGTCTCTGTTTTTTCAAATCCAAAAGGTTTTCTTGGCAAAGATACTGCAGTGGGTTGCCAGCTCCTTCTCCAGTGGACCACAATTTGTCTGACCTCTCTGCTATGACCTGCCCATCTTGGGTGACCCTACATGTTATACCTCACAGCTTTATTGAGGTACACAAGCCCCTTCACCAAAACATGGTAGCGATCCAGAAGTAGAATATATATACAGAGTACAGTAGTACAACCAATGAATAGTACATAAGTGATTCTATTTAAATGTCCAAAAAATAAGTTAATAAACTGATTTCCTGCTCAAATTTCCCCGAAATACAGTTGATGCACTGCACTCTGGGAAAACTGGGTGGGAATATGCAAATGAGACCACAATGCATGCTCACTCTGGTAATTCATAAGCACTATATACATGGCTCCTTTTAAGTTTATGCTTACTGTATTTCACAGTTTTAGGCATAGTAATGGATGGATTATTCACAAACCAGGCAATTTACCCACATATATATGTATATACACTGCTTAAAAAAATAAAGGCAACACTTAAACAACACAATGTAACTCCAAGTCAATCACACTTCTGTAAAATCAAACTGTCCACTTAGGAAGCAACACTGAGTGACAATCAATTTCACATGCTGTTGTGCAAATGGGATAGACAACAGGTGGAAATTATGGGCAATTAGCAAGACACCTCCAATAAAGGAGTGATTCTGCAGGTGGTGACCACAGACCACTTCTCAGTTCCTATGCGTTCTGGCTGATGTTTTGGTCACTTTTTAATGCTGGTGGTGCTTTCCCTATAGTGGTAGCATGAGACAGAGTCTACAACCCACACAAGTGGCTCAGGTAGTGCAGCTCATCCAGGATAGCACATCAATGCGAGCTGTGGCAAGAAGGTTTGCTGTGTCTGTCAGCGTAGTGTCCAGAGCATGGAGGCGCTACCAGGAGACAGGCCAGTACATCAGGAGATGTGGAGGAGGCCGTATGAGGGCAACAACCCAGCATCAGGACCGCTACCTCCGCCTTTGTGCAAGGAGGAACAGGAAGAGCACTGCCAGAGCCCTGCAAAATGACCTCCAGCAGGTCACAAATGTGCATGTGTCTGCTCAAACGGTCAGAAACAGACTCCATGAGGGTGGTATGAGGGCCCGACATCCACCGGTGGGGGTTGTGCTTACAGCCCAACACCGTGCAGTATGTTTGGCATTTGCCAGAGAACACCAGGATTGGCAAATTTGCCACTGGCGCCCTGTGCTCTTCACAGATGAAAGCAGGTTCACACTGAGCACATGTGACAGACGTGACAGGGTCTGGAGACGCTGTGGAGAACGTTCTGCTGCCTGCAACATCATCCAGCATGACTGGTTTAGCAGTGGATCAGTAATGGTGTGGGGTGGCATTTCTTTGGGGGGCCACACAGCCCTCCATGTGCTCGCCAGAGGTAGCCTGACTGCCAATAGGTACCGAGATGAGATCCTCAGACCCCTTGTGAGACCATATGCTAGTGTGGTTGGCCCTGGGTTCCTCCTAATGCAAGACAATGCTAGACCTCATGTGGCTGGAGTGTATCAGCAGTTCCTGCAAGACAAAGGCATTGATGCTATGGACTGGCCCGCCCGTTCCCCAGACTTGAATCCAATTGAGCACATCCATCTGAGACATCATGTCTCGCTCCATCCACCAACGTCACGTTGCACCACAGACTGTCCAGGAGTTGGCAGATGCTTTAGTCCAGGTCTTGGAGGAGATCCCTCAGGAGACCATCCGCCACCACATCAGGAGCATGCCCAGGCGTTGTAGGGAGGTCATACAGGCACGTGGAGGCCACACACACACTACTGAGCCTTATGTTGACTTGTTTTAAGGACATTACATCAAAGTTGGATCAGCCTGTAGTGTGTTTTTCCACTTTCATAATGGGGGTGACTCCAAATCCAGACCTCCATGGGTTGAAAAATTTGATTTCCATTTTTTAATTTTTGTGTGATTTTGTTGTCAGCACATTCAACTATGTAAAGAACAAAGTATTTCATAAGAATATTTAATTCATTCAGATCTAGGATGTGTTATTTTAGTGTTCCCTTTATTTTTTTGAGCAGTGTATATATATATATATATATATATATATATATCACATATATAGCTGTGAGCATGCGAGTTGTTGCTAAGGCTTGCGGGCTCGCATAGCGAGGCCGCGGCCTTCGCTTTGCGAGGGCCTCAGTTGCTGGCATGGAGCACCGAAGGCGTTCCTTGCCAGCAACTGCGGACCTCGCAAAAAAATACGAGACACAATTTTACGACCAATTACGACCACGCAAAAATCGCCGCAACCCGCGCACATGAAAACATGAAAAATACAATAAATACACACAGCAAATACATAAAAAGCTTAACTACAGGAAGAGGGGGCATCCAGTACCTCAAAAACTGAAGTTACACCTCAATTTAACTCAAAATAAAAGAGTTTAGACACTGAAAAATTGTCTAAGCGAGAGAAAAAAATGGCCGCCGAAGAAAACGAGGCTACAGCAGTCTAAAGACGCAAAACACCACCAAACACCTACGGAATTTCCGAAAAAGACATACGACATTCGAAAACAAGGAATCAACCTGCGTAACCCCAAATACATTAGAAACACAATAAATACACACAACAAACATATAAAAAGCTTACCCACAGCAAGGCGGTGCACCGAGGACCTCTGCTAGTAAAGTTACACCTCGATTTAAGTACAAATTTTGGAGTTTAAACACCCGAAAACAAAACGAAAACGAGGCTAAAGGACTCTAAACACGCAAAACACCACCATAAACACGCAAAAAACAACCAAACAGCTCCGCATATTCCGAAAAAGTCAGACGACATTTAAAACAAACGACGCTAATTCAGCCACAGCCGCAAAACACACATTAGCCGCCATTTTAGAACAATAACTTATACAATGCGGAAGTACACAGCTACGCTAACGGATTTGTCTCGCGCACGCACACTATTACACTGCACACATTCATCACGCTTACACAGCAGCTCCACAGAACTGATGCTGCAGCAACATGAAAACAGATTGCCAGCTCTTCAACAGAATGCTTTCTGCAAAATAGGTAACGTATATTACTTTATTAATCTATTATTTATTTTATTATTATACACCAAACAGCATTAGCTCACTTACAATTTCATTGCCGTCATTTTTTGACCGGCAATTCGCTAGTATATATAGATATATATATATATATATATAAAAAGAGGTTGCTCTCAAAGTAGCTTATCATGGCTATAGAACTAATCCATTAAGGTTGGTTCATTCTCTGATGAGCACCTCTGACTTTGTTGTTTTCTATATGCAAATTACCTTTAGGGTTTAGTCTCTAGACGTGGACCCCTTGCTCACTGTGCCTTAGGGAGTTCAGCTGCACCTCACTGACGAGGCCCATAAAGGCCGAAACGCGTCTGGGGTTTGCTGTTTCTCCTGTTCAGGGTAGAATTGCCTGGTATTTCGGGGCTGGGTCACTCTTTTGAGTGGGACCAGACTGATATACTACAGGATATTTCTCCCTGTGAAGGGCACAAGTGAGCTAAAAGAGGTTGCTCTCAGAGTAGCTTATCATGGCTATAGAACTAACCTATTAAGGTTGGTTTGTTCTCTGATGAGCACCTCTGACTTTGTTGTTTTCTATATATATATATATATATATATATTAATATATACAGTGGTGGACAAAAATATGTAACACAAGCCTGGAAGCCTGTTCCGAGAAACATTATAAACTTGAAACATATTTAGGAGATAGAAGTACAAATGTTAAGAGCCGCGTTCCCTGGAAATTTCCACTTCTATGTATAAATAGATGTTGTTTGTGTGTTTATGTGTGTGCACATAGGGGTCAATAAGTTCCAAAGGCAACAAATAAAACTAATGTACTACCCCACTCTCCTTCAATAATAATTAAGACATCCCTTTAGCCAAGACTGCTGCTGATTAGACAAAGCATCAGAATAAAAAAGAAAATAGTGCCACACACAGAAGATTAATTTCACATAAGAGTTACACATTTAAATAAAGATTGTGTGTTTTTTTTTCTTTCTAAAAAGTTAGTAATTGAAAACCCCATACAAAATAAAATAGACTAAAGTGATCCTATAAAATCCTCAGGGTCATATACATCATTAAGCAGATAGTATGCCTTCTCATCGATATCACATATTATAATTGTCCTGCTACGAGTCGTCGTCACGCTGTTTGCGTGGTCCGTACGACTTTGCGGGCTTAGCGATGAGCGCCGCAGGCGCTCATCGCCCGGCGAGCCTCGCGAAGCGAGGCGAGCCGTTAAACCGTAGTACAGTAGCGGGCTTAGCGATGAGCGCCGCAGGCGCTCATCGCCGGGCGAGCCTCGCGCAGCGAGGCGAGCCGTTACACTGTTAAACCATAGCACTTTGGCAATGAGCGCCACAGGCGCTCATTGCAGGCGAGCCTCGCGTAGCGAGGCGAGCCGTTAATATGGAGCACTTTGGCAATGAGCGTAGCGAGGCGAGCCGTTAATACGGAGCACTTTGCCAATCAGCGTTAATACGCAGAACAAAAATACGGCCGCAACTCGCGAACAGGAAAAAAAAATACAATCACAATAAATACACACAGCACATACATAAAAAGCTTACCGACAGCAAGAGGGAGCATCCACGACCTCAAAAAAACAAGTTACACCTTCATTTTATTAAAAATAAAACAGTTTAGACACTAAAAAAGTCTCGAAGCGAGAGAAAAAATGGCGGCTGAAAAAAACGAAAACGAGGCTACAGCACTATAACCACGGAAAACACGTACGGATAATCCGATAAGACGCATACTACACATTAGCGCCCATTAAATCACGTACGGATTATCCGCTAAGACGCATAACACACATTACCCGCCATTTTACGATAATGCGGAACTAAAGTACTACGCTAACGGTTTCAGCTCGCGCACGCACACTATTACACTGCACACGTTCTAAACGCTTACACAGCACCTCCACACCACCAATGCTGCTGCAACATCACTACAGATTGCCAGCTCTTAAACACAATGCATACAAATTGGTAAAGTATAGTCATTCATTAATTATTTATTATTTTAACTTATATATTTCAGTAGTACACACAAAACACCATTAGCTACCTTACAATTCCATATGTATATTAATAACTATACAACTTTCCAAACATTTTTTGCCCCGTTAATACGGAGCACTTTAGCAATGAGCGCCGCAGGCGCTCATTGCAGGCGAGCCTCGCTTAGCGAGGCGAGCCGTTAATACGGACCCCTTTTTTTATGGAGCAAAGTGCTCCATATGTATATTAATAACTATACAACTTTCCAAACATACACATCTCATTGCCGTCATTTTTTGACGGGCAATACGCTAGTATAAATATATAAATATATATATATATATATATATATATATATATATATATATATATATATAGTTATATATACATGGCATTGTGTGTTTGATACCATTTTAGAATCTTTTCTAGTGCTAAATAATGGCAGGAATAATTTTTTCCAGTTTTAGGTCTTACTGGTATTTTGTATCTGTCCATGTTCCATAATCGCTTCAGACAAAAGGAAAAAGGATACTATTGAGACGACAGGACGAGATCCTGCCCTCAAGTTTATGGCTACCTGTCATTTCTAATGACTTCTTTTTCAGATGTATTCGGTGCATGAGCAGACTGGCCTGCAGGGGGCCTCACAGCAAGATGAATGCCAAGCTGCTGGCGGGCTGCGTCTGTGTGACCTGAATAACAGCAGTCTGCAGTTAGAGCGTCTGTTTTACATGCAGTACGCGTAAGCAGGAGGCACATAGCAGTCCTGCTGATATGGCTGTACTATAGCAGTTATTGCTTGAACACATTTAGACACAGCACCTCTGTAATTTGTCTCGACATGATATCATCTTTTGTCTCAGCAAAACTGATCCTTTTAACTGCTGTACATCTGACTTCTATAGCCACTGCTAGCAGCGCCAAAGGACAATAGCAGAGACAAATATGTGTTGGAGGGTTTGTGTGCCTGTGCGTGCCCCCATGAATTTATATCTATATATTTATATATTGTGAATAGAAGAATAGCAGTGAATGTATAGTAATTCAGATGAATAATCAGAGTATTGAAGGATAAACTGATACCTTTATTTTTGGACAAATATTTTGTTTAGAGAGACAAGCTACTGAGAGGTACACCCAGGGGTGTATTAAGGTTAATACTGCTTTAGGCCTGTTCATATTTGTATGCCCTAGTTATTATTCCTCCTTTCCTGTAGCTATACCGCAATCATAAGTTTATCGCATGCCTATATACTGGGTCCCTGGGTTACAAACGACCCATACTTAAGAACGGGCTCCCAAGGCGTTTTGTGTGAGTTTTTTATGTTCTGTTTGTTTGAATTAAAAGAAAGAGCACAATAGTTTCTGTAGCTTATAATTACAGTACAGAGGTATTATTATTATTACACTGTCTTATAATTATCAAATATGAGCATTATAGTATTGTTATTATTATTTTTCATCAGGGATCTGACTTACATACACATTTGACTAAGGGACAGAATAACCTATGGGTTATTTGTACTGAATCATTAGTGTATTTGTGTCTTTATTAGTCAAAAAATGGTAGGTATACGTAAAACAGAATGTTCTGTACGTAGAGATATTTTTTTACATATTCCATGGCATTGGATTGGCAACTTCAGACAGCCTGCTGCCACCTAAGCCATAGGACTGGACCTTGTGGGCCTAAGCCAGTGGCGGAGCTGGTGGCTGGAAGGCACTGGTGCAAAATAATTTTGGGGTCACCATCTACATGGCAGGTGCCTCTAAGAGTCAGTAATAAAAAAATAAAATACCTGTCAGCAGTCTGATTACCTCAAGGTGATTAGATCACCTTTCTATTGTAATAATGAACTGCTCTATTATCCTAATAAAATTAATTATCCTCGTGCTGCTGGTAACAAGGGACTTCTACCTTATAGGGGGCCCCGGTGCTTCACACCTCCTTCACCAATAGTATTGTTACGACTGGTTGTAACACATCAATGTGTATAGCTCTCTTTATGAAGTCAGTCTTAACCAGTATTGCTTCTGACTTGACAGACTTGTCACTCAAAATAAAATATTTGTAGATAGGGATAGGGGAACTTATGGAAAAAAATACACAAAGCAATTGAAATGTCAACATTTTTGGCTTTATATAAACTTTTTTTTTATAAAAAGGACACAATACAACAACACAAATTGAACCTTTTCTTAAATAATATTTAAAGAAATAGCAAAATTAACTTAATAGTCCACTTTAAATAGCAGACGGTTCGGCGCGTTAAAATGGTTTTATACAGGGCACAGTTTTATACAGGGATCAATGGGCAAAAAGCAGTGCTATAGCAGGGTTTAGAGCTAAGCGTGGGATTACAGGAAAAAGTGCGCTTTAGCGAATCAGCGCTAGAAGGGCTAGTGTTAAGCAGGGTATACCTGTACTACAATACTGTAATTATCAAATATATAGTTGTGAGCATAAGAGTTGTTGCTAACGCTTGCGGGCTCGCTCAGCGAGCCTGCGGCCCTTGCGAAACGAGGGTCGCACTTGCTGGCAAGGAGCGCCGAAGGTGCTCCTTGCCAGTAAGTCGGACCCTCGCAAAATTTCCGTTGTAACGCAAACAAAATACGAGACACGTTACGACCCATTACGACCTCGCAAAAAACGGCACATCATAAAATGAAAAATACAACAAATACACACAACAAATACATATAAACCTTACTTACAGGAAGAGGGAGCATCCAGGACCTTGAAAACTAAAGTTACACCTCAATTTAACTCAAATTAAAAGAGTTTAGACACAAAAAAATTCTCTAAGCGAGAGAAAAAATGGCCGCCGAAGAAAACGAGTCTACAGCAATCTAAAGACGCAAAACACCACCAAATACCTACGTATTTGCCGAAAAACACCTACGAGATTAGAAAACAAGGACGCAACCTGCGCCACCCCAAAAACATTACAAACACAACAAATACAAAAAACAAACACATAAAAAGGTTACTCACAGCAAGGGGGGCACCGGGGACCTCTGCAAGTGAAGTTACACCTCCATTTAACCAAAAATTTAGTAGTTTAGAGACCCGAAAATCACCTAAGCGAGTGAAAAAATGGCGGCCAAACAAAATGAAAACGAGGCTAAAGGTCCCTAAATACGCAAAACACTACCATAAACAAGCAAAACACCACCAAACAGCTACATATATTACGAAAAAGACCACCAAACAGCTATGGATATTCTGAAAAACTTGTCGACATAGAAAACGAATATTACGAAAAACTTGCACAACATAGAAAACGAACGACGCTACATCCGCCACATTATATACACCAAACACCCTTAGCTCAATTACTACAATTTCATTGCCGTCATTTTTTGACGGGCAATTCGCTAGTTATTGTAAATGTATATCACATATTATAATTGTCAAACTGCGAGATGTCATCACGCTTTGCGTGGTGCGTACGACTTAGGCAATGTACGCCAAAGGCGCTCATCACCAGCGAGCCTCGCAAAGCGAGGCAAGCCGTTAACTCACAGCACTTAGACAAGGAGCGCCAAAAGCGCTCATCGCCTACGAGCCTTGCATAGCGAGGCGGGCCATTAACTCGCAGCACTCCCCTGTGTCTCTCTTCCCCTCCTTCTCTTCCCCCCCTGTGTCTCTCTTCCTCTCCCTCCCCTGTGTCTCTCTTCCCTTCCTCCTCTCCTTAACCTGTGTCTCTCTTCCCATCCTCTCCTTACCCTGTGTCTCTCTTCTCCTCCTCCTCTCCTTACCCTGTGTCTCTCTTCCCCTCCTTCCCCTCTGTCTCTCTTCCACTCCTCCTCTCCTTCCCATGTATCTCTCTACACCTCCTTCTACCCCCTTCTTCTCCCCCCAAAATTACGAGCCGTGGGACTTAGAAAAAAAAATAGAAGAGGTCGCAAAACAACACACAAACCCCCGAACCTCGCAAACCCCAAAACACACTGATAAACACAATAATAAAAAAAAAAACACTCACCCGCAGCCTGGGGGGACAGCCAGGACGTCTGGAAGTAAGGTTACACGCAAATTTAACACTAATTTCCCTTGTTTGCACTCGAAAATCGACTAAGCGATAAAAAAATGGTGGCTGAAAAAAATAAAAACGAGGCTCCACGAACCCGGACCGCGCAAAACACTGCCAACCACGTACAACTTTGCCAAGAGATCCGAGATAAGCTTGGAACCCCTACATTAACCCCTTGCAGAGATCCGAGATAAGCTCGGAACCCCGCATTAACCCCTTGCAATGGAGGTCCGATCGCCCCCCCCCCCCCCGATGTGTGCCCATATTAAGCACATACTGCATTGTCCCGACTTTAACCCTTGCAGTGGGGGTCAAGATCTTGTCCCCCACTGCATGTAAAAGGTTTCAAGTCCCTGCTGCGGGTCCTTAAAGGGCCCGGGGCACACAAACAGTTAAGGCCGGCAGCGGGGGTACTTTATGTACGTGTGTATTTTAGATAGGATTTAATGTATTTTAGATAGAGGGGTATGTATGTATTTTACATAGGATTTAATGTATTTTAGATGGGGGTATGTGTGTATTTTAGATAGGATTTAATGTATTTTAAATAGAGGGGTATGTGTGTATTTTAAATAGGATTTAATGTATTTTAGATAGAGGGGTATGTGTGTATTTTAGATAGGATTTATTGTATTTTAGATAGAGGGGTATGTATGAATTTTAGATAGGGGTGTTTTGTATTTTATTTTATTTGTATTGTATTGTAATGTATATATTTTGTATGTATTTCCTTTTCAGTTGTGTAATTTCTTTCTTTTCATTTTCTGTAGTAGGGGGGTTGTAATGTTGATTTTTTATTTTTTGTGACAGTTTGTTTTTTAATTTCTGTAATGTAGATTTTTTATTTTCTGTAACTTAGGCTTTTTTATTTTCTGAGACTTAGGTTTTATTATTTTTTGTGGGTTAGGTTTCTTATTTTCTGTAATTAGTGGGGTGGGGGGTTTATTAGGGGGTAGGTAGGTAGTGTAGTTGTTAATAGATTAGTGTATAGGGGGTTAGTTTTGATCTAATGGTTTATTGGGGGGTATAGTGCAGTGTAGTGTTTGTACTTAGTGTCATGAGGGTCCTGGAGGAACCTCATAGCAATTACGGGGTTAATGTTAGGCTTCTAACTGTCTCATGAGGGTCTTTATATACCCTTATGGGACTAATGGTGTTAAATAGAGGCTTATGAGGGTCTGTATAGACACCCATAAGATACCGGGTTAAAATAGTGTAGTGCTTACACTTTGTGTCATGAGGGTTCCTGGATGATCCTCATGGCACTTATAGTGTTATTACATGGGTTCATTAGTGTGCTATAGGGGTCTATATAGTTGAGGCACCCAGTACACTCACATTGTGTGACAAACAGCATTTCAATACTTTGGTATTGCCCCGTCATTTTTGACGGGCAAGTCGCTAGTATATACTGTATTTAGTATATTGCAGTATACAGTGAAATCTTTTCTATTAGACAAACGTTTTATTCAGAGTGAAAAATTTTCTCGAGATGCACGACTATTTCTCAAGACAGAAGCAATACTAATTAGAAGATAGAAAATATGCCATATCACCAGAGTAGAAAAATAAATAACAAACACATTGGTAAAAAGAGACAGGTTCAGGGCATCAGCCATTACAAAAAGGAGTAAAGTGAAAAGGCTGGGGTGGATAGCAAGGTCATAGAGATGAGAGAGAAAATATCTATGTATGTACTGTACATAGCATATAAATGTAACCATTAACAAATACATACATAAAAAGACATATTCATGGAAGAAAACAAAACAGCAAAACATGAGGAAAACAAAGGAACATGCCTTCTTTTAAAGATTTACACTACCCCGTGTCCTCTGTCCCAATGGGCACCCAACCTTCGCTCGCTGCAGGACAGCACTCCGTCATTAGGGTGCTGAGAGTTGCGCCCTGATGACCCTCTGCGCTCCAGCCTGCATCCCATCTGCCACAGAGGCTTCTCATGTGCGAGCACCCCATCTCATATTTACTGGACCTGCTTGGCAAGGTAAGGGTCTGACAGTGTTCTATATGGGCCAGGCATTGTTTCATGTGTCACTAAGAGCATGTTGCATTGCATGTTTATCACACATGCAAATAATGACAGTGACATGTAGTGATAAACATGCAATACAACATGTTCTGTGGCAGATGAGATGCAGGCTGGAGCGCAGAGTGTCATCTGATGATGGCGCGCTGTTCTCCAGAGCACAACGGACGTGCCACCGTCCCAATGTGTTGTTATATATAGAAAGGTTACATCTCTCTTAAGCTTGTCACTTTGAATAAAATGTTTATTCAATAAAAAGGTATTACTGTATACTACAATATTGTTATTTCCATCACGACTATACCCATCTATAAATACACACACAATGTTAAGTGTGTGTCTGTCTCTCTAACACTATACACATATAGGACGTAAGAAGGTTACGTTAGGAATAGACAGTTCATTTTACAGATATCTTTTTCTGAGGATCAGTTGTTCTTTCCTCTTGAAATAAGCCAATTATGGAAACTCCATGAGAGAACTATATTTTTTTCTTTGCTTGCAAGTTTTCTTTCATGTTAACTCTCAAGGAGCATTGAATCAAGGACCATCTATCAAAGTGTGTGTGCGTGTTCCTTTTCTAATCCCTGTGCTGCTCTCCTTCTTGAGGTGAGGGGAAATTTTAAATACACATGCAGTTTCTATCTATGACTTCCAGTGCATGCATTATGTTTAATTGAAGCTCATTAGTTTACAAGGACACACCTTCCTGAGACAGTATTAAAAAGGATAATCTGATAAAAATGGATCCCTTCTGTAATGAAAAAAATGTGTAAAAACTAAAAGTGTAAAGGCTTTGTCCCAATATCATTCTTAATGATTGAACAAACTGTATAGAAATATTTGACCATGGTGGTGTTTTTGTTTTATAGAACTTTCTGAGCCTTATTGTTACATTTTGGTCTTTTTAATTTACTGTATATACTCGATTATAAGCCGACCCTAGTATAAGCCGAGGCACCTATTTTACCACAAAATACCGGGTAAAATGAGTGACTAGAGTAAAAGGGTGGGAAATGTGCTGCCCCCTGTGTCCCTCTTGTGCCCTCTGTGTCCCCCTCTCTCTCCCGTGTCTTTTCTCCCCTCTCCCTTCCCTGTGTCTCTTCTCCCCTCTCCCTTCCCTGTGTCTCTTCCAACCTCTCCCTTCCCTGTGTCTCTTCCAACCTCTCCCTTCCCTGTGTCTCTTCCCCCTCCCTTATCACCCTCCTCAACCCCACTCCTAATCCTCCCTCCTCATCCTCAACCTCCCTCCTCATCCTCAACCTCCCTCCTCATCCTCCCTCCTCATCCTCAACCTCCCTCCTCATCCTCAACCCCCTTCTCAACCTCCCTCCTCATCCTCAACCTCCCTCCTCATCCTCAACCTCCCTCCTCATCCTCAACCTCCCTCCTCAACCTCAACCCCCTCCTCAACCTCCCTCCTCATCCTCAACCTCCCTCCTCATCCTCAACCTCCCTCCTCATCCTCAACCTCCCTCCTCATCCTCAACCTCCCTCCTCAACCTCAACCCCCTCCTCAACCTCCCTCCTCATCCTCAACCTCCCTCCTCATCCTCAACCTCCCTCCTCATCCTCAACCTCCCGCCTCATCCTCAACCCCCTCCTCATCCTCAACCCCCTCCTCTACCTCTCTCCTCATCCTCAACCTCCCTCCTCATCCTCAACCTCCCTCCTCATCCTCAACCCCCTCCTCAACCTCCCTCCTCATCCTCAACCCTCTCCTCAACCTCCCTCCTCAACCTCAACCCCCTCCTCAACCCCCCTCCTCAACCTCCCTCCTCAACCTCAAACCCCCTCAACCTCCCTCCTCAACCTCAACCCCCTCAACCTCCCTCCTCAACCTCAACCCGCCTCAACCCCCCTCCTCAACCTCAACCCCCCTCCTCAACCTCAACCCCCCTCAACCTCCCTCCTCAAACCCCCTCCTCAACCTCAACCCCCCTCCTCAGCCTCAACCCCCTCCTTAACCGTTCTCCTCAACCCCCCTCCTCAACCCCCCATCCTCATCCTCTCTCCTCAACCCCCCATCCTCATCCTCAACCTCCCTCCTCATCCTCCCTCCTCATCCTCAACCTCCCTCCTCATCCTCCCTCCTCATCCTCCCTCCTCATCCTCAACCTCCCTCCTCAACCTCAACCCCCTCCTCAACCTCCCTCGTCATCCTCAACCTCCCTCCTCATCCTCAACCCCCTCCGGTACCTGGTATATGCTAATTCCGTGACGTCATATGCGCGCCGTGTCAAGATGGAGCGGAGGCTGGAGCAAAAGCAGGTAAGTGAGGGGAGAGGGGGAGGTATTTAGGGGGGGTTAGAATGAGGAGGGGGTTTAGGTTGAGGAGGGGGGTTGAGGAGGGAGAATGAGGAGGGGGGTTTATAATGAGAAGGGGGGTTGAGGATAAGGAGGGGGGAGGGAAAAAGACTTGGGGTGTAGAGAGACACGGGGGGTAGAGAAACACGGGGGGGCGTAGAGAGACACGGGGGGTTAGAGAGACACGTGGGGGGGGGGGGAGTGACTCGAGTATAAGCTGAGGGGGCCCTTTTTAGCCTTAAAAAAAGGGCTGAAAAACTTGGCTTATACTCGAGTATATACGGTACATTTTAGCTAAATATAGTTATTTAATCGCCATGAGCCCTATTCTGTTCGTCTGTTGACAAATGTAATATCAGCTGTGTGAGATTTTTACAGCAATGTTACACATTTATTCAAAGCTCCATGCCAGTAATATTAACGTGCATAGCCATCTTGTAAACGCAAGCCTTGAAGTAAAGTTACAAAGCTCAGGTTTTGCAGCAAAGGCTGCGCTCAGTAAATTACTGAGCCCAAACAAAATTAAACAAAGTAGAATCTCTGGGTATTCCCTGGTGAAGGGTATTCCTGGGGATCCCCTTCCCTTGTTGGAGTGACAATGTCTCTTTAAGGGTCTCGACACAACACACTAATATTCATAGATGACCAGAAGGTGGAGGTCCTTGATGCTTTGTAACTTTCTATTTATGTGATACATTAAAGGAACACTGTAGTCCTCTGTTTAAAAAAATTTCTTTGGTCAAATATACATGCAAATAGGCAAAATATTTTTACAATGTAAGAAAACATACTCTAATGAATTACCCTTTATATGCAAGTATGTGAAATTTACTATAATGCTTTCTACTGCTCAACTTCCTGCGATGGGTCAAAACTTTGAATGAGAAGGATGCTTCTATCTGCACAATGGGAATGTTGCATCTAAAACTGCAAATGATTTCAACAATATCAAGAGGGAGCTTATTAGTTTACAAGGACATACAATACTGAGAAAGAAGCAAACAGAATCAGGCTAGAGAAGAAAATGAAGTCACAAAGTAGAGGCAAATTGCATTTAAAAGTTAATATGTGATGGTTATGTTTATTTTTTGCTCTCTAAAAACATTATACCCTCCTCATCCTCAACCCCCTCCTCATCCTCAACCCCCTCCTCTACCTCTCTCCTCATCCTCAACCTCCCTCCTCATCCTCAACCTCCCTCCTCATCCTCAACCCCCTCCTAAACCTCCCTCCTCATCCTCAACCCTCTCCTCAACCTCCCTCCTCAACCTCAACCCCCTCCTCAACCCCCCTCCTCAACCTCCCTCCTCAACCTCAGACCCCCTCAACCTCCCTCCTCAACCTCAACCCCCTCAACCTCCCTCCTCAACCTCAACCCCCCTCAACCCCCATCCTCAACCTCAACCCCCCTCCTCAACCTCAACCTCCCTCCTCAAACCCCCTCCTCAACCTCAACCCCCCTCCTCAACCTCAACCCCCTCCTCAACCGTCCTCCTCAACCCCCCTCCTCAGCCCCCCTCCTCAATCCCCCCATCCTCATCCTCTCTCCTCAACCCCCCATCCTCAACCCCACTCCTCAACCTCAACACCCCTCCTCAGCCCCGCCTCCTCATCCTCAACCTCCCTCCTCATTCTCAACCTCCCTCCTATTCCTCCCTCCTCAACCCCCTCCTCAACCTCCCTCCTCAACCCCCCTCCTCACCCCCATCCTCAACCACCTCCTCAACCTCCCTCCTCAACCCCCCATCCTCAACCCCCCATCCTCAACCCCCCATCCTAAACCCCCCATCCTCATCCTCAACCCCCTCCTCAATCTCCCTCCTCAACCCCCCCCATCCTCAACCCCCCCATCCTCATCCTCAACCCCCCATCACCAACCTCCCTCCTCAACCTCAACCCCCCTCAACCTCCCTCCTCATCCTCCCTCCTCAACCTTAACCCCCCTCAACCTCAACCCCCCTCAACCTTCCTCCTCAACCTCAACCCCCCAACCCCTCTCCTCAACCTCAACCCCCCCTCAACCTCAACCCCCCTCAACCCCCCTTACTCAACCTCAACCCCATTGCTCAACCCCCCCTCAACCCCCCTACTCAACCTAAACCCCCCTAAATACCTTCCCCTCTCCCCTCACTTACCTGCTTCTGCTCCGGCCTCCGCTCCTTGACCCGGCGCACATGTGACGTCACATGAGCTCCGCGTCATTAGCATATACCGGGTGCCGGTACCTGGTATATGCTAATTCAGGGACGTCATATGCGCGCCGTGTCAAGATGGAGCGGAGGCTGGAGCAAAAGCAGGTAAGTGAGGGGAGAGGGGGAGGTATTTAGGGGGGTTAGAATGAGGAGGGGGTTTAGGTTGAGGAGGGGGGTTGAGGAGGGAGAATGAGGAGGGGGGTTTATAATGAGAAGGGGGGTTGAGGATAAGGAGGGGGGAGGGAAAAAGACTTTGGGTGTAGAGAGACACGGGGGGTAGAGAAACACGGGGGGGCGTAGAGAGACACGGGGGGTTAGAGAGACACGGGGGGGGGGAGAGTGACTCGAGTATAAGCTGAGGGGGCCCTATTTAGCCTTAAAAAAAGGGCTGAAAAACTTGGCTTATACTCGAGTATATACGGTACATTTTAGCTAAATATAGTTATTTAATCGCCATGAGCCCTATTCTGTTCGTCTGTTGACAAATGTAAAATCAGCTGTGTGAGATTTTTACAGCAATGTTACACATTTATTCAAAGCTCCATGCCAGTAATATTAACGTGCATAGCCATCTTGTAAACGCAAGCCTTGAAGTAAAGTTACAAAGCTCAGGTTTTGCAGCAAAGGCTGCGCTCAGTAAATTACTGAGCCCAAACAAAATTAAACAAAGTAGAATCTCTGGGTATTCCCTGGTGAAGGGTATTCCTGGGGATCCCCTTCCCTTGTTGGAGTGACAATGTCTCTTTAAGGGTCTCGACACAACACACTAATATTCATAGATGACCAGAAGGTGGAGGTCCTTGATGCTTTGTAACTTTCTATTTATTTGATACATTAAAGGAACACTGTAGTCCTCTGTTTAAAATATTTTCTTTGGTCAAATATACATGCAAATAGGCAAAATATTTTTACAATGTAAGAAAACATACTCTAATGAATTACCCTTTATATGCAAGTATGTGAAATTTACTATAATGCTTTCTACTGCTCAACTTCCTGCGATGGGTCAAAACTTTGAATGAGAAGGATGCTTCTATCTGCACAATGGGAATGTTGCATCTAAAACTGCAAATGATTTCAACAATATAAAGAGGGAGCTTATTAGTTTACAAGGACATACAATACTGAGAAAGAAGCAAACAGAATCAGGCTAGAGAAGAAAATGAAGTCACACAGTAGAGGCAAATTGCATTTAAAAGTTAATATGTGATGGTTATGTTTATTTTTTGCTCTCTAAAAACATTATACCAAATATAAGTTTAGTTAAATTCAAAAGACAATATACAGTAGATAAAAAATGACCAATATAATCCTTTAATACTATTTAGCCATAATCATATTTATATATTGTTGTTGTTGTTTAGTAGTTCAGTCGCGTCTGACTCTCCGTGACTCTATAGACCACAGCATGCCAGGTGCATCTCTCAGTCATTGCCCCTCTGAGCTCCATCAAGTTCATGTTCATTGCTTCAGTGACCTCATCTATCCATCTCCACCTCTGTCGTCCCCTTCTTCTTGTGCCTTCAATCTTTCCCATCATCAGAGTCTTTTCTAGGGAATCCTGCAGTCTCATGATATGGCCAAAATATTGGAGCTTCAGCCTCCTGATCATACCTTCTAGTATGAGATTGCCATTTACCATGATCTTCATCTTTTTAATGTTGAGCAGCAGTCTCAGCTATTGCACTCCTTTAATTCCTCCTCACTTTCAGCCATCAGAGTGGTATCATCAGCGTATCTGAGGTTGTTGATATTCCTTCCAGCAATGTTGATTCCGGCTTTAGATTCATCCAGTCCATCCTTACGCATGATGTATTCTGCATATAAGTTGAATAAATAAGGTGACAATATACAACCTTGTCGCACTCCTTTTCCGATCTTGAACCATTCTGTTGTCCCATGTTCGGTTCTGACCGTGGCTTCTTGGTCCACATACAGATTCTTTAGGAGGAGGATGAGATGATCGGTATTTATATATACTGTACTTTATTTCATATATTAAATATAAGATAAACTATACAATGAATTCCGCTCTGTGTGGTATCAGATTATTTGAACAAGCTACTAAAAAGATCCCAGTCTGTTCCTATGCTCTTGCAAGGTGGGCTCAAAACAATTTGTTACTTTTGTTCCCTAGAACATCACAGATATCTCAGGACTCCTAAACCATGAGATCCAGTTGCTTTCTTTACACTACAGGTCTAGGCAGCGGGGTTACTTTTTTGAAGTTATTTTTTTAGATAAAGGCCCCTATTCAATTGAGCAATTGTAAGTTACTGGAGCCCGTAATGTAGCCCATAAACTAATTTGCTATTCAATTGGCGTCTTTTAGCTACCAGCAATCAATTTGCAAGTTACAGTCTGAAAATCCCATCAGTTTTTACAAAATCATAACTCCGACCCATCTAAGCCTTTGATGTTTCAAGCCGTAAATGTTAGAATCGCAAATCGCTATTCAATTGCTACAATTCCTCAAGCCTGCAAATGTATTCACACCCGTAAATGGCAAATATAGAAGAAAATCCTACAAGTACCAGATAGGACTCTCAAGAGTGTATAACACCTGTTCGTTCCACTGTAAATGCAAATAAAAAATCAATACAGCACTTTAAAAGTCGTAGAAAGGGATGAAAGACAATAGAATTCATTGCACAACAGTCTCAAGCTAATGCAGCAAATCTGCAATCAAAATTTTGTTTTTAAGTTTTCATTTCCATGTTATATCAATCTCAAAAATCAAGGAGTTAATACATATCAGGCCACCCACATGGACTAGAACAGTATGAGCATTCATTTTTATTACTTTGTACATTGCCGAATTGCGAGTTTGATCTCATATCGGACATTTCAATGCTAATTGATTGTGCTTAAACCAGCATGTTTTAATGACGTCGTCATAATTTACTATTGGCCGTTTCTAAATCGGAAGTTACAGCCTTGCTTAATTGATCATGACCATGCTCTGAAATACTACTTACGGGTGCATGGTTTGCGGTTTAGGCTTTCGGCCAGCTAGCTGAGGGCTTGTTTAATTAAATCACTCTATAACTTTTGCAAATTTTAAGCCCGCAGACTTGTGGTTGCTATAAAGGCAACTGCGGCTTGCAAATGAATGGGGGCCAAAGTCGGGTTTATGATCTTCAAAAAGCAAAAGGTGACAATATAATGAAAGAGAAAGATGTATTGTTTCTTGTAGAGAGAGGATTGGGGCCCTAGTAGAACGTTGGTAATAATTAACTTCAAGAAGTTTCTTCAGTTGGATGTCCTCTTAGGTATCCAAAACATCCAGTAAAAAGGAACTAGTGATTCCTCCTCAGAGGCTGAAGACTCATGGTGAAAGACCTATTAGTTTTAAAGTTACTGTGTTCCGTCAAGCAAGATAAGGAAATAATACAAATCACATAAGTTCCCTAAAGCCTCCAAGAGTATTCAAGGTTGAGGTCACTCATCATTTAGCAGTTGGTAATGGGCGAACTTCTCAATCTAACATACAATGAAACAAAGAATATTTTCTCGATAGGTTCTTTTGATTTTTGTGCTTAAATGCTTGTTGATTCTCTGCTAAGTGTATCTTACAATTTTGGTATTATTTGTTGAAAATCTTTAACAAGAGCAAAGATTGTTCCATATATAGATTCCAAGTCCTCCCCGTGGCTATAGAGACAGCTGCGCCATATTAATGAGATTCACAGGCCCAGATATGTATGACTGACATTGGCCAGTAAAATCTGATGCACATGACACTTGGCATTGTGTTGTCTTTATGGGAAGGTCAAAATGATATGCAAATAAATTTATATACTTTAATGACAAAATAAAACTTGTTTGAGATTGGTTTGAATGGACTTAACTTATGTTTTGTTTTGGTTTGGTTCTAGCGTCAGATTCATATACAATATTAGCTGAGACTTGTTTAAGAAGTTCCAATCACATAGAATAGTCGCTTAAATTGTTGTGTGTTCTTAGTTGAACTTGAGACTTCCTTACTCTTAAGGCTTAAAAAGTGTAAAATGTGAAAAAGCTCCTCTGCTCAGTTTGGCTTTTGCAGCTCCAAAACAGTGTTTAGGAGAAGCATTCCCATTTTATAAACCGAGCATCATGGAAATCTGTCTTCTCTTCTATGAGATGAGTTAGGAGTTAGCAATGAATAAAACTTTAAAAATGTTTATATTTATTTTGAATGACGTTTGTATGTAGCAATTCCTATTAATCCTTACAATCCACACATTTTTAGAACAAGCTGTTACTATTTATATCTTGAGTCTACTGTTTAGCGTTATGTTATATGTTGGCACATTACAAATAAAGGATAATAATACTAATAATACTGTTTAATCTAGAAAATAAAAATATAGAATCGGTCATAACCTAACAAGGTTAAACATTTGAAAACACCATTCTTAAAAGTATTAAACACTTACGGATACATATAGTACCTCTAAAATGCGTTAATGCAGTGCTTCTTCAAAGGACCATTGTGGTCAAATTATTTCTATATGGTCTTTTGGTTAACTAAAGCTGGCAATGGGCAAAAGGCTATTAGAAAGAAAAAAATAATAACACCGGTTTCATTTCAGGCATCCCTTTTTTTTGTTGTCAGCGAATCTTGCCTCAGGTAGCTATGTCCTTCTATATAAGTGGGCTTTTCATCATTGGCACCGAAACTCTGCCATTTATAGATTTCCATTATTTAGATCAAAGTCTCCTCCTACTCTAGAAAGCTGATGAATGGAAGCCAAAATGGTAGCTCCAACAGCAGCATAAATGCATATAATATTTAGTATTTACTGGCTGTACCTGAGTAGAAATTTTCATCACAATGGTATATTTTAAATATATGACCAGAGTGGTCCTTCAAAGTTTATGATAAACTGGTCTTTTATAGCACTGTCAGATTAGTAAAACATGCCACACATACAAGCACTGAATACATTTCCTTTCTGAGTCTATTTCCCAGCACTGAATTGCAGACACACTGAGGATGCTCTTATATTCTGTATGGCTGTGACTGCTTTAGCACACGCTTTTGTTATCAGGTGACTTTGACTTCACCTTCTCTATGTAAAATGTGTCTTATCAGCAGCTTTCAGAATCCGAAAAACACCAGAGCAGCAGCCTGTCTGTACTCATCACAGAGTCAGTGTTGTCACAGCCACATTTTACCATTTAGTGTACCCATGAGTCAAGTATACAGGCAGGCCGAACACAATAATGCGTATGCTCAGATAGAAATTGGGATATTGAGTCTACTTTTAAGGTATTAGTATGATTTACACAGTGATGTGGAAAATAGGCAGGTAACTAGCTGCAGGGTCCAGTAATCAGCGCTCTCTGTTTATCTCACAAATACAGACTCTGTGTGTATTAGGCTTCACATCATAAGAACAACTGGCATGATTTATCATGTGCCAACTCTGCAGGGGAGAAGTGATGTTCTCCGATGCTCTGCACGAATGTAAACCAGTATATATGTGACTGTAACTGTCAGTGACTATAGTAGTCTTTATTTTGTACAATACCCTACCATATGACGCTGAATAAAAAAACCTTTACACAATTCAGCTAGACTACACCAGCTGGTTGCTTTGGTCCACATTCCTACTTACCTCCTCATAGAATAATATGTATTTCTCTGAAGCAAATGTATTTTACAAAAAATCATGAATGATGCCAAAAGCATGTAAACATCTATACATGTATAGTACATAATTTTATACTTTACTTACAGTGAAACCATCATAGTAAATCCACTCAGTTCACTCAGTGTAACCTAAAATCTATTGTATAGGCAACCTATTATGACTATAGTGACAGACTATTAGTACAAAGTATCTATCGTCCAAGTTTTTAAGCAGATTAATGTGTACAGCAACATTTACTCAATGGATGTTTCACCATTAGCATGATAAAGTTCAAACTCAAGAGAGTGCCGCAGTATACACATTTACTGTACATTTGAAACTACACTGTACTTACAATTGTACAATCACATTGAGTGCCATTATTATTATTATTATTATTATCTTTTATTTGTATCGTGCCAACATATTCCGTAGCGCTGTACAGGGGATAAGAACAGGGGAAATACAAGTTTAACAAATTCAAAAGTTGTAGGGCTCTGTTTTGAGCTTAGAATCTTAGCAGAAAGTGCTTTATCCCAAAGCACCCTACAAGACTGGAAACTTGCTACTTACAATCTAAAGGGAATTAAAGGGCAGAGAACTGGGGAAGAGTAACAAATAAGGAATAGCAATGGTCAGGAAGTAAAAGATAGAAAGAGTTTTATTTTAGACAGAGAGGGGATGGATCTGAGGTGAAAGACTAGTATTTTGGCTGATAGTGTTGAGATGATATATCTGCAAGGTGTTTTCCATGGCTCTATAAATTTAATCTGAGTTGGGGTGGGTGGGTGAGGGGATGGGAGAGAGGGCAATGTTCTGAGTATCTCACAGATGTAGTAGGCCTTGAAGCAGAGTGAATTTGCACTGCTGAGGTGTTGTGAATGCAGTTCTGAGTATCTCACATATGTAGTAGGCCTTGAAGTAGAGTGGATTTGCACTGCTGAGGTGTTGTGAATGCAGTTCTGAGTATCTCACAGATGTAGTAGGCCTTGAAGCAGAGTGGATTTGCACTGCTGAAGTGTTGTGAATGCAGTTCTGAGTATCTCACAAATGTAGTAGGCCTTGAAGCAGAGTGGATTTGCACTGCTGAGGTGTTGTGAATGCAGTTCTGAGTATCTCACAGATGTAGTAGGCCTTGAAGCAGAGTGGATTTGCACTGCTGAGGTGTTGTGAATGCAGTTCTGAGTATCTTACAGATGTAGTAGGCCTTGAAGCAGAGTGGATTTGCACTGCTGAGTTGTTGTGAATGCAGTTCTGAGTATCTCACAGATGTAGTAGGCCTTGAAGCAGAGTGGATGTGCACTGCAAAGTGTTGTGAATGCAGTTCTGAGTATCTTACAGATGTAGTAGGCCTTGAAGCAGAGTGGATTTGCACTGCTGAAGTGTGGTGAATGCAGTTCTGAGTATCTAACAGATGTAGTAGGCCTCATCACTACAAATACATATTACAAACAACCTATGTATAACAACATGTACACTATATTCATCACCCAATTATCAACAAACTATGAAAAATAAATTAAACACATTTCTTAAGCTATCTCTGCCAAACTCCTGCATGGTTGGGCTTGGAAAGAACCTAGATCAGATCTACTTAGTAGAATCATGGGGTCTGTTGATATCCGTGATAGCAAAAATTGCACCAGAACAAGGAAAACAACCTCCAGGTGCACCAAGGTTACCAGAGGAAAGCAGAGGTTACCGTCTGTAACCATTTTCTCAGGCAGAATCAGCAGTTATAATCCCATGCAAGGATTATACTTTCCCAGAATGACATTCACACATAGATTATGGAAGTACAAACTGGTACCCTTTATTGGTAAACACAACCTATTTATAGGCATAGTAAAACATTAACATAGCTGGGGGGGAACACTTCAAAACAGATGGTCAGTCTTCAGCCCATGTCAGGAAGTTAATTCCTCCGCTCAATGAACTCTGTAGGGGTTAAGTAGTCACAGCAAGGACAGAGACAGCGAGGCTGAATCTAAACTCATAGGGACTTGGGTTAACACTTTGATGCCACTGCTCAGGTCTGAGGGGAATGGCTCTTACATATAAGGGTTTCACATATTATAATAGTCAAACTGCGAGTTGTTGTCACGCTTTGCAAGCTCGCAAAGCGAGCTTGCAGAATTGCATCCCTCGTAAAGCGAGAGCCGCAGTTCGGGCTGCAAGTGCGGACCCCGCAAAGCGAGGGCCACATTTGCGGAGGTGGATGCTCCCACGTCAGCTGCAATGAGCCGAAGGCTCAATGCAGGCCCCAAATGCGGACCCTCCCGACGTGAGTGTCCGCATTTGTGGAGGCTCTATGGTGCCTCAAATTCTGTAAAAAAACAACCCAGAAAAGTGGGACTTTGAAAGAAAAAAAAGAGCTGCGGGACTTAGAAAAAAAATAATACGTCCAAAAATATGAAAAGCACAACAACAAAAAAATACAACATAAAACAAACATCACACACATCACAGCGGGACAACCAGGACAACCAGGACTCATAGCAGTGCTCACAATGAGCACCGGAGGTGCTCATCGCCATGGCCCCAGGGCTCCCATAACCCCCTATACCTGGGCTGCAATGAGCGCCATAGGCGCGTCACGTCATTAGCATGCCCCCAGGGGTCCCATAACCCCCTATACCAAGGCTGCAATGAGCGTCATATATGCGCGTCACATCATTAGCGTATGCCGGGCGCTCTGAGGTGAACAATCATCACCCGGAGCTCATTGCATGAAAGTAAGTAGAGAGGGAGGTAATTGGAGAGAGGGAAAGGAGGGAGGAGTAGAAGGAGGAGGATATGGGGTAAGGATAAGGATAAGGATAAGAGGAGAAGGGGAAAGATGGGGGTGGCGGGAAGAAGGGGGAAAGAGACACAGGGAAGGTAGAGAGGGGGGAAAGAAAGACATGGGAGGGAGGGGAGAGACACAGGGGAAGGGAGAGGGGGGAAAGAGACACATGGGAGGACATGGGAAGTAGAGGGGTGAAAAGAGACACAGGGGAGGGAGGGGGGTAAAAAAAGACAAAGGGGGGAGGGGGGGAAGAGAAGTTTGTTTTTTGAATAATGTTCTAGAATTCATATTTAAAGGTAACCTACGACCTAAGAATTGAGTTGTCATTTTACAGTTTAGGTTACAAGAGGCATTTTGATAGGTGCTAATGAGCATTCTATATTGGCTTTATTTTTCTTATCTATTTCTGGTCATTGGGCTTTAGGATACCATGCATTGCCCAGTACCATGTTTTTTTACTGTATATATGTTGGTAAAATTAATTAACTATGTGTGATGTTTGTGTTTCAACTTTATATATTTTGACCGGTTTTGAACCATAAAACGTGTGTACACCTAACCACTACAAACAGAACAAAGTGGAAATATTTTAAGAGATAATGCCTTTCAATAGTTATTTGATACAACTGTAATACTGGACCTCTGTCAAGATTACTATCAATATTAACAAACTGATTAGACATGCTGAATGAATTAATACTTTGGAATATTATCACGCATAGTGACATTCTCATTTTATAGTGTAAACTGGTTGAGTTGGCCATTTTCATCTAGAGGCCTTTGAAGTAGAGTTTGAAGTATTAGAAATGATTGTGGATGTCAAATCTTTGTACATATTATTGACACAGTGCCACAAAACATATCCAAACATTTGTCCCTGTTTAGGGCATGTCCCTGTTTAGTGCATGTGTTTCCTAGAATGTATATAGCCTGTTTATATAGCATTTTTGTCCACAGCTCTTTACAAATTTACTAAAATCGGTCAATCAGCAATAGCTGAGCTAGGTAAAGAAGGCCATTTAGTAGAGGGCAGCGCATACAATATGACTTGGGTTGTGCCTGAGATGGTGTCAGAGGCTGGATCAAGGTCATGGACATGCAATGTATAGTGGGATTAATTATGGGGATATTTGGGAAGGATGATTACTAACTGTCTAAGATAAGGGTAGCTGTTGATAACTGATTGGGTGATTATGATTTGTGCGGCTATATACAGGAAGACTTCCTTGTGTTCTCCAGAATTAGGAAGGTCAGTCTTCATTACATTGACGCCTCTGGTGCTGTACATTTTCTTAAATTCTTTTTTTTCTTGTTCCTAGAATTCAGAAGACCAGACTTTCAAGGTCAAATGTTGGATGTTGCAAAGATTCTCCAAATCTGTTTACTTTTGTCCCCCGGAATTAGAAACGCCGGATCTAGCCACTGAATAACCAATATAAACTAATTCACAACTCACTTAATAAATGTTGTAAAAAATTGCAAAACAGTTAACATCCCTAAGGGCTCTTAGTGTCTGAAAGTGAAAAAATATGTTGTATAAATGGAACTATTAGTAATAGTCATAAACAATATTAGGAATCACGTTCACATGGTTTTGAGTAAATCCAGAATATTTTGTAGTAAACAAACAGCGAAAAAAAAGAAAGTCTGGTTAATGTATATAGTTATCCTGAATGATTGCACAATCTCGGTAGTTTAATATCTTAAATTACAAACATAAACTACAAACATTAAGGAGATAACAGTATGAGTCAGTCATATAATGTAATGAAATATAGTAAGCAAATTAAATACAAAAATATGGAAGGAAGGCTTAATTTGAGCTACAAACCAAGATATCACTATGCGGTTGTCTAAAAAGCTTTTGCTTTATAGTATTAATAAATTCGACTTGAACAATGCTCATTTTCCTGAGCAAAATGTATAAAAATGATTAGCTAAGATTAATTAATGTGAGCATTCGCAAAGCGCTAATAAGAATAGGTTTTGTTTAAATATATGATGCAGACATAATTAGACTAGAGGTCGCAGCGTGAGACAGTTGTTAGACAATACTGTAAAAAAGATTTTTGGAAATATAGAATCCTAATTATCTCCCAAATTACTATTTTATTAGCCAGAGTTCCACCCCTTTGTACTGTTCTGTTATTTACAAGCATATTTTGGATGAGCAACAGCACAGCTTTCCAGTAAAATCACTCTGGCAAGGTTTCATTAAACTGCTTGCTTGGGTTTAGAAGGTACAGTTGGTAGAAGTCAAGAGGTAAAGAATCACAGATTGAAATGTAGTCACAGTGTTACACATACTTATATATATGTGTCTGTTTTCATTATCTCACATAAGGTACAGGGTATTTAAATAAAATACAGCGAGCCTGTTGTACCATGTCCTCCAGGATTTACAGCCTCATTCAATTGCTACGAATTTGAGATCCAAGGTTACAAGTGGATCTCGCAGGCAAATTCCCTATTTAATTGCCTCCATTTTGTGACCAAGCTTACACCAGTCTGAAGCCTTTGATCTGTCACTTTCGCAGGGCTGAAATCGCAAATCCCTATTCAATTTCCCAATCCCTCCCAATTCACAAATGTTTCCGAGCTTGTAAATCGCAAATGCAGGACGAGGTCCTACAGGAGCCTAAGGAGGACCCTCAAGGGCTTAAGAAGCCCTTACGTATGCTCCCCACTGTACCTAACACCATCCCCACTCTCCTACATGAGACCCCAATGATGCAGGGGACCCGATCGGGACCCCCGCATGGGTCCCCACATTTAACCCTTGCTGCGGCGTTCCCAATCGGGACCCCCACAGTGTTCCCACATTAAACCTTGCAGTGGGAGTCCTGATCGGGACCCACACTAAATATAAAAATGTTTAAATTCCTCTGGTGCAGATCCTTAATGGGCACGCGGCACACAAATGGTTACCCCCATGCCTCAGGGGTACTGTAAGTACCCTCATGGCAACTGACATTAACCCCTCCAATGCTGGGGGTCTCTATCAGGACCCCCGGAGGGTCCCCACATTTACCCTTGCAACAGGGGTCCCGATCGTGCCCCCATTGCATTTAAGATTCAAATATCCTGCCTTGCAGGTCCTTAAAAATTAACCCTATCACTCATGTGGCTCTATACAGACCCCCATAAGCCTCTATTTAACCCCATCACTCATGGGGCTCTATACAGAGCCCCATAAACCCCTAATTAACCCTATCACTCATGGAGCTCTATAGAGAGTCCCATGAGCCCCTAATTAACCCTATGACACATGGGGGTCTGACCAGACCCCCATAAGCCTCTATTTAACTCCATCACTTTTGGGGGTCTATACAGACCCCCATAAGCCTCTATTTTACCCCATCACTCATTGGGCTCTATACAGAGCCCCATAAACCCCTAATTATCCCTATCACTCATGGGGCCCTATACAGAGTCCCATGAGCCCCTAATTAACACTATTATTAATGGGGGTCTAGACAGACCCCATAAGCCTCTATTTAACCCAATCACTCATGGGGCACTATACTATTAACCCTAACATATACCCCATTAAACCATACTAAACCCTGTTAACCCTATCTGAACCCAATAATCCGATCCAGGCCTATTTAATTCTAATTGGGTATATCTATAACCCCATCTAGACCTATTTAACTCCATCTGGACCTTTGTAACCCCATCTAGACCTATTTAACCCTGTCTAGTCCTATGTAACCCCATCTAGACCTATTTAACCCTGTCTAGTCCTATTTAACCTTAACTGGGCCTATTTAACCCCAAATGTACCCAGGAAACTCCATCCTACCCTACCCTATTAACCCTTACACTATCTCATACCATATACTATTAACCCCCCTCTACCCTGTTAAACCCTACAGTACCTACCTACCACCCTAATAAAATCCCTATTACCCCACTAATTACACACACAAAAAAACACCTAATTACAAAAAAATAAAATAAAACTAGAATTACACAAAATAAAAAAAGTACATTACTGAAAATAAAAAAGAACATTACAATATTAAAAAACCTAAGTTACATAATAATAAAAAGCCTACTTCACTGAAAATAAAAAACCTAAGTTACATAAAAATAAAAAGATAATGCTTTATTAAAAATATAAAGACCTAAGTTACAAAACATAAAAAAAACCTACTTCATTGAAAATAAAAAAACCTAAGTTACCAAAAATAAAAAAAACATACATAACAGAAAATAATACATACAATACATAAAATAAAACCCCTTACTACATTCAATTAACTCCTAACTACATACATTAACCCTCTAATTATGCATTAACTCCCTAATTAAATACATTAACCCCCTAAATATACATTAACCCCCTAACTACATTAACCCCCTAACTAAATACATTAACCCCCTAACTACATACATTAACCCCTTAAGTATACATTAAACCCCTAACTAATTACATTAACTCCCTAACTACATACATTAACACCCTAACTATACATTAACCCCCTAACTAAATACATTAACCACAACTATATACATTAACCCCCTAACTATACATTAATCTCATAACTATACATTAACCCCTTAACTAAATACATTAACCCCCTAACTACATACATTAACCCCCTAATTATACATTAACCCCATAACTAAACACATTAACCCCTAACTACACACATTAATCCCCTAACTATACATTAACCTCTAACTAAATACATTAACCCCCTAACTGTACATTAAACCCATAACTATACATTAAACCCCTAACTACATACATTAAAAAAAAACTAAATCCAACCTAACATAGGATAAAAAAGCCCACTTACCTTTCCCAAATGCCCCTTCAGTGACAATGGTTTTCCTGCCGCAGATCACACCCCTAGGAAAAAAGAAACATAAAATCAGTACAAAATTAAACACAAACATTCTAAGTATTAAGCTTACCTTTCCGCGATGTCCCCATCCTTCCTGTAGTCTTCTCCGGCTGGGCCCCTCGAAAAAAAATCTTCCAAATTTAAAAAAGCAAAAAAATGAGGCTTGTAGTGCTTGTTCTGGTAAAAAATTTAAATGGCGCCTTCTGATTGGCTGTAAATTATGGTTAATTAGGGGCTCACGAGGCTCTATATAGAGCCCCATGAGTGATTAGGTTAATTTTTATTTAGCAAGGGTCATTTAAGGACCCGCAAGGCAGGAAATTTAAATTTTGAATGCAGCGGAGGCACAATCAGGACCCCTGCTGCAAGGGTTAATGTAGGGGCCATGCGGGGGCCCATGGGGACCCCATCATTCAGTTAATTTTAGGTGCAGGGGGGTACTTACGGTACCAGCCTTAACCATTTGTGGGCCCTTTAAGGATCCACAGAGGGAATTTAAACCTTTTAGATGCAAGGGTTAATGTGGGGACATAGCAGGGGTCCAGATGGGGAACTCCAGCATGGAGTTAATGTGGGCACACTGAGAGGGTCCAGATCAGGACCCCTGCAGCAGGGTTTCATTTAGGGAGGCTGCAAGAGCACTTGCAGCTTTGAGTACCGTCATGATGACGGTCTCAATTCCCATTGGCTGAAAAACTTTACTCTGACAGAGTAGTAGAATTGGGCATAATGAATATTATATAGCTAGTTTTTAGCTATAAAAAATAAATGTTGATGCGTCTGCTGGTGCTTGGAGCCCTCCATGAAACTTTGGTGAAGGTTGAATGCTTTGGAGAGGTGTTAACATTTCTTAAGGAGCAGGGCTTGAAGTTATATTTGCAATCTGCCTGCTTCTGTGCATGTATGGTTAAGAGATAGCTGTCATATAACAAATTAACCATCTCTCCCCCTCTGTCTCAGCCTTCCCTTGAGGAGATAAGAAAACGTCTCTGTAGATGCAAGAGAAGATGGAAACTGTCTATACACAAACAAATTTAAGAAAATAACAGTTGGTTTTATGTTCATGACTACAGCCATTAATGTTATAACATCGTTACATAATTCACAAACTTGTGTTATTTCCAAAACAACAGTGTTCTTGTAAAGGGCAGATTTTAATATATTTTTAACATACTTGGCACTGTGTTGAAAACATGTATTAAAACAAAGACATTTTAAGCAAAGTTTAGAATTGTCTGTTTGAGACAAAGCACTTCTTTACTTTTGTATCTTGTAAATAGTGTAGGCAGTATTATCAGTGAATTCCTGCCATATGCCTAAGGTTTAAAGGGTTAATAATTAGATATGGCCTGATGAAAAAAAAATCCTTTATTAAACTTTTTATTTATTTGCTTTTTATTCCAACCTATACTTGCAAAAGCATAAGAAGTACTATTTAAAATATTGCAAGATCCCTTGCACCCACAAGGGAAAGCTCTCCAAACAGGCAACGGGCATACCATACATGCAGTATGATATTGGCAGTGACTCCACGCTAGTCCATACACTTAATTAAAAAAGTAATGTAGTCTGACATCATCTTCCTGAACTAAATCAATTCAGCTTATGATTTTGTAATTCATTTGATTTTAGGAATTCAATGTCTTTGACATTATTTATTTCAAATTTAGAGGCCTGTTATAACTACCCTTTTTGTGCAACGTAACGTCATTATCAATTATCAGGTTATCTGGAACTACTCCTGAAAACTATTACTGATGTATTAATATATTGATACATTCCTCAGTTAGAGATGTACGTTGCCATCAGAGAGATAAATGTTTTCAAAAATATATAATATTATACATTATAAAATGTATGTATAATAACAAATGTTGAACTACACTTGAAAACTCTGGCTCATGCATCAATAGGTAATAATCAATAGAAATGTACACGTTTTTCCAGTGCTTTACACTGAATCATAAGTCCAATATACAAAAAAGATAATTAAAACTTTATGGAACACTTATAAATCTGCTGAATAAAAAAGTTATCTTACTCAACCCACCAGTATATACTGTATAGTAAATGAGTCGCTGGAAAATGGGTGAAATAAATGTGTTAGAGACCCCCACACCTGGGTTAGAGAAGTTGGAACCCCATGATCTCTGTGGATGCCTCCTACCTTAGGTAGAGTTCCTAAAGACATTCCTTGATTGGAGACACAAGGCCAATCATAAATATATATATATTTTAAAATTGTATTATATTAATATTAGTATTCTATCCCCAACCTTGTATATCTTGAGTAGGAACCCAATAGTTTTTTCAAAACAAAGCTCCAAGATACTTCTCTTTTTTTTTTATGTCAAGCCTCTGTCAAAAGTAAACAATCAGTTCTACATTTTTGTCCTCATATTCCATGCCTATATTTGTATAGTTTCTTTATATCAGAGGTTGTCCTAATAACTAACTGTGATGTAATGTTGGTATTTGTCTGAACATTAGAGTATATTCCAAAGTGTTTTCAAATGGCATTGTCAAAGCCCATACCTCAATCCCACTTAGAATTTCTAGTAAACCTAAACATTGCTGTTCACCAATGGTCTTCAACCAATCTGACAGAGCTTGAGCTATTTTTAATGGGCATAAACCGCAAGTTCCAGTTATTCAAAGCTGGTAGAGATTTGCCTCAAAATACTCACAGCTGTAATTGCATTTGAAAATCACCCTTCCAAACATTGAATCAAGGGGATGAATACTTGCAACCAACAAATGTCTTGTTTACATAATCTAGGAGGTGGGGGAATAAGGCTTTGCAAACAGCTCTCAAATAGTAAGCAATTAATGAATGCTTCGGTATGTATTTATATAACATATAAGATCAAATTCATTTCTGCACATAGTATTTTAAATAAAGTAAAAAATGCAAAAATTATATATATATATATATATATATATATATATATATATATATATATATATATATAGTAAATAAATAGTACATCTGTGTTCACACTTGAATGTCTAAAACAAGTTAAAAAACCTGCTTCCAGCTCAGAATTCCAAGAAAATCAGTTATTACACTGCATTCTGGGAAGCTAAGCTGGGACATCGAATGTGCCAACAAATGCCTTGCTCTTTAATCCATAGCCGATATCAAACATGGCTTCCTTTAAGCTTATGCATGCTGTATTACACAGCTTTAATGCAAAGCCAAGGTTGGATTAAATATAGGCTGAGTATCCAATCCATGTACAGCTGTTTCAAGCTTACTGGCTATCATCAGCATGGAGTGGGATCTCAGCCTGTGTTGTGGACTTTATGAGTAGGTAGTTCACCACAACAATCATTTATAATATGGTGGGCAAAAGAGCGATAGAAGCCCTCCACCGTACAGTAGTACAGTAAATAAATAGTACATCCGTATTCACATCTGAATGTCTAAAACAAGTTAAAAACCTGCTTCCAGCTCAGAATTCCAAGAAAATCAGTTATTACACTGCATTTTGGGAAGCTAAGCTGAGACATGCAAATGTGCTCACAAATGCCTCGCTCTTTAATCCATAGCCATTATCAAACAGGGCTTCCTTTAACCCTATACATGCTGTATTATACAGCTTTAATGAAAAGCCAATATATATATAAATATATTTGTAGTCGGTAGGTGGTGGTGTGGCTAAAGCCATGGCTTCTTGACCTAGATTGGATGGCCAAGGGATTAAGTAGACAAAAATTCATGAAAGGAAATGTGGGTGGAGTGATTAGGTGCTTGTAAAGTTTTTAGCAGGTGAGGGGAGCCTACATAGTGACGAGGGAGAGAGTCCCTCCCACAATTCCAGGTACTCATCATCCTAGAGTCTTTATAACGGGGGTCTGGTTTCTAGAGTCAGTAGCTTTAATTCTGAATGAGTCACTAGAGTAATGGAATGGGTTATGTCCTAAGAGGGCCAGTATTAATATCTATAGTGGATGAATTTTGTAGAAGTGAGAGATTGGCTGGAGAGACTAAGCAGTGGATGATACTGGTGTTTAGATTGGAGAGATTGTGTCAATTGTGCAATGTTGTGACTGGACACCAATTGTCAGCTGTGGGGTAGTATGTGATTATGGTTGGAGTGCGGCTTGTTTTGGTAGAAGAGATGATGATGTTGCATGTGTCATGGTTGAAGTAGATGTCCTGTTTGGTGAGATAGTTTAGTTGGGTTTGGGAGGTGATAAACTTGCTTGTGCGTAGGCAAAAAAGGCAATTTTTGCAACGTCTGTGATGGTAAGGGAAGTGTCGCTACCAAAGGGATTAGTGGAGAGACATGAGATAATTTGTTTGAATAGAGCACTATCTATGCGGGTGAGTCTTTAAGGAAAAGTTTAACTGGAAGAGCAGATTAAGAAAACTCGTGGAAAAGATGTGAATGTGATAGATTAAATTGTACTCCTGTCAAGTACGTTTTTATTGCGGAAGGGTGGAGATGGAGATGGATATTACAGTGGGTAGCAAAGGCTAGAAATATGGAGAGTGAGATGGGAGAGCTCATGGGGTGTATAGAGGGGAAGTGTTTAAACAAGGCTTGAAGTCAGAATCAAAGTAAAAAACTATGAGTCTGGGAGATGTATTGGTAGAAGAGGAAAGGATAAATGATCTTCCATTCAGTTAGAATTGCAGTCCACATATGTCTTCAATGGACTGGTCGTTGCGAACTGTGGCAGAACTGTGGCTATCCGAGTTGGTAAGGTTAGCCAGTAGGTTACTTATGAAAGACCTACCTTGTGGCAGGATTTTTATTGCATAATTGAGATTCTTTGAAGGTTTTTATGTAGTGTTGAAGTCATTCTAGCTTATTTATTGGCAGCATTAGCTTCCATTTTGGAAGTATCAAGCATTATGCCAGGGAATTACACTACGTGGGATAGTTCTTCATTCTTGTTGTGTGAATATGGTATGTGAAGGTGGTAAGCTTTACATCTCCCTGAGAGATGGTCTTGTTTTCCGTCAACTTGTTTGATGATATTAGGAGCGACACCAAGTTGACGTCTTCCCCTCTATGATATCCCATCTCAGGTGCACTGGGATAAAGTACAATTGCATTATAGTAGGAGATGGAGTCGGCTCAGCTTGGCTGGTTTCAGAAACGTCTGGAAGTGCTGCTGAAATAGGAGCGATGGTATATTAAATGAGGAGGAATCTGTTTTCAAAGGCATTCATAGATTTATCTATGTCGGTCACCATTTGCTTGATTTGTGTCATTAGCTGGTGGAGGAGCAGGGTGTGCGGTGTGAAGTATGAGGTAAAGTTCAGCTTTATATACTGAAGCTGGAAACAGGATTCCACAGTCGGTCAATCGTTAGACTAGTCTGGGGACTGTCCACAGACAGATTGAAAATTGTCTCACGGCCACCGAAGGAGCTTTTCCTGGTGAGGAAGCAGGCAAGGAAGGAGTGCTCTCTGCAGCTGAGGCATTTGGGTCAGCCATGAAGGTAGTAAAGTTTTTTTATCCTGTGGGAGAGATTAGCGTTAGTAAAGGCAATGACAATTGAAGTGGTCTGGCCTGATTTGGCCTCAGTGACTGGAGAGCGAAAGCTCTTTGAGCGACTAGTGGTTGTCTGATAGGCCGAAACTGCCTTGAATAGTTATACTGAACTTAGTGCTGAAGGGATAGTGAGCGTACGTGAATGTGGCCTGTGGGCCATGAAATGTTATGTAAGTAATGCGTGAGAGCGGCTATTATATAAGGGAGTGAGAGGCGGGTTGACAAAAAACTATTTGAGTGACCTTACGAATAGGGATCTGTGGCTAATAGGCAAGTTGAAGTAACATGCTGGACCCTGTACGCGAGTAAAAGTATGGTCTGATACAGAAAGAGGACCGTCGTGTTAAGCATCTAATGTGGGCCTGAATACAGATAGTTTACAGCATAGGGGAGATTGGGTGTATAGGTCGGCACTAGTGGATGAAACATAGAGAGTGATTGATATGCCTGGTGGAGATTGGAGGGGTATTGAAAGTAGTGGCTGATAGCTGAGGACAGAGGTCATGGAAATGGTGGGTGCTAGGGAACAAATAAATGAAGGTATAAGAAAAAAAAAGATGAGGTACTACATGTTTGAATGGTGACCTGGATGGCCCTATGTGATATTTGTATAGTGGCAACTAGATGGGGTTAAACAAGGGGCTTAAGATTAAATGTGAGATAAAGTGAAAGGTCAACTGAGCTGGAGTAGTAGAAAGACGTTTAGAAGTGCTGGAATGGAGTTGGGAAGGGGATAGTGTCAGTGGTGATTGGTGCATTAACTTAAAAAAAATGGAAGCCCTGTTCCTTTAAGACTGTCTTGGTTGGAAGAAAAAAAGATTTAAATCAAAAGGGGGGCCTGCCCATTTTAGCTAGTGAACAGTGGCTTTCTAATACAGCCTAGTGGCTGCCTAAAACATTTGACTTCCTGGAACACAAGGTGTGGCCTCATTTCTTAGCAATGGGAAGCTTAGAGACAGAGCAGGGAAGTCTTGTAATGGAGGCCAAAATGAGAACGAGGAAGCAGTGGGAGATGGCGTATCAAAGCCTCCACAAAAGGACGAAGGAAGCCGAATGAAGCAGTGAGAAGACCGGGAACGAGAGAGATAAGGAGGGGTGGAGAGAGGGCATGGGGCAATCACAAATGACTGGGAATGGAAGGCAGGGGCAAGGAGATTATCAGGGATGGCAGATGATAAGGAGGGAAAGCAGGATAGGAAGGAGAGGAGGGAGGGCCCACAGAAGGGGACAAGGCACGATGGGAAGCCACAGGAGAGAGGGGACCTGGAAGGGAGAAGCAACAATGAAGGTGGAGGACCTGGAACAGAGAGGACCAGAGAAAAAGAAAAAAACAAACCAACAGGCAAAAAAGGAGACCTGGGAGGCATCTACAGGCAGAGTGACTAAGGATAGAGGTGCAGATCACAAGCCACACAACAATCAGACCTATGGTGTGGGGAGCCTATATAGTGATGAGGGAGAGAGTCCCTTCTACAATTCCAGGTACTCACCCCTAGAGTGCATATTCCACACAGCATATTATTTGTGTACCACTGCTGTACCCCTGGGGCACAGTGACAGAAAATGTTCTTATGTATATTAAAAAAATATTTCAGTAAATTTGTACTGGGCCCTAAGATTTCTGATCACCAGAGAGCTTGAAAAGTGCGAGTGAGTTGTCTATTTATTTTTCTTCTCAATGAAAAAAGTATGAATTTTTATACCAGCAGTGTAAACATCTCTTGCTTATGAGAGACAAGTTCAGAAAGGTTTTTTTGTATGTTGTCTTAAATAGTGAATGGCACCTACTTTTATCACATCTAGAAATTAGAAGTGAACTGAATCTTTCCAAATAAAATTTAGTAAGACAATTAGAAGCACCTCTTACTAACTAGAGCAAACATTGAACATTGTAAATTCTACACATAAATATTCAGGACCTCCTAGAGAGCAGGTGACATGTCAATAGTGCTTTATGAGTGTTTATTACAAAGCCATTGAAAACAAAATCAAGAAAACTGCAAAGAAAATATTTTGTGCTGGTTGTGTTATTTCTTCACTGCATGTTGATAAAGGTGCTTATTTCCATATATACTATATACTTTGAATTAAAGGAAGACTTGATTAAACACAGTTATGTATTTATGCATAGGTTGATCAAGCCAAGGCATACAGAGCCATATTTAAGGGGCAGCAGGCAATCAGGACAGAATTTTTTTCAAGATAAAAGACAATCAAGAAAACAGGTGAGTGGTCTAATTTTGCTAGTTGCAATGCACTATGATAGTAACTAATCTGGGTGCTTTCCTGTTTTATGCTACCACACGTGCACGTGCATTTGTTATGTGCACGAACGAATGCTGCACTTCCCTGCGCCGATGAAGCTGTCTCCTTGTGGCCGGTAAGTGGTTAGGGGTTTTCGGGTTAGGTTTACAGGGTTAGTGGGTTAGGGTCGAGAAGGGGTGTAGTGAGTTAGGGTTAGGGCCAAAGGGGTGTAGGGGGTTAGGGTTAGGGACTTAGGGTTAGGGTGTTAGGTTTAGGGCTAGGCCCACTAACTGGTGTAGGGGGTTAGGGTTAGAACCGGCAAGGGGCGTAGGGGGTTATGGGCTTAGGGAGAACATTGGGACACGGGATGCGAGTGCACCCGGCAACAGGAGGCTTCCTGTGCCGTGCACGCGCGCCCGCCGTGCGTGTGGTAGCATAAAACAGGAAAGGTCCCAAATCTGCATGGCAGAGATTGAATAAGTACCCCCAGAAAATGATCATGGAAAGATTAGGATTAAGCTGATTTTCCAGTATCAGAAATAGACAGTTTTTGAGATGGTAAGCTGTTAGCAGGATAGATAAGACTGAAAGCCACTTAACAGAGCTGAGACCAGAAATATAATTCAATATTGTTTGGAGCTAAATTGAAGGGTAGATGAAAGGAATGACATGAATAAGGAACAAAAGGCAAGTAACAACCCATATTAAGAATGGGTAACCGATAATCACTAATAACAGCCACTTACCTCTTACTCACCATGAGCCTCATTCAATTAGAAGCTCGCATCTCACATTATGCCGGCCATATGTCTGTGGTCCTGCTGCAAACTTGCTGTCTGCTACAATTCCGGTGCTATTCAATTGATCAAGCCCCCAAGTTATGGGCCGAAAGCGTAAACCATGCACTCCTAGGTAGCAGTTCAGGGCGGGAATATGATCAATTAAGCAAGTCCTTAACAACCAATTTTGAAACAGCGAATAGACATTACGTCATTAAAACATGGAGGTTACATGTCCATCAATTAGCGTTTAGAGGTCCGATATGCGATTTGCAAAACGGCAAAATACAAAATAATAAAAATGAATGAAAATACTGTCCTATTCCATGTGGGTGGCCTGATTTGTATTAACTCATTGATTCCCAATTTTTATTTGCATTTACAGTGCTAGGGACATGTCTTAAACCCCTTTGCGGGTCCCATCTGGTACCCGTAGGATTTTCTTCTACATTTGCTTTTTACGTGTGTTACAACATTTGCGGGCTTGAGGAATTGTAGCAATTGAATAGAGATTTGCAATTTTAGCAAGCGTAACTCTTGAGGATGGGAAAGATCAAAGGCTTCGATGGCCTTTTTTAACAACCACAAGGATTTCAAGCCCTTAACACATACACCAATTTAATTTCAACATAACTTACGGCCTTCATTGCGGACTACTGTAACTTATATTCTCAATTGAACGAGGCTCCATGTTCCTAACACATGACAATAATATGTGCTTAGATACTATCAAAATATTCCTGGCTCACAACCATAGACACAGGTAGAAGGAGCAATAATTTTGCCAGGAAAATGAGAGATCACCAAACGAGTTGTGCCTGAGACATCTATAAAATGTGGATAGAGAACAGTTCTAGGATGGCAAAGGCCTTGCAAAAGGATTGTAAAACCTAGATGCTAACTGAGAACTCCTGTGACGGGTAAGACCACCTGCCCTACGAATGCTACAGTTATCTTAATTTGCAGCTGCACTAAGAATAGGGAATGCTGTATCTGCATGCTTAGCAGAGTTTCCTTGTTTGGAGCGATCAAGCAGATTCCTAACAGTAAAACACTAGCTGAGATCTCCTTCATAGTATTCACTAAGCAATTTCCTTAAGACATCTCATGGAGAACCTGGCTGCTTGCATAATTCTAACTAACTATAACTGTATATTCAACTAAATACAATACAAATCAAAGGTGTATAATGTAATTATATACACCAAGTAATTTTTATTATAATAGAAGTTAAGAGATAAAACTATTGTTACCTTTGTTTCTATTGTAATACAAATTTTAGTACCTATGGTGTATACAGGGCCAGACTTACATTTTTGGAGCCCCAGGGCACTGAACTCTAAGGTGCCCCTCTACACATGTAGTGTGCACTACCATTTTTTGCTTAGTGAATGCTTACATACATCACACACATAAATCACACATCACATACACACATCACACATATTCACCACACACACACTTACATACACAAACACATGCACCAAACATCACACATCACATATACACACACACCACATGTATATATGCACACACATACATATACAAACACATACATATACACAAACCATATACATACACACACACCACATACACACATCACACACATACATACACACACCACATACAGTAAGGGAAAAAAGTATCTAATCCCCTGCTGATTTTGAACGTTTGTCTACTGACAAATAAATTATAAGTCTATCATTTAGATGGTAGGTGTATTTCAACAGTGAGAGACAGAATAACAACAAAAAAACGCATGTCAAAAAAGTTATAAATTGATTTGCAGGTCAATGAGGGAAATAAGTATTTGACCCCTTCGTCTTAGTACTTGGTGGCAAAACCCTTGTTGGCAATCACAGAGGTCAGACGTTTCTTGTAGTTGGCCACCAGGTTTGCACACATCTCAGAAGGGATTTTGACCTCTTTGCAGATCCTCTTCAAGTCATTAAGGTTTTGAGGCTGATGCAAGGGCAACTCGAACCTTCAGCTCCCTCCACAGATTTTCTATGGGAATAAGGTCTGGAGACTGGCTAGGCCACTCCAGCACATTAATGTGCTTCTTCTTGATATACTCTGTTGTTGCCTTGGCTGTGTGTTTTGGGTCATTGTCCTGCTGGAATACCCATCCACAAGCCATTTCAATGCCCTGGCTGAGGGAAGGAGTTTCCCACCCAAGATTTAACGGTACATGGCCCTGTCCATCGTCCCTTTGATGCAGTGCAGTTGCCCTGTCCCCTTAGCAGAAAAACACCCCCAAAGCATAATGTTTCCACCTCTATGTTTGATGGTGGGGTTGGTGTTCTTGGGGTCATAGGCCGCATTCCTCCTCCTCCAAACACGGCGAGTTGAGTTAATGCCAAAGAGCTAGATTTTGGTCTCATCTGACCACAACACTTTCACCCAGTTCTCCTCTGAATCATTCAGATGTCCATTGGCAAACTTTACATGGGCTTTCTTGAGCAGGAGACCTTGAGGGCGCTGCAGGATTTCAGTCCTTCCCAGAGTAGTGTGTTACCAATTGTTTTCTTGGTGACCATGGTCCCAGCTGCCTTGAGATCATTAACAAGATCCTCCCGTGTAGTTCTCAGCTGATTCCTCGCCGTTCTCATGATCATTGAAACTCCAGAATGTGAGATCTTGCATGAAGCACCAGACACAGGGAGACTGACAGTTATTTTGTGTTACTTTCATTTGCGAATAATCACACTTACTGTTGTCACCTTCTCACCAAGCTGCTTGGGGATGGTCTTGCAGCCCATTCCAGCCTTGTGTAGGTCTACAATCTTGTCCCTGACATCCTTGGACAGCTCTTTGGTCTTGACCATATTGGAGAGTTTGGAATCTGATTGATTTGATTGCTTCTGTGGACAGGTGTCTTGTACACAGGTACTCCCTTTAAGAGAGTGCTCCTAATCTCAGCTCATTACCTGTATAAAAGACCCCGGGCACCAGAAATCTTGCTGATTGAGAGGGGATATCAAGTGAGATGTTTAATGTCTGCACATCTGCATCTATTATATGTCTTGGGGAGAGGGTTTAAAAGGTTTTATAGCCAGTTTAGAGGGACAAAAGAAGTCAGTGGGCAGAAAAAAAAACCTTGGTGGGGCCACCCCCAGTTACTCAGGTGGGTTCTATGGTTACCATTCAGTCCGCAGCTACTTCTGGGGTTGAGGCATGCGCTAGCGTGCTGGATTCAGTTAGCAATGTAGATACTGAAGCATCTATCAGTGCTCAATCTGCATCGTCATTTTCTTTGGTTCTTAAAGTAGTCAATACTGCTCTTAAGAAGCCCTCAGTTTGTTCTATTGGCCCCATAGGAGAGCACGTTGCCCAAGAGGGGAAAGAAGAGATTTGGCATAGGGAATTGAACGGATAAAATGGTACACGAAAATCCCCAAAACTTTTAGTTATTGGATGCAAGCCTATGTCATTATGGCAAGCATTATAGGTGAAAATCATCCGGAGTGCTGTTCAGCATTGTTTTGCTTAGATGAGATAGACTAGATCCATAAAAACTATGGGGGATTGGCTTGGTGGCATTGTAACATTAAGCTTAGGAAGAGGTTGCCAGTTGTCGGAGATGCGCTGGGATGATAGGGATATGGTAGTTGGCTTAAAATCATCACTCCATTGCACCCTGGGGGCTCCAACCGTGTTAAGGCTGGGGGTCTATTGTGTCAATCAAAAAACTTTGCTGTTTTGGGTTTAATGAGAGTGCATGTAAATGGGGAGTGACGAGCAAGTGTAGGCACAAGTGTTCAGAATGCGTTCTGCATCATCCTCATTTTCGTTGCTTCAAAAAATCTAAATTCCAAAAACCAGATGGGGCTGCTTCAAAGGGGAGGACACCAGTGCAATTAGAAAATATGTGGCTGTGGATAAGGTTATACACTAAACTTTCTGAAGGTTTTGTTATCCCCTCTTCAGTGTCAAGTTATTCTTGCTGTCCTCCTAATTTCAAGTTAGAGAAAATCCGTTTCTAGTTCTAAAAAACTGCTGGAAGTGCTTGGAAAAGGAAGGGATGGCAGGCTTCTTTAGTGTATTGCCAATTCCGAATGTGAGGGTTTCCCGCCTGGGTCTGGTACCAAAGAAGGAACCAGTGAGGTTTTGATTGATACATCATTTGTCATATCCAAAGGGATCGTCAGTAAATGATGGCATTAATGGAAACCTGTTGGCGGTGAATTATTTGTAATATTCTCAAACGGTCAGTCTTGTAAGGAGGGGGGGGGGGGCAAGGGGGCACTGTTGGCAAAAGTCGACATTGAGTCCGCTTTTCGATTACTGCCAGTGAATCTGGTTTCAGAATTTTTGTTAGGTTGTCAAGTTAACAAGCAGTATTTTGTTGACCTATGCCTATCAATGGGTTGCTCCATCTCCTGTTCATATTTTGAAAAATGTAGCTCATTCTTGCACTGGGTTACCATTTGTAGGTCCGGCTTATCTTCTTTGGTGCATTATTTGGAAGATTTTGTATTTGTCTGCCCTCCCAGTTCTAGTGATTGTGCAATGTTGCTCAAAATGTTTTACAAATTAACGGTGGTGTTCCATTGGCTGTTGAAAAAACTGATACAAACGTTCTGAGATTTCTGGGGATCCAGATTGACACACAGGCTATGATTTGTAGGCTACCTTTGAACAAGATTTAAGACCTTAAGGTTAGGTGCATGTTGGCTGCTTTAAAAAAGTGACACTTAAAGAGATGCAGTCGTTGCAGGGTAAATCGAATTTTGCGTGCCGGAACATGCCTATGGGGAGGATGTTCTCTAGACATTTATCTCTTGCCACTGCAGGGATTAAGCTAGCACACCATCATATAAGGGTGATAGTGGAACTCAAGGAGGATCTCAAGGGTTGGCTCCTGTTTCTATCTCATTTCAACGATCAGTCTGTCATTATGCATGATCTGTTACACGATTTAGAGTTCGATACTTTTACAGATGCGGCTGTGTCTGTTGGTTTGGGGGCCTATTTTAGGGGTCACTGGTGTGCGGAGGCATGGCCAGCATACTGGGATGTTAGCATATTAAGGAACCTTGATTTTCTTGAGCTTTTCCCCATTGTTGTGGCATTGTACCTGTGGTATCATGTGGTTTTCCACTGTGACAACTTGGGGGTCGTCCAGGCTATAAACTCAACTTTGGCATCATCATTACTGTGGTTGCTTAGAAAGATGGTCTGAAAATGCTTAGAGTTTAACATGTATTGCAGAGCTGTGCAGAACCCTGGTGAGAATAACATCGGTTTCAGTGGCAGAGATTCCAGGAAGCTGCACCAGCAGTGGATGGTCAGAAAACTCCTCTACCTCCAGAGCTCTAGAACCTGGCATTCAAATTATAGATTCGCTGATCTTCAAATCCTTGGCCAAGGGTACATGGGACTATTACAGCAAAATCTGGAGAGAGTGGACGCTTTTCTTTAATGAGGCACAGCAGCAGGAGCCACAAGGTAATACCATCCAAGCTCTGTTGTTTTTTATATTGCAAAACTTCTGGGTACTTCTGTTACTGCCTTCAGATATTACTTACAACCTCAGCTTTTTATTTCAAATTAAATTGGCAGGAGGATTTTACAAATTGTTTATAGTTGCAAGTGTTAAAGGGCATACGAAGGGATAGGAGCAGACAATTGTGGGACAGGAGGATGCCAGTTTCTTACCCATTGTTGGAGAGGTTAGTTGGTTCTTTACAGTCTATTTGTGTTGATTACGAAGTTAAGTTATTTAAAACAGCTTTTGTGATAGCCTTTTTTTTTGGTGCCTTTAGGAGTGTGGGAGTTAGTGGCAGCTGCTAAATCAGTGGTGGGAGCATTATTGTTTTCGGATGTGGTTGCTAAGGAGAATTATATATCAATTTTAGAAGGTCAAAACTGACCAGTTGGGCCCCGGGAAAACGGGCATACTTTATTCTATACCTGGTAGTACTTGTTGCCCCCTGTTAAGTGTTTTGACCTATTTGAATTGTCGCCCGGTGGGTAATGGTTCCTCTGTAGTCTATAGGGATGGTTCAAGCTTGTCAGTTTAAAGCTGTGTTCAAAGCTTGCATTTCTGAGTTGAGCTTCGACCCTGTTTTATTTGGGACACACTCATTTATGATTGGAAAGGCCACGGAGGCAGCAGGCCTGGGTCTGGATGTTGACACGGTAAAGAGAATAGGGAGGTGGGAGTCTAATAGGTTCCGCTCATATATTCGCCCTCACTTGCAAGTCTATTTCCTGTGGATCTTGGACCACTCATTTATTTATTGGGCCAGGAGAGCAGCAGCAGTTCAGGACAGAGGAATCCAGTTGGGGCTTGATCCTTCTGTAGTGGATATAAAATGGTTTGGTGCAAAAGGGATGAGGTGGCATCAGTTGCTCCAGAAAATAGGGGGTTATTCTAGAGTTGTAGGGCCCCATAGGAAAGTGCTAATTAATTTGGGGGGGAATGATGTGGGTGTAGTACCACTGAATGACCTCATTAGGGTTATCAAAAACTGACCTTAGAAGATTGCTTGTGATGTTCCCCTGGCTTAGTATTATTTAGTCTGGTATAGCTTCTTGTGTACATTGGAGGGTGGCCCTAGATCCTGTTAAGCTGGAGAAGGCTAGATTGAAGATAAATAAGATTATTTCATCATTTGTAAGGCATTTGGGGGGGTTGCTATTAGACACTCAGATTTAGAGATAACAGACCCCAATCACATATTATAATTGTCTAACTGCGATTCGTCGTCACGCTTCAGACGAATCGCAGTTAGACAATTATAAAGTGCTGCGCATTGCGCAGAGCGCGGCGCGAGCCGCGCTCTGCGCCCGAGCCGCGCATGCGCAGAGCGCGGCACGAGTCGCGCATGCGCAGAGCGCGGCACAAGCCGCGCTTGCGCGCAGCGCGGCCCGAGAGCAGGTAAAAGAGTGGGGAAGAAGGGGGGGGGGGGGGTAGAGGCACAGAGGGAGAGTGGCGAAGAGGGGAGGGAGAGTGGGGAAGAGGGGGGGGAGAGTCACAGAGGGAGAGTGTGGAAGAGGGGGGGAGAGTCACAGAGGGAGAGGGGGGGAGAGTCACAGAGGGAGAGTGGGGAAGAGGGAGAGTGGGGAAGAGGGGGGGGGAGAGGCACGGCACAGAGGGAGAGTGGGGAAGAGGCACAGAGGGAGAGTGGGGAAGAGACACAGAGGGAGGGGGGAGAGACACAGATGGATAGGTGGGAAAGAGACACAGGGGAGGTAGAGGAGGGGGAAAAGACACACGGGAGGGAGAATATGGGGAAGATACACATGGGAGGGAAATGGGGGGGGGGGAGAGGGGAACAGACACAGGGGGAAGGGGGAAAGAGACACAGGCCAGGGGGGAACAGGCACAGAGGGAGAGGGGGGAAGAGGCACAGAGGGAGAGGGGGGAAGAGACACAGGGGGGAGAGATACAGAGTGTGAGGGAGGAAGAGACACAGAGGGAAGGGGGGGAAGAGGTACAGAGAGAGGGGGAAAGAGGCACAGAGGGGGAGGAACAGAGGAAGGGGTGAAGAGACACAGTGGCGAGACACACAGAGAAAGGCGGGGGAAGAGGCACAGAGGGAGAGGGTGGAAGACACAGAGTGGGGAGAGACACAGAGGGTGAGGGGGAAGAGACAGGGAGGAAGAGGCACAGAAAGAGGAGGGGGAAGAGACACAGGGGAGTGAGAGGAGGGGGAAGAGACACAGGGGAGAGAGTGCAGGGGGGAAGATACACAAGGGAGGGAAATGGAGACACGAGGAAGGCCGTAACAGACACAGGGCTGAGGGGGAAAGAGACACAGGCCAGGGGGGGAACAGACACAGGGGAGGGTTGGGGGAGACACAGGGGAGGGTTGGGGGAGACACAGGGGGGGGGGAGATGCATAGGAGGGAGAAGGGGGAAAGAGACACAGGGGAGGGGTTTAGAGACACGGGAGGGAGAGGGAGGTAAAAACACAGGGGGGCAGGAGATACAAAGGAGGTAGACGAGGTAGAAGGAGACACAAGGGAGGGAGAGGAGGGGGGAAATAAGACACGAGGGAGGAAGTAGACAGAGGGAGAGACTCGCAATGAGCTCCAAAGGGGCTCATTGCAAGGCCTGTGATGAGCGGCAAAGGCGCTCATCACAAGGCCAGTAAAGTAGAGGGGGAGAGGCTTACATTGTGTGGCAAACAGCATTGCCAGGCTTCAGTTTTTATTGCCGTCATTTTTGACGGGCAAGTCGCTAGTTATTATATAAAGGATGGGGTGCACTTTCATGAAGTGACTATTAGAGTTTTTAATTTTGCATTGAGGGAGGGTAATGAACAGGCCTTACCTTTGTATGATGGCCGGGCTAGCCATGTTCGGCTAGCCGTGGCGGGTGTGATTGTTCTCGGTAAGGTGGGAGCATAATGTTGGTGGTAATATACACCAGGTTTGTTTATGAGGTCTCCTGGGCACGGGGGAGGAGGTTGGGTTGTTTCAACACCTGTGCACCTGATTGCCAGGTGAGTGTGGTTTAAGTAGGGAGAGAAAGCTCCTCCCACAACTCCAGGTTTACACCTGTACATTTGTGGTCATCACTTTCTCTTAAGAATTGTATGCTGATGGTGTGCCAAAATGCTACTGGTTCCTGGAGACTTCAGATGGTTGGGCTCCCTTGGAGGTTGTGAGCATTCACCTCTCATTTTTGTTTATTCTCATACAAATAAAAGCTTTGGCCTGTTTTAACCCATACTGGTGTCTATCATTTATTTGTGTTATGGGTGAGTTTTTCCTAGGTACAAACTAAGTCACATATGCTTAGGTCAAAGCCTACCTTTTTATTAGACACCCAGGATAAGGTTGGGGAATCTCCTGCTCTTCATGGGCGGGAACAATGATGCCGGAAGATATTGGAGTCCTGGGTGCTCTGGGCAAAATGTCCCTCACTCACTTCCTGTGTCTCCAATACCTCCTGTATTTAGTTCTAGGAAGTGAAAATGAGGTGCCCCTCTCAGAGTCCTGCCTGTAGGCTAGTGCCTATAATGCTTAATTGATGATCCGGCCCTGGATGTATTTTGTGTATTGTATTTGAGTGGATAATATACTGGTCTACTGCAAAGGAAATCAAGTGTAACAGTGGTAAACTAAGAATATGGATAGAGAGTTAGAGAACGCTTCAGATTAGGCAGCCTTTGGAATGCCGTCAATTTGTTTTGCCATGTTTGCCATGATTTACTGTAGACTATGTAATATTTATTTTCAGAAAAGATTAAGGAATTTAGTGCATAGTGTGTAAATATTGATGGAAGAGAGTATACTAATGTCCTTAAATGACCTTGTTTAAACATAGAGTGCATTAGAATACTGTTCATCTGATAAAAGCTCACACTCTGTATGGTAAAAGCAACAGCAACACACCATCATTTCTGTGCCATTACTGTTATGAAGCCATTAGGAAAGTGTATATATAATGGCTTAAATGCATGAGTCACATAAGAATAGAATGCAACCCAATATTCACGACAGGTTACATCTACAGAAGCTTCACATAATTGCACATAGTCTGGAGCTAATAGTACAAGGCTTTGTGATTACATTTACATATAGGATATAACCTTTTTAGTGCCAAGGGGTAAAGCGTACTGTAATTGCCATCTGCCACACCATCAATTTCTAACATTCAATTTCCAGTCCTTACTATTTTCTGTTATTGAATATATTATACCATATACTGTGCTGACAATATTAAACTTCTAATTTTTTGAAGAATAAGTATATATATATATATATATATATATATATATATATATATATATGTATTTATGTGTTTAAATATATATATATATATCTTAAGAATTGTATGTAGATAGTGTGCAAAAATGCTACTTGTCCCCTTAGCCTGCTTAGAGAGCCAGGGAAGTTGTAATTTGGGGTGAGGAGGGTGGGTTGATTCAACACCTGTGCACCTGATTGCCAGGTGAGTGTGGTTTAAGTAGGAAGAGAAAGCTCCTCCCACAACTCAAGGTTTACACCTGCACATTTGTGGTCATCACTTTCTCTTAAGAATTGTATGCTGATGCTGTGCCAAAATGCTACTTGACCTCTTAGCCTGCTTAGAGGCCAATAATATTGAATGTAGTTATGATGTGGTAATTATTTTTTATGAAGTTATATTATATAAAAGCTCTTTAATTTCAACCCCTTAGCCTGCTTAGATGGCCAGGGAGAGTTATGAAGTTGTAATTTGGGGTGAGGAGGGTGGTTTGATTCAACACCTGTGCACCTGATTGCCAGGTGAGTGTGGTTTAAGTAGGAAGAGAAAGCTCCTCCCACAACTCAAGGTTTACACCTGTACATTTGTGGTCATCACTTTCTCTTAAGAATTTTATGCTGATGGTGTGCCAAAAGGCTACTTGACCTCTTAGCCTGCTTAGAGGCCAATAATATTGAATGTAGTGATGATGTGGTAATTATTTTTTATGAAGTTATATTATATAAAAGCTCTTTAATTTCAACAGATGCATTTGGTATGTATCTTGTAAAGCAGTTGGATTTCCATTTGCCCATATTACAATGATGTGGCAGGAGCATACGATCTGGATACTGATGTGGCTCCTCCTATGTGGAATGTGTGACCATAGTATGAGAAGATGTCAAGTCCTAATCTGATGTATAGAAGACATATGTAGTATATGAATATGTTTTAGTAGGCAAAAAGCTGACTAGATAGGCTAGGTGGGTGGTAAGTAGGTTTGGTGGGTAAAGATAGGAGGAGGGTTCTGAGTGTTGTGAAAGGACACCTGGAATTATGAATCGGTTAATAGGATACCTGGATTGTCTTACGACTATTATTTTTAGAGAATGAAGTGTGGGTATGTAGTAGTCATTTCATAAAATTACGTCTTGTTTAGAATGGTTTTGTGAATTACAAAAACTCCGGGGCGAAGAAACCCATAGAAAGCTAACATTATAGCGGTTGTGATTGTGGAGGAAGATTCAGGGCTTGAATGGAATATTGATATTAATAAGTCTTTTGAATATGTCGCTGTATATATGTAGATATTGTGTTTGAGATGGTGGGCTTCTGGTTGCTAAACCAAGTAAAATATACTTAATAGGGTGAGATTTGAGTGTGGATGTTTCTATCATGTATTCTGTGATCAAATGTAATCATATACCTGTCAGGTCTGTAGGTCTCTAAAGTATTGAAGTATAACTTCTGGTGTATGTCACAAAGTGCAGCAAAGGCTAAAAAAGATGAAATATTGTAAGGTGGATTAGGTTGTGATTTGAGGAAATACAATTAGTTGCCAGGGTCTTTCATACTAGTACTAGTGACCAGTCTGGAGTACATTGTATTTCGAGCTGCTGTTAATAGAGGAACTAATCTAGTGCTTGGGGTAGATAGGAGGATGAACTATCCCACAGGAACCAAGCTGAAGTACAGTAGAGAGAATTATATGGGTTTGGTACCTGAAGGTAAGGATAGAGTTGGAATTGGAAACGTGTGATAAAACCTAATTCCCTCAGGAGGGACATCATGGATTTGACGTTGTATCTTAATTTGGATATGATAGTACGAGTGGGATAGTTGGTGATTATGAGCTGTATTGCGTAGCTGGTCCATAGGTAACCCTGAGTACTAGCCTCCCTCCCAAGTACTTAACTCCCTGTATGAGTGTGACCATCTAGTGGTGATAATATTAAGATTGTAAAATTAATTTTGAAGATGTAGACATAGAGCAGGGTAAGTTCTGCGATAGGTCTAGTAACATGAATGTTCTTCCATTCCAGTGAGAGAGGAAAGAGTGACCTACCGGGTAATATCAGCAATGGTTTGGACTTCTAAGAAGAATGATTGATGGAATATTGACCTTAGAGTGAGTTTGGTTAGTAATTGCTGACAAACACTCTACCTTGAGGGAGATTATAAGTGGCGTAAATTCAGGTGACCGAGTAGTTTATTTACCTTTGGCAAATGGAGAGGGGAATGATGGGGAGGATATGGCTTGTGAAGGGAAGTTCTCAGCATCTGACAGTGCTTGGTCAACCATGTTAGATCTTGAATAGCATCTGGAGAGGCATAACATTATTAATCTGGGAATATACGTGTTAAATGGATTGTCTCTATGTGAGATCTGTCCGACTATGAAGCTTCAATGGTAGCCTGATGGTGTGAGAGACTGAAAATGATTTGGGATGTGGACCAGGAAGGTTGCTTTTGTATGACTGATGATGCTATTCAAGGCTGGCATGTAATAAATGAACTTGAGTTTGTATACAGTGCCTTACAAAAGTATTCACCCCCCTTGACTTTTTACCTATTTTGTTACATTACAGCCTTAAGTTCTATGTTTTGTTATTCTGAATTTTATGCGATGCATCAGAACACAATAGTCTAAGTTGGTGAAGTGTAATGAGAAAAATATAAACATAAAACTATTTTTTAGAAATAGAAAACAGAAAATTGACATGGGCGTATGTATTCAGACCCTTTGTTATGAAGCCCATAAAAAGCTCTGGTGCAACCAATTACCTTCAGAAGTCACATAATTAGTGAAATGATGTCCACCTGTGTGCAACCAAAGTGTCACATGATCTGTCATTACATATACAAACCTTTTTTGAAAGGCCGCAGAGGCTGTAACACCTAAGCAAGAGGCACCACTAACCAAACACTGACATGAAGACCAGGAACTCTCCAAACAAGTAAGGGACAATGTTGTTGAGAAGTACAAGTCAGGGTTAGGTTATAAAAAAATATCCAAATCTTTAATGATCCCCAGGAGCACCATGTAATCTATCATAACCAACATGGCACAACAGCAAACCTGCCAAGAGACGGCCACCCACCAAAACTCTGGGACCGGGCAAGGAGGGCATTAATCAGAGAGGCAGAACAGAGACCTAAGGTAACCCTGGAGGAGCTGCAGAGTTCCACAGCAGAGACTGGAGTATCTGTACATACAGTAGGACGACAATAAGCGTGCCCAGTAGTGGCCAGTAGAAAGCCATTACTTTCAGCAAAAAACAAAATTGCATATTTTGAGTTTGCGAAAAGGCATGTGGGGGACTCCCAAAATGTATGAAGGAAGGTGCTCTGGTCTGATGAGACTAAAATTGAACTTTTCGGCCATCAAAGAAAACGCTATGTCTGGCGCAAACCTAACACATCACATCACCCAAAAAACACCATCCCACAGTGAAACATGGTGGTGGCAGCATCATGCTGTGGGGATGTTTTTCAGCAGCCAGGACTGGGAAACTGGTCAGAGTTGGGGGAAAGATGGATGGTGACTAAATACAGGGATATTCCTGAGCAAAACCTGTACCACTCTGTGCGTGATTTGAGGCTAGGATGGAGGTTCACCTTCCAGATTGACAATAACTCCAAACACACTGCTAAAGCAACACTTGCGTGGTTTAAGGGGAAACTTATAAATATGTTGGAATGGCCTAGTTAAAGCCCAGAATTCAATCCAATAGAAAATCTGTTGTCAGACTTTAAGATTGCTGTTCACAAGCGCAAACCACCTAACCTGAAGGAGCTGGAGCAGTTTTGCAAGGAGGAATGGGCAAAAATCCCAGTGGTAAGATGTGGCAAGCTGCAAAAGGTGGCTCTACATAGTTGACTTTTTCTGTTATTTTGTCCTATTTGTTGTTTGCTTCACAATAAAAAAAAAAAAAAAACATCTTCAAAGTTTTGGGAGTGTTCTGTAAATTAAATGATGCAAATCCTCAAACAATCCATGTTAATTCCAGGTTGTGGAGCAACAAAACACAAAAAATGACAAGGGGGGTGAATACTTTTTCAAGGCACTGTATATATATATATATATATATATATATATATATATATATATATATATATATATATATATATATAATTGTTCTTAGTCGTCTGTTGTGAGCCATAATTTTGTTGGCTGGGTTAGAGATATCAAAATGGGTAATGCACAGGGAGCACCAAGATAGAGGAGCATTTGGGAAAGACCGAGAAAGCTGAATGCTGAGTAAGCAAAAGAGAGTGGTTTACACAAAATAGGGGGCATGAACACAGTAAGTGTGCAGCATAGCAGCACAGTGGTGACAAGAAGATACCCTGCATAGTATAGGTAACCTTGGGAAGTAACATGAGAGGTGTGGGAAAAGCCCAAAAGCAGGGAACATTGCAACAAGTGAGAGAATAAGTGCTATGATTGAGAGTACTGGAAGGTACAGGCATAAATCCGCACAGCACAAGCTCCATAAACATACCCGACTTCTGGCTATGAGCTCCTGTATAGGTCTTGTACCGTCCACATCTGATGTGGGGAAAATACGTCCAGCAATGGAGGGAGGACTCGATTGAGAGGATGCACATTTGTATGTGACACTCTTAACGTCTTAATCTGGGTATATATACGTGTGAAATGGATAGTCTCCGTGTGAGACATGAGCAACTATGAGGCTTTGATGGTAGCCTGGGGACCAATGGTGCACGTCTGAAGGTGGTTGGTGATTAGTGACTTAGATTTGCTACTGAAATCCTAATAGGATAAAAATTACTTACTGGTTAATCAGGGAATAAAAAATTGGAGTTGATTGTCTCAAAATGAGATGTAGAGCGACTGTGGATCTTGTAAATAGCCTTGTGAGCAATGGTGCTGTTTCCTGACCCTGCTCACGCTGAGACTGAGAGACCTCCCTGGCTGAATCTAATCACATCTGCTCTGCTGCCTGCCTAACAGTAAGTCTTCCTGCCTGGCACCTGCCCTGCCCCTGGCCAAACCAAACCCCTAGTAGCCCCTAATAAAAGGTAGGGGTGACCAGTTACCCCACTATGCCTGCCTGGCCTGCCACCTACCCAGCCACCCACCAACTTACCTACCACCGACGACCCTAGGCCTGCAATGCCTGGTGCCACCCCCAGCCATCACCCCCATGTGGCCTGTGCCACCCCCGATCAGGCCTGCCCTATGCGATGCCACCCACGGCCCGATTACCCCGATCACGGGATCGGGGTAGTCAGGTGTGAGCGGGTGGCACAGGCCCACATGGGGGTGATCGGATCCCCCCCTTGATGAGGCCTGTGCCACCCCTGACCACCTCCATGTCGCCGCCCTGTGCCACCCCCGAGGCCCGATCACCACCACCCCGATGTGGCCTATGCTATGACACCGCCCGATTACCCCGATCACGGTGATCGGGGTATTCGGGCGGTGAGCGTGGTTGCACAGGCCACATGGGGGTGGATGTTCACCCCCATGAGGCCTGTGCCACCCCTGATCGTGGCCTACGCGGTCACCGACCGACCGATGGGCGCCTGGCCTGAGCGTGACCGACCCCACCCTGATCCAACAACCTAGCACCCCCCCTCCTATTTTTATTCCATTTTTAGAAGTAACAGGCATGTACATGTGTCTGTCACTTTTAAAGATAAAATAAAAATAAGATAAGGGAAAAACAATACAGTAAACACATTATTACATATACAAATAAAGTAAACAGCTTTAAACAAACAATAATAAAAATAAAATAAACAACAGCACATACTTACCTGTCAAATTGACCCCTCCAGCGTTGGCCTTCTGTCCTCTATGACCTGGATATAGTCATGAAAATAATCCAATGTTGATTGAAGCCCATGTCAAATAATCCAATGTTGATTGAAGCCACTGGTCAAATAAATAATCCAATGTTGATTGAAGCCACTGGTCAAATAAATAATCCAATGTTGATTGAAGCCACTGGTCAAATAATCCAATGTTGATTGAAGCCACTGGTCAAATAATCCAATGTTGATTGAAGCCACTGGTCAAATAAATAATCCAATCTTGATTGAAGCCATTGTCCAAAAATAATCCAATCTTGATTGAAGCCATTGTCCATCCATCCATTCTGGCCCATTGAAAGTGGCCTCCACCAAAAAAAAACTGACGCGCTAAAAAAAAACAACAACAAACTAACAGAGCTCCTCCTAGAAGGAGCCCCACCCGCGATTAATTGATTTTTTCCCACGGTCTGCTTTATATACTAATTTTTGAAGGACTCTGATTGGCTGAAATTTTTGATTGACATCGATTTCAACCAATGAGAGTCTTTAAAAAATTAGCAAATCAGCAAGCAGGTATGGAAGCCTGTAAGGGTAAAAAAGGTTAGTGTGAACTTGTTTGACCCTGTATGTATTATACATATTACAGGGCTATTTTATGTGATATACATGTTACAGGATAATATCCTGTAACATGTATAGCCAAAAAATAGCACTGTAATATGTATAAAAAATAATGTGTAATAGAAATACATGAACAATATAATATAATAAGTAATAAAGTACATCAATTAATCAAATAATAAATATCAATTAATATATATTGTTTTATGTATATGTTTATGTATATTTATGTGTATTTTTTATGGTGCCAATTTATTATTTACGGTTTTTAAGGTGCGGTTAGGGCCTATATGGTCCCAATTTGTTATTTAGGGTTTTTAAGGTGCGGTTGGGGCCTATATGGTCCCAATTTGTTATTTAGGGTTTTTAAGGTGCGGTTGGGGCCATATATGATTCCACTTTGTTGTTTAGGGTTTTTAAGGTGCGGTTGGGGCCTATATGGTCACACTTTGTTATTTAGGGTTTTTAAAGTGCGGTTGGGGCCTATATTGTCACACTTTGTTTTTTAGGGTTTTTAAGGTGCGGTTGGGGCCTATATGGTTCCACTTTGTTATTTAGGGTTTTTAAGGTGCGGTTGGGGCCTATATGGTCAGACTTTGTTATTTAGGGTTTTTAAGGTGCGGTTGGGGCCTATATGGTCCCAATTTGTTATTTAGGGTTTTTAAGGTGCGGTTGGGGCCTATATGGTCCCAATTTGTTATTTAGGGTTTTTAAGGTGCGGTTGGGGCCTATATGGTCCCAATTTGTTATTTAGGGTTTTTAAGGTGCGGTTGGGGCCTATATGGTCACACTTTGTTATTTAGGGTTTTTAAGGGGCGGTTGGGGCCTATATGGTCAGACTTTGTTATTTAGGGTTTTTAAGGTGCGGTTGGGGCCTATATGGTCCCAATTTGTTATTTAGGGTTTTTAAGGTGCGGTTGGGGCCTATATGGTCCCAATTTGTTATTTAGGGTTTTTAAGGTGCGGTTGGGGCCTATATGGTCACACTTTGTTATTTAGTGTTTTTAAGGGGCGGTTGGGGCCTATATGGTCCCAATTTGTTATTTAGGGTTTTTAAGGTGCGGTTGGGGCCTATATGGTCCCAATTTGTTATTTAGGGTTTTTAAGGTGCGGTTGGGGCCTATATGGTCCCAATTTGTTATTTAGGGTTTTTAAGGTGCGGTTGGGGCCTATATGGTCCCATATTGTTATTTAGGGTTTTTAAGGTGCGGTTGGGGCCTATATGGTTCCACTTTGTTATTTATGGTTTTTAAGGTGCGGTTGGGGCCTATATGGTCCCAATTTGTTATTTAGGGTTTTTAAGGTGCGGTTGGGGCCTATATTGTCACACTTTGTTATTTAGGGTTTTTAAGGTGCGGTTGGGGCCTATATGGTCCCAATTTGTTATTTAAGGTTTTTAAGGTGCGGTTGGGGCCTATATGGTCACACTTGGTCTTTCAAGGTTTTAAAAGTTAAGGTTTGGGTCTTGAACGTTCTAATGTTTTTTTTGTTGTTTTCTATCACTTCCCAGGTGCAAACTATCTGTGGAAGCAGATTTGTTTGGACTCGTTGGTTGACTTACTGGACGTGAATACCCCGAGAAGGAGAGTCAACTGTAGGTGATTATATGGTCACACTTGGAATTTGAAGGTTTTTAAGGTGCGTTTGGGGCCTATATGGTCACACTTGCTCTTTTAAGGTTTTAAAAGTTACAGTTTGGGGCTTAAACGCTCTAATGTTTTTTTTGTTGTTTTCTATCACCCCCCAGGTGCAAACTATCTGCGGAAGAAGATTTGTTTGGACTCGTTGGTTGACTTACTGGACGTGAATACCCCGAGAAGGAGAGTCAACTGTAGGTGATTATATGGTCACACTTGGAATTTGAAGGTTTTTAAGGTGCGTTTGGGGCCTATATGGTCACACTTGCTCTTTTAAGGTTTTAAAAGTTACAGTTTGGGGCTTAAACGCTCTAATGTTTTTTTTGTTGTTTTCTATCACCCCCCAGGTGCAAACTATCTGCGGAAGAAGATTTGTTTGGACTCGTTGGTTGACTTACTGGACGTGAATACCCCGAGAAGGAGAGTCAACTGTAGGTGAGTATCATTGCCTTTAATTTTCTGTCCATGCGTATAGGTGCAAATTTGATGTTGATGTAGTCTTGTCACATGAGGGTTTGCAATCTGTAATGTATACCAATGAATTCAACACACTGTTATTTTAAAGTAATTTTGTGACATAATATAAATTAATATACCGTGATCTCTTTCTTCTATTGGTATCAGAAATTAATACTATTGACTCTCTACTTGTGAAGCCTTTCGGCACCCTAACCTATGAGGAGAAGGTGGAAGTAAAACGGTTAGGAGATGACCAACCAGAGATAAATCTGCAGCAAATCGCAAGAGATAGAGGGAAGCAATATATCCGTACTTTCAATACTGAATGGTACAAGAAGAATGACTGGCTTTCTGGAAGCGTTTCTAGGAAGTCCTTATATTGTTTTCCATGCATCCTATTTGGTGGTGACGCTGCTTGGACCAAAACTGGAGTGACTGACATCAAACATCTAGCTGATAAATTGGCGAAACACAAAAGTTCTAAAGCTCACTTGGATAACAGGATCAAGTTTGAGATGCTTGGACAGGCGAACATTGCTGTTCAACTGGACCAAGGATACCAAATCAGCATTCAAAAACACAACGAAGAAGTGGCTAAGAACCGGTACATCCTTTCCAAGATAATTGATTGTGTTCGCTTTTGTGGCGCTTTTGAACTGGCATTAAGAGGACACGACGAGAGTGAAACATCGCTAAATCCAGGAGTGTTTAGAGGCCTGGTGGATTTGGTTGGCAGTATCGATAGTGCAATGCAACAGCATTTGAAGACTGCAACTGTGTTTAAGGGCACGTCCAAAACCGTGCAGAATGAGCTACTGGACTGCATGCATGAAGTTATAAAGGAAGTGATTCACCAAGAGCTTAAGGAAGCCCAGTTTGTGGCAATCCAAGCGGATGAAACAACCAATATTTCCGTTAGGACACAGTGCGTTGTAGTCTATCGCTACATTGACAAGAAGCATCAAGTGGTGGAAAGATTTGATGGCTTCACGGAAATGAAATCAACGGATGCAGATTCGATTGCTGCTGTTGTGCTGGAAACACTGAATACTGTTCTCCCAGAGCCAGAAGACAAGAAGAAACTCATAGCTCAAAGCTACGATGGTGCCAGTGTGATGCGTGGAGATCAAGGAGGAGTTCAAAGAAAAATAAAAGATGTGTACCCGAACGCACACTACGTCCATTGCTATGCTCACCAACTGAACCTAATAATGAAGAAAGCAGTTTCCAGGATTGGAAGAGTTCGAGTTTTTTTTTCCAACATAGGCGGCATACCATCTTTTTTTTCACGCTCTCCAAAAAGGACTGGAGTTCTGGATGAGGTAGTTGGTAGAAGACTTCCAAGAGGTGCACCGACACGATGGAACTTCAACGTTAGGACCGTGAACGTGATCTACGAGAACAGAGATGCGCTACTTGAGTGTTTCCAGACAATTGAAGCATGTCTAAACTTTGATCCAACATCTATACGTGAAGCCGCAGGTTTCATTGGAATGCTGGAAGACAGGGAGTTCCTTTACTTCCTTAAATTATTTCATTTAATAATGCCACATGTTGACATCCTCTATAGTCAGCTTCAGAAGCGAGACACGGATACTGTTTATATAAAAAAAGTCACAGAAGACTTTGTCGCCAGCATCCAGAAAATCCGTAATTCTGTTGAAGAGATAGAAGCAAGTTTGCCGAGCGATGTAACAGTCAACAGACGGAGTGCGGAGATCTCAACCTTGAGACAACTTTCAAGAGAGGTATGTGACATAGTGGTGGTTCATGCAAAAGAACGTTTTTCATTTTCAAATCACCTAGTCAGTGCCAAACTTGTTCAAAGTGACTTGTATAAAACCCATGACACTTGCTTTCCAACCCAAGCTCTGGAAGACACTGTGCAAGCATATCCAATACTGAAGAAGGAACAATTACGCACTGAGCTGTCACTTCTGTATGGGAAGACAGATTTTCATGCTTGTACAAGTGCTTTTGCTCTGCACAAACTTTTACATCAATTTAATCTGCAGAATGATTTCACAGAGACAGTGAAATTATTAAGAATCCTGATTACAACACCAATGACCACTGCAGAATCAGAAAGATGCTTCTCCACATTGAAGAGGATCAAAACCTTTTTAAGAAGCACCATGTCCCTGGAGCGGTTGAATGCATTGGCGATGCTCTCAATGGAAAAGCAACTGATTTCCGAGATCCCAGACTTCAATGAAAAGACCATTGAGAAGTTTTGTTCTTTGAAAGATCGCCGTGCAAAATTTAAATACATAAAATTTTTAAATTTAAGTGATTGAAGCAAAGAAGAATGCATACCCCCAGGGTGTGCAAAGAGAAACTGCGTTAAGCAGCACCACCTCACTACCAAACATAACTAGTGGTAAGTAAAGTATGAACGGTGTGTGGGTGTGCATATGGAAGGAGGTATGAAAGGTGTGTGCATGGTCAGTAACAAGCCTTGGCGTGGTTTGAAGGAATTGGAGGCACTTCCAAGGGTTGCTGTCACTTGTTTACGGGAAGCAAGAATTCCATGTCTGTACAAGTGCTGTTGCTCTGCAGCAACTTTAGCATCAATTTAATCTACATAATTTAACAGAGTGAGTGAAGCTATAAGAAATCCTGCTTACAACAACGAAGACTACTAAAGAACCAGAAAGATGCTTCTCCACATTGAAGAGGATAAAAAGGTATTTAAAAAGCACCATGGCCCTGTAGCGGTTGAATGCATTGGTTTGAAGGAATTGGAGGCACCTTCAAGGGTACGTAAAGTTCTCAGAAATGGCACCACCTCACTACCAAAAATAACTAGTGGTAAGTAAAGTATGAATGGTGTGTGGGTGTGCATATTGAAGGAGCTATGAAAGGTGTGTGAATGGTCAGTAACAATTGTTGAAGCCTTGGCGGGGCGTTACTGCTCATATGGTTATCCATATGCTAATTCAACGTGTTTGTTTGACATTGATTATTGTGTTGTCTAAACAGAAGTTAAATGTTGTTGTTTTCTTGAATCCCAAGATCCACTGGTTTGGGCCTCTAAGGTATGTTTGAGGCCTATATGGTCACACTTGGTCTTCTAAGGTATGTTTGGGGCCTATATGGTTCCACTTGGTCTTCTAAGGTATGTTTGGGGCCTATATAGTTCCACTTGGTCTTCTAAGGTATGTTTGGGGCCTATGGTCACACTTGGTCTTCTAAGGTATGTTTGAGGCCTATATGGTTCCACTTGGTCTTCTAAGGTATGTTTGTGGCCTATATAGTTCCACTTGGTCTTCTAAGGTATGTTTGGGGCCTATGGTCACACTTGGTCTTCTAAGGTATGTTTGGGGCCTATGGTCACACTTGGTCTTCTAAGGTATGTTTGAGGCCTATATGGTCACACTTGGTCTTCTAAGGTATGTTTGGGGCCTATATAGTTCCACTTGGTCTTCTAAGGTATGTTTGGGGCCTATGGTCACACTTGGTCTTCTAAGGTATGTTTGAGGCCTATATGGTTCCACTTGGTCTTCTAAGGTATGTTTGGGGCCTATATGGTTCCACTTGGTCGTTTAATGTTTTTTAAGTATGGTTTTGTTCTTGAATGGTCTGATTGATTTGCTTGTTTTCTTTCAACCCCAGGTGCAAACCCTATGTGGCTGCAGATTTGTTTCTACTCGTTGGTCAACTTAATGAACGGGAATACCCTGAGAAGAAGACCCGACTAATGGTAGGTGTCACTCCTTTAATTTTTCTGTTAATACGTATAGGTGCAATTATGATATTGCTGTAGTCTTGTCACATGAGTTTTTTCAATCTATATTGTATACCAATGAATTTAACACATTGTTACTTTACTTCTTGACATTTCTGCATTGGTGATCATGTATTTCAATGGGCTTCACAAGTATAAGGTCATTGGGCGGGGCTTATAAAGGTCATCATGACGTCAGGGGGAGGAGTTACACAATGGGTGTGGTTTGAAAAAGGGGGAGTGGCTATGTTTCGCCCTGTCGCCCCTCCAACTTGAAAAGTCACCAGCCGCCACTGGGATTAAGGTTTGAAAATCTTGGGGATGGTGAATGATTGAATGACTCAGACAACAGGTGTGCAGTTGGCGTATATTAATAGGTGTGCAGTTTGATTGGTATAGGTCAGTGATGGCGAACATTTTTGAGCCCGAGTGCCCAAACCGCAATACATGCCAACTTTTTTTTCCTCTAAGTGCCAACACGGCAATTAAACCTGAATACTGAGTCTTAGACGAACAACGACAGGAACGCAGAACATTGAAAATAAAACAAATGGCAGTTAGTGCGCGCTACGCAAATGGTGCTCAGAGGAACAAAAGCCTCACATTATGTGGCAAACAGCATTGCCAGCCTTACAATTGTATTCCCGTCATTTTTGATAAAATTATAGACTGATCATTTCTTTGTCATGGACAAAAAAAATCCAAAGGGGATCAAATACTTCCCCCCCCCCCCCACTGTATGTATATATATATATATTTTTAGAGAGAGGAAATTAATATTACATTAATAAGCCCATTCACATGTCTAAAAGGCAGGGACATGCAAATGAGAATACAATGCACCTCACTCTTTTAATCCAAAAATAGCAATTTTATACATTGCTCCCTTAATGCATATGCCCGCTTCCCCTTGTCGCCCCCTTCTCCCTTGTCTCTCCCCTTCTCTCTTGACTACCACTCCCTCTTGTCTCTCCCTCCACTCTTGTCTCTCACTTTCTCACTCCCCCTTGTCTCTTACACCCTTCTCTCTCTCCCATTCTCCCTTGTCTCTCCCCTGCCCCTTATGTCTCCCCTTCCCCCTTGTCTCTCCCCCACCCTTGTATCTCCCCTTCCCCCTTGTCTCTCCCCCACCCTTGTATCTCCCCTTCCCCCTTGTCTCTTCCCCCATTTTACCCTCTCCCCCACCCTCCTCTCTCGCCTCTTGTCTCTCCCCTCCCCCTTGTCTCTCCCTCCAGCCTTGTCTCTTCCTTTCTCTCTTGTCTCCCCCCCCCCCTTGGATCATACACCCTTCTCTCTCCCCTCCCCTTGTCTCTCCCCTTCCTCCTTGTCTCCCACCACCCCTGTATCTCCCCTTCTCCCTTGTCTCTTCCCTCCATCCTTCTCTCTCTCCCACCCTTATTTCTCCTCTCTTGTACCGCTCACAATTGTCTCTGTTTTCTCCCTTGCCTCTACCCCCCCTTGTCTCTTTCCTTCCCTGTGTCTCTCCCTCCTCCTTTCTTTCAATTCTCTACCTCTCCCTTTTGCCTCTCCCCTCTCTCTCACTCCTCCCTTCTCTCACTCTCCCTTCTCTACCTCTCCCTTTTGCATCTCCCTCTTCCTTTCTCTCTCCTCTCCCTTCCTCTCATGTGCCTCTACCTTCTCTCCCATCTCACTCTCTTACTTCTTCCTTTCCCTTCTGCCTCTCCCTATTTTCTTTCTCTCCATCCTCCCTTCTCTCTGCTCTCCTTTCTTCCTCCCTCCCTCCCTCTTTCTCTGCTTATCTCTGCCCCACCCTTGTATCTCCTTCACTCTTGTCTCTACCCCCACCCTTGTCTCTCCTTGTACTTCACTATTGTCTCTCCCACCATTCACTCTCTCTCCCCCTTGTCTCTCCCCTCCCCATTGTCTCCCCCCTTATTTCTCCCCTTCCCCTTGTGTCTCACATTACCCTTGTCTCTCCCCCTGGTCTCTCCCAGCCTGCTCTCTCTACCCCCTTGTTTCACCCAACCTTGTCTCTCCCATTCTCCCTTGTCTCCCACACCCTTCTATCTCTCTCCCACACTTCTCTTTCCCATTCTCCACTGTCTTCCCCCTTCTCTATCCCCTTCTAACTTGTATCCCCCACCCTTCTCTTTCCCCTCTTGTCTCTCCACTTCCCCTTGTCTCCCCCTTCTCCATTGTCTCTCCCCTTCTCCCTTATCTGTCCAACTCCCCATTGGCTCCCTACACCATTGTCTCTCCCTCCACTCTTGTCTCTCCCCTTCTCCCTCCCCCTTGTCTCAACCCTCTTCTCTCTCCCCCTCTCCCTTGTCTCTCCCCTGCCCCATAACTCTTACCTTCCCTTTGCCTCTCCCCCTGCGGATCTCGAGGAGAGTCTGTTCGTCTGCGCCGCGCGCGCGCACGCTAGCACAGCCCTTCCTTTTTTAAGTGACGGGAGAGCGCTCAGGCGCCGTGCTCGCGCCCGATGAGCAGACCCAGCATGCTGCCGGCGACCTATGGCCGCGTGCCCACAGAAGGGGCACGGCGTGCCACCTGTGGCACGCGTGCCATAGGTTCGCCACCACTGGTATAGGTTGTATGAATGAGAAGTGTTAAATCAAGTGGTGATAGATGAAGGTATGAGGTTACTGTGTTGAGATTCAACAACTTGGTTTAATATCTGGAAGAGCTGAATGTCGGAATAATTAGTGGAAATGCTGGAAAAGGTGAAAAAAAGGACTGAAGTGACTAAGATGGGGTTTGAGAAGAATTAAATAAATCAGACTGTATGAAAAGGCATGGCTACTAGAAATACTTAAATTAATGTGAATTGTACATTGATAAATACATCTAAATAAATATCATATTGCAATGTTTTACAACATTATTTAAGTCTTATGAACAAAGGGTTGGCACATTAATCTGAATATATCTAAGTCTATTTAATGTTGTATTGAATAAAATATATTCTAGAAATACAGGAATAAAATGCTTGAAATAAACAAATTATTTTGTTTTGCTGCAGCTTTACGTTAAATTCAAAAATGTTTTAAGGTGTGTGACAAGTTACCAGTTTCCTCGGGATTTATGCCCGTGTTTATGACACTTTGATGGAGGAATAGAACAGAAAAATAATAAGCCAAGCTTCCATTGAATCACCACCTTAACTGATAGACAGTCCCCTCACCATCCAGATAACCCTCGGTGGAGCAAAGCAAACAGTCCACCAGTTTGTAATCAGTGGCCTTTATCTTTATTCAGATCTCCAGGTCTCGACTCTGCTCCAAACGATCATCAGCCACAAGCTGCTGTCTCTCTGTCTCTGTCTTTTTCCAGATGCAGACTAACTGCACACATTTCTATTTGTTTATCTTCCTCCAGCTTCAGACAAAACTGAAGGTGCAGACTTAAAGAATGTCTCTCCAGGTCTAACTAATCAGCTGTTAAATCTAGTTAACTCCTTCCATCCTCCTGGTAGAAGAGAGCTTTGCAAAGTCTATGGCTGACATACACTTCAGGGATAACTCTGTAATTGGTGATAACCTAGGTGGAGACAACCGAACGATACTATATAAAACATTTTTCTTCCATGATTTATGAAAATCTCCTCTACTTTATTCCTAAACTAAATGCATGTACAGTTATGAATTGTAATATATATTAGCAACCCACTCCAAATATGGAATAGTCCCCAAAAGGACAAGGAAATATTTATATTACTATGCATGGACAAAAACTAAGTTAAAATCGTTAAAACAGTTATAGCACCAAACCTCACTCTTCCAAATGAAAAGGATTTTATGATGCTGTCATTCACGACTTCACATATGGCTAATGATATCACATAAAAATCTGAATTAACATTGTTATTGTCATTACAGATAACATCACATCCTTTTTTTTTCTCAATTAAAACAACCCCACACAAAAAAGGAGAGCCAGAATAAATAACTGGCATAATAATTATTAGAGTTTATATTCTCAATAGATGAATCTTTCAAAGGAAATTGATATAAAGAAACAAGAGTCCAGAAAAAAGATTGGGAAATAAGAGACCCAGTGAATAATAAAGAGAGCAAAAAAAAAGATTCTAGATTTGAATGTTGTTAAGAGAGAGAGAAAAAGGGATTATATAGCAATTATAGCTTCCTATATGAACACGGGTTACCGTATATACTTGAGTATAAGCCGACCCGAGTATAAGCCGAGGCACCCATTTTACCACAAAATACTGGGTAAAATGAGTGACTCGAGTAAAAGCTGAGGGTGGGAAATGTGCTGCCCCCTGTGTCCCTCTTGTGCCCTCTGTGTCCCCCTCTCTCTCCCGTGACTCTTCTCCCCTCTCCCTTCCCTGTGTCTCTTCCCCCCCTCTCCCTTCCCTGTGTCTCTTCCCCCCTCCTCATTCTCAACCTCCCTCCTCAACCCCACTCCTCATCCTCCCTCCTCATCATCCCTCCTCATCCTCAACCTCCCTCCTCAACCCCGTCATCCTCAACCCCCTCCTCCTCAACTTCCCTCCTCCTCAACCCCCTCCTCCTCAACCCCCCTCTTCAACCTCCCTCCTCAACCCCCCATCCTCATCCTCAACCCCCCATCCTCAACCCCCTCCTCAACCTAGGCACCCAGTATATGCTAATGACGTGGGACGCATGTGACGTCCTGGCATTAGCAAATCCCGGGTGCCGGCACCCGGTATATGCTAATGCCGTGACATCACATGCGCGCCACGTCACATGCGCGCCGGAACTAGCGGTGGCCTGAGCAGGAGCTTCAAATGTAGGTAAGTGAGGGGTAGAATGAGGGGGGGGGGGTAGAATGAGGGGGGGTTTAGAATGAGGGGGGTTAGAATAAGGAGGGGGGTTGAGGATAAGGAGGAGGGAGGGAAATAGACACGGGGGGGTTAGAGAGACACGGGGGGGTAGAGAGACACGGGGGGTTAGAGAGATACGGGGGGAGAGTGACTCGAGTATAAGCCGAGTGGGCCCTTTTTAGCCTTAAAAAAAGGGCTGAAAAACTCGGCTTATACTCGAGTATATACGGTACATGAATTTTGTAAATCAGAATAATGATCTTTCAGTTTTATGCATCTTGTACTTTAAAGCTATTAGTTTATAAAAAAATATTTTTCAATTATACTGTCTGTGGCCATTTATTTGAGGTTCCAAAGCCTTGATTTCTGTGGTGAAACCAACTTTTATGCAAGTTCTATAAAGTGTTCTTTTAAACTTTAGCACAAGCAGTAGATAAAATATATCTTGGTTTTAAGTATACACGGCCTTAATAAATTCCCGCCTCATAGATACGAGGTTTGTACTTAAGTGCTACGTGCTTCAAATTGTGAAAAGTTACGACTAAATTAGCCCTATTATGCGCAATGTATGCGCTATGCAGCATGGACATCAGGGACAGGTAAGTTTTCAATTTATAATGTTTATTTTTTATTTATTTGTTGTGTTTGATGTGTTATACTAATGGTATGTATCTTTTTTCCAGCGGCCGAGCCGCAGAACAGAAGAAGATGGACGGACCTGCTGGAAAGGTAAGTTTAATACTGTATTTGTACTACTGTATATACTCGTGTATAAGCCGACCCGAGTATAATCCGAGGCACCCATTTTACCACAAAATACTGGGTAAAATGAGTGACTCGAGTATAAGCCGAGGGTGGGAAATGTGCTGCCCCCTGTGTCCCTCTTGCGCCTTCTGTGTCCCCCTCTCTCTCAAGTGTCTCTTCTCCCCTCTCCCTTCCCTGTGTCTCTTCCCCCCTCTCCCTTCCCTGTGTCTCTTCCCCCCCCTCTCCCTTCCCTGTGTCTCTTCCCCTCCCTCTCCCTTCCCTGTGTCTCTTCCCCCCCTCTCCCTTCCCTGTGTCTCTTCCCCCCTCCTCATTCCCGACCTCCCTCCTCATCCTCAGCCCCCCTCCTCATCCTCAACCCCCTCCTCAACCTCTACCTCCCATCCTCAACCTCAACCCCCCATCCTCAACCCCCTCCTCAACCTCAACCCCCCATCCTCAACCGCCCTCCTAATCCTTCCTCCTCATCCTCCCTCCTCATCCTCCCTCCTCATTCTCCCTCCTCATCCTCCCTCATCATCCTCAACCTCCCTTCCCAACCTCCCTCCGCAACCTCCCTCCTCAACCTCAACCTCCCTCCTCAACCTCCCACCTCATCCTCAGCCCCCCCTCCTCATCCTCAGGCCCCCTCCTCATCCTCAGCCCCCCTCCTCATCCTCATCCCCCTCCTCATCCTCAACCCCCTCCTCATCCTCAACCCCCTCCTCAACCTCCCTCCTCAACCTCAACCCTCCCATCCTCAACCCCCTCCTCAACCTCAAACCCCCCATCCTTAACCTCGCTCCTCAACCTCCCTCCTCAAACTCCCTCCTCATCCTCAACCCCCCCTCATTCTAAACCCCCCTCCTCATTCTAAACCCCCCTTCATACTACCCCTCTAAATACCAAGCCCCCTCTCCCCTTATTTACCTGCTCCGGCCTCCGCTCCTTCCGGTTCTTGACATGGCGCGCATGTGACGTCACGGCATTAGCATATACCGGGTGCCGGCACCCGGTATTTGCTAATGCTGTGACGTCACATGAGCGCCACGTCAAGACCCGGAAGAAGCGGAGGCCGGAGCAGGTAAGTGAGGGGAGAGGGGGGTATTAAGAGGGGTAGTATGAGGGGGGGGTTAGAATTAGGGGGGGGGAGGTTGAGGATGAGGAGGGGGAGGGAAAGAGACATAGGGGGGCTTAGAGAGATACAGGGGGGTTAGAGAGACACGTGGGTGTAGAGAGACACAAAGGGGGGTTAGGGAGACACGGGGGGGGGGGTTAGAGAGACAAGGGGGGGAGAGTGACTCGAGTATAAGCCGAGGGGGCCCTTTTTAGCCTTAAAAAAGGGCTGAAAAACTTGGCTTATACTCGAGTATATACAGTATTTATTAGTTCTATGTAATGTTTATTTTTTTAATAATATGATGTTTATTTTTTTTCTACGGGGTGCGATCAGAAGGGACATCTGCAAAGGTAAGTGGTTTTATTTATTCTATTTTAGCTTAGATTTAGGAAGTATTGTATAGATAGGGGGTGATGTTTAGATTGGGGGGTTAAGTATAGATAGGGGGTGATGTCTAGATAGGGGGTTAGATATAGATAGGAGGTGATGTCTAGTTATGGGGGAAATGTATTGTCGTTAGGTGTATATTTATAATGTATTTATTACTGTACTGTTACGGATATTTGTGTATGCCTTTTTCTTTGCAGGTGTGTAATTATTTTTTTATTTTATGTAGGGGCGGGGGGGGATGTGATGTTTTATTTTTTTTGTAGTGAGGGGGGTTTGTAATGTCCTTTTTGTTTTATGTACCTTAGTTTTGTTATTTTATGTACCTTAAGTTTTTTATTTTGTGTAATTAGTAGAATGGGGGTTTAATAGGGGGTTAGGTAGGTAGTGTTAGGTAGGTAGGTGTTAATAGGTTAGGGTACAGGGGAGTTAGTTTAGATTTAGTGGTTTATTGGGGGAAATAGTGTAATGTTTGCACTTAGTGTCATGAGGGTCCTGGAGGACCCACATGGCACTTATGGGGTTAATAATAGGCTTCTAATTGATAACTAGAGTTAACTAGAGGTTTATGGGGGTCTGTATAGACCCCAATAAGGGATGGGATTAAATAGGGCTAGATGGGGTTAAATAGGCCCAGTTAGGGTTATTAGGTCCAGATAGGTTTAAATAGGCTCAGTTAGGGTTAGATTGGCCCAGCAAGGGTTAGATAGGCCCAGTTAGGGTTAGATAGGGTTTAGTATGGGTTAATGGGGTATAGTTAGGGTTAATGGTATAGTGTAGTGCTTAGACTTTGTCATGAGGGTCCTGGAGGACTCTCATGGCACTTGTAGGGTTAACCTAGGGGTCAATAATGTCATATAGCGGTCTATATAGACCCCTATTGGACTGAGGGGGTAATTACAGTCTCATGGGGTTCTGTACAGAGCCACATGAGTTATAGAGTTAATGAAGTGCTCATGGGGCTCTGGCAAAGTGCCAATAGTACCGATGACCCGTTGGTTCAGCAGGGCACAGTCACAATGAATAAGTGTGCGGAAGGAGTATGAATCCCAAAATATTTTGCCAGTCTTTCCACCAACAATTAGATGCTATAGATGTCTCTGTCGAGTGTCCCCATTGGGCAACTATACAGCCTGGACAGAGGATATGCTCCAACACCCTCTCTCCATTCTGACCAGTAATGGAATGTTCCTGGTCATCATCCTCAGGGAGATCCCTGGTCCAATCCCCCACAGGTTGAGTAGGGGTTGGCATGGGCATTCTCTGCTGTTGTTTCTCATAAATGAGTTGGAGCAAAGAGCAGTTTGAGAACCGTGTATGGGGTTTTCCCCAGGGTAGCAATCGACTAGTCATCCAACAGCTTCATTTGTGAAGGGTGCGCTGATCTTGAATTCATTCCGTCATAGGTCCAGGACACAGCACAAAAAATTACTCCATAGGCATTGTCTGTCACATCTTCACTAGGATTGCATCTCCTGTCCCTTCCACTATCACAGGCATGTGTCTTGGTCATGCCTTGAAACTATGGACAGTAGGCCTACAGGATGATGATGTATTGAGCAAGTGAAACTGGCTTCACTTTCTCATTTACCTTAGAAAGTTCACAGGGAATAGCCAAGTAGGCGACACTAGCTTTTCCTACCAAGATGTGGACCCATTCAGTGAGGTTGAGCAAATGGTGCTTGCACTGTCATTCAAGAATCCATTGATATCTTTATTGTCATTGTCAAACCTTTTAAACATGTTGTACAATAACTTGAAACCACAACAATATTTCTCCCCAATAAAGAAACACACTGCTACAGAATTTACTCTCCAACAGTGCATCACTTTATTCACACATGTTTATATATAACAGAAGAATAGGGGACCTAAAAACTGTATCACAAAATAAACTTTTCCCAAATTTGAATTACCCTCCCTTGCAAAAGGCATCTAGGTTTGGGGAGACTATTGTTTGCGGACCAGAACTGATTCCAACTGCCCAGAGTAAATGTTAAATACCTTTGAAGATATACTGTACCTTAGTCAGTGCATTGTTTCAGTTAATGATTATGGATTGCATTATCTTCCCAGGAAACCTCTTGCTCAAATATCCAAAACAGCCCTTTTGTAATACAATTTGCACATAGATATAACTACATGCAAAACAACAAAACATGTTTTAACATGACCATACACAATGTGACAAGCTATTAACCATAATTATAAAACCTTTCTTTTTTCAATATCGATATTAATATTTGAACATTAATAATACAATATTTTCCTTTATTACACCTTATTGACATAGTTGTATTATTAACCCTATGATTCAATGATCCTGGTTCATATTATCATTCACTGGCATAGTAACACTACGATTGTGGTAACAAATAGTGAACAAACATAGGTTCACACATTTGAACACACATATATATATAGATAAAAACACCCCAATCATGTATCATGGATTCCTATAGGAGCAAACTGAATAACAGAAGCAACAGAAGTACCAACTATAAGGTAACTATACATTGGGAAGAGTTGGAAATACCTCATTTGGTGAGGTTGCTCAAGGTGAGGGTTGTACCTCTATCAATCGGTACACACGGGGATACAGGGACTGTATGAAATCGTGGTTATCTGCACTAGGAAATGGTGCACTCTCTCTCCCACAATGTATTATAATTCAGTGAAGCAACACCTTCTATAGAATCATAAATAGTGCCACTAGTGCAGTGAATCCTCAAACACCTGAATAAGGGTGATCATTTGAAAGTTGTTTTATAAGTCCCACAGTCCTTTACAACCACTCCTGCATAAAAAAAGTGATACCAGTTCTTTTAAGGTTGTGGTTGTCCGTGACATTGATATTTATTCCTCAGCTGCTTCTTTATATTAGTTGAATTACTCTCTGTGGTTTGTCCATTCATTCTTCTTAATGTAATTACCAACTATGAGCAACTATTACACTACTAACAGCACTAGTTTTGTTGGTAGATTGAAAAGACTGATGACATTTCAATATAACAAACTTTACGTTCACTGTAAGAAAATAGAAATGTTTAATAGCATTTAGTTTTGTATAGTGCTAGTCACTAACTATAGTTTTTTTTTTTTTATATAATTTTTTTTTTTCAAAAACATAAACAAAAACAAAATCTTCGCTAAAACATAGGGCTACGTTTACTACAATCTTCTCGTCCTGTTACCCTTACTTCTCTTTCTTCTTTCTTATCTCTTTTCCCATCCGTTTTCTATCCTTCCTACCTTACCCAACTCTTTCCTTTCTTCTTTCTTTACAGCTCAATTTCTTCCTTTTTTCCTCTCCATATACCTGTCCCATATATACAATTGGGTTAGCAAACCCTTCATTTTAACGGGGTATCTTTGATTTAACTGAGCAAAATCTCTATTTCTAATAGTATATCTAATTATTTCTGGAATTGAAGGCATTGTATTTAATTTCCAGAATTCACATATCAACCGCTTAGTTACCAGTAAGATATGTAATAAGAGAAGGTGAAACTTCGGAAATAATTCCTTAAGATGTAAATGCAATATTATGATTTCTAAATTAAAGGGGATTTCCTCCTCAAATACATCTGTTAACCAAACAATACATTTCCTCCAAAAAGATCGCAATTTAGTGCATTTCCACCAAACATGTATAGTATCAACCCTTAACCCACATTCTTTCCAACATAATATTATATCCTTTTTACAAACATATTAATAAATTCTGGTGTATAGTGCCACATATGAATGATTTTGAAATATAGTTCATAATAGGCAGAGGACCTAGCGGATATTCTAACAGTTTTAAACTATACCAATTTGGAATTTCTGCTTTGTCCCTTTAAGCTAGTTTTTAAAAGGTAGAATTAGTTGAGACCAGAAAAAAACAGAGTTTATATTCCAAAAAGGAATGTATTAACAATAAAGAACAGTTAGTCATTAATCAAATGGATTATATATAAATATATACTACCGTATATACTCGAGTATAAGCCGAGTTTTTAAGCCCTTTTTTTAAGGCAAAAAAGGGCCCCCTCGGCTTATACTCGAGTCACTCTCCCCCCGTGTATCTCTAACCCCCCCCGTGTGTCTCTCTATCCCCCCGTGTGTCTCTCTACCCCCCGTGTGTCTCTCTACACCCCCGTGTGTCTCTCTATCCCCCCGTGTGTCTCTCTATCCCCCCCGTGTGTCTCTCTACCCCCCGTATCTCTTTCCCTCCTCAACGTAAACCCCCTCAACCCCCCTCCTCCACTTAAACCAGCCTAAATACCTCCCCCCTCTCCCCTCACTTACCTGCTTGTGCTCCGGCCTCCGCTCCTTGACCCGGCGCCCAATATGCTAATGACGCGGCGCACATGTGATGTCACATGCGCGCCGGCGCCGGGTCAAGGAGCAGAGGCCGGAGCACAAGCAGGTAAGTGAGGGGAGAGGGGGGAGGTGTTTAGGTGGAGGAGGACGGTTGAGGGGGGTTTAGGTTGAGGAGGGGGGTTGTGGAGGGAGGTTGGGGTTGATGGGGATTGATGGGGGAGGTTGAGGGGGGTTGAGGTTGAGGAGGTGGGTTGGGGTTGAGGGGGGTTGAGGTTGAGTAGGGGTGTTGAGGATGAGGAGGAGGGGTTGAGGATGGGAGGTTGAGGAGAGAGAATGAGGATGGGGGTTGAGGACGGGGGTTGAGGATGGGGGGTTGAGGAGGGAGGTTGAGGAGGAAGGTTGAGGTTGAGGAGGGAGGTTGAGGATGAGGAGGGAGGTTGAGGATGAGGAGGGAGGTCGAGGATGAGGAGGGAGGTTGAGGATGAGGAGGGTGGTTAAGGATGAGGAGGGAGGTTGAGGAGAGGGAGAGGGGAGAAGAGACACGGAGAGAGAGGGGGACACAGAGGGCACAAGAGGGACAAAGGGGGCAGCACATTTCCCACCCTCGGCTTATACTCGAGTCACTCATTTTACCCAGTATTTTGTGGTAAAATGGGTGCCTCGGCTTATACTCGGGTCGGCTTGTATATTACAAACTCATTAGAAAAGCAGAGCATACACATGAAAAATGAAACTGAAACAGAGCTGATCATTATGTTCACAATAAAACTTATGAACAATAGGTAATTATAAAACCATGATTTTAAAATGTAATATCTAAGATACATATACTGTATATAGGTAAGTCTCTAAGAAAAATGTCTAAGTATTTATATAAAGGCATATAAGCAAACAATGAAAGTGTGCTCCTCATCTCCACATAAGATCCAGCAGTGGAATTATATAAATTAATAATTATGGGGAATAATTATAGCCTTTTGGTCTTCTTGGGAAATACAGGGCTGCTCAAAATAGCTTTTTTCTTTGCTATAAAAGTTTCAATACAGTTTTTCTGAATACATTCACAGTTCTTCAGCATAATAACTGTAGCTTATAGGAAATAATTGCAACTTGAATCAAAAAAGATATATGATTTAAAAAAAAAAAAATGTATATGAAACCTAGGAGCTAAGCCAGCAAGAAGGCATTTAGCCAGAGGAAATGCATTGATTGAAATTTTTCACACTGCATTTTTGTTTGCCTTCCTTTAGATTGATTAACAATTAACAATTAATCTGCATATTGCAGATCAGAGGAGATCTAAAAAGATTGAACTTGATGGACTAAAAGTTTTATCTATCCAAAATGCCCCTCCAGCGATGCCCCGGTCTTTCTTCAGTCGTCGCATGGCAGGGCCCCTCCAAAAAAAAAACTGCATTAAAAAAAAATATAAAATCTAACGGAGCTCCTCCTTTGAGAAGCTCCCCGTTATATATGATGGTTCTCACACATGTTCCAGTAAAAAATTTCAAAATAGTGCCTTCTGATTGGCTGAAATCTCTGTCAATCATATTTCAGCCGATCAGAAGGCGCAGATGCTTGGATCACTTTTCAATAATTTGTTTCAAATCTACTATTGCGATGGCTAATAGCTAATGGCAAATCAGACCCTGTACTGTTATTGCTCCTTTAAATCATAAATTATATATTACTTTTGTTATTATGCAAGCCGTTACTGCCTCACTTTTACTTCATCATGAATGCCTAAACAATAACTTAAATTATCCTAACAGCATAGTAAAATGAAGAGATAATTATAATTTTATATGACAACACTACACCAACCTCTATCCAAAATGAATGGACTGGTTTTGTATTTGGAGTTTCACATTGGACAACAATAAAACAAAGATACAACATGGAAATATTTGCAACAAACATGAAAACTACTGAGGAGCTGTGTAATTATCAGTACGTGCTGGTCCGACTTATCTATTAAATATAAAGCATGTCTGGTAACATTTACTAACGTATGTGTATAACACTACAAGCAATGCCCAGTCATAAATTTTCATTCTGGAATAAGAACTGATTTATAACTAAGCATGCAGCAGGCAACCTTTAACCATGGGGCTTTGGTGTCGTAAGAAATCTCTTTAAAGATTTTCACACCTTAAGCTGTAAAATTTCCACACTGTTCTGTGTAATCCTTTCAGACCTCATCCCATTAAATTATTTTCTATATCACTAATCATCCGTGAGTGCTTTATTTACCAAAATCTGCTGTTACACCATCACAAATGAGCATCTTGAAATTTCCTTGAATTCTTAAAAGATAATTATGGGTGTACCAGAAAAAAACAACCACTTGCTGAACCTCATTACCCAGCTCACTGGTATTGTAAAGGAAAAAAATAGAAAGGAACAAATAAATATAACAGGCCTAAAAGAATACCTCAAAGAAGCTTATAAAAGAGCTCTTTATCCCAACAGAAATGCAATGTTAAATAAAAACATTGTTGGGATGGAATAAAAAAATATCATAAGGTATATTTTAACATACAGGTCAGATTGGTGAGAAAATAAAGATAAATTTGCAAGAGGATATCAAGGAAAATATTCCCAAAACCAAATCAATCACATATAGAATGGGCACAAAAATATGGGATAAGATCACACACAGCTACTTTGAAGAAGTGAGTAAATTGTAAGCGTCCAAACGGCTTAAACCAGTAGTAGACATGTTCCGGTGTGGCAAATGCAAGGCCTGTAGATACATCAACCCATTAAACAATTTGAAGATGCAAATACCAAATTCATCCCCTGAAATAATTATTTAATTGTTCAACCAAAGTGGTGGTATATGTTATCAAATGTTTATATAAGAAGATAACCACATGCATAGGATCTTAGAGCATGATTATACCATAAGAAATTGATACTCCTTGGTATACACATATCTTATGTACAGCAATATGGAATATGTTTTTACCATTTGTCCACAATCAGCCACATTAAATTCAAAGCTCATATGTGCAACGTGAGACCCGCAACGGCTGCAAGCTTGAAGAGTTGCGGATTTACAGTGCTATTTAATTAGAACAGGCTGTGAGTTAGGTAAGGTAGGTGTGGAGAGGGTTGCCAGTTCATTTGGCAGTGGACCACAATCTGTCTGACCTCTCTACTATGACCTGCCCCCCTTGGGTGACCCTTCATGGTATAACACGCAGCTTCATTGATGTACACAAGCCCCTTCACCACGACAAGGTTGTGACCAGATAAATATAAACAGCTTATTCCAGTGAATGACAAAAAGTAATAATAATAATAATAATAATAATAATAATAATAAAAACAAAAGTCAAGTAAAATGAGAGCTGCCCAGCTAATGGATAAATTACCATATAATCATCAAATGTGTGCAAGCATGCACTAATCATAACTTAATCCTAAAGCATATAATAGGAACTTAACCCAGAACTGAGTATAACAAGCCAGTCTTGATGTTTGTCAATTACATGTAGCCAACAAATAAATCCACGTTGACAAGAAGCAACTCCCCATGAGGGAAGCGAGGGATGCAGTTGCTGGAGTGGAGGCCCACGGGACTTACAGTAGTTGCAATGAGCGCTAAAGGCGCTCATTGCAGTGGTGGAGATGAGCATTGCAGGCGCTCATCGCGAGGCCCGCGGGACTTAGCTGCAATCAGTGACGAAGGCCATCGAGAGCCCTGTGGGACACAAAAATTGCAGACCTTGCAAAAATTACGAATCGAACAACCAAACGACGAAAATTGAACAAACAAAAAAAACAAATATGCCTCAAATTAACTTACACACATAGCATAGGGGGAGAGTCAGAGAGCCTGTGAGTGAGGTTGCAAGTTAATTTGAGCCATGTTTGGCATTTTTACACGATCAAAAATCGCCTAAGCGCGAAACAAATGGCGCCAACATATTCAGTAGTGCTGTACAGTGTTTGAGTACATGGAAAAAATTTTTTTAACACCTTATAAAGAATGGAAGACCCTGTTTTTGAGCATAAAATCAAATGTAGATAGAGCTTGTTTCCAAGGAACTGACACAAGATTGAAAATTTGCAAACTTACAATCTAAGAATAACATAAAAAATAATTCAATTAGAAGCTTGTGTCTGCAACGTGAGACCGCAACGGCTTCGAGCTTGAAGAGTTGCGGATTTACGATGCTATTAAATTAGAACAGGTTGCGAGTTATGGGCTTGAGAGGCAAACCCATAAACCATTTGCCGCTTGTTGGATGTGCGGCCGTGAACGTGATCATTTAGTCTAGCTTGTAGTTACGAGTTGGGATGGAGCCAATGGCAAGAAAGATTGTCAGCTTTACCCCCTATGGGGTTCAATTACGAGTTACAATTGAACTCACATTCCAGATGTAATGCAATATTGATAAAGCCGTTGGCATACAGACCTATGACTTGAGAACTGAGCGCAGTGGCACCCACCGAACAACATATCTACCCCAGGGGCACAAAAGCTTACTCCAGATATTGAACTGGAGCCCACCAAGCCCAGACAAAGGATATATATAATAACCAACGCCCCCTCCCTCCAATCAGGCAATAGCCAGCTGGAGAAATAGAGGGCGCGCACCTCGGACGAAAACTCAACCGGACGATAAAGGAAAGCAAGTTAGCCCCCAGAATTATGGAACTGGAAAACCGCTATATAAAACTGCCTCAACGCGCCCACAGGCATAATAAGCGCACTAACAGCAGCGTGGACAGGTCCCCAGGTTAGGTTAAGCCCCTATGACAGTAATGGAAGCTAGTCTGAATACGAACTGGAGAGATACTAGGGACGCCGGACACAAAGACCGAGGTAGTTAATGTTGACTGTGTGCCACATCAAGACCCGAAAGGAGCGGAAGCCAGAGCAGGTAAGTGAAGGGAGAGGGGGGGGGGGTAGTATGAGGATGAGGATGAGTAGAGGGAAAGAGACACGGGGGGTTAGAGAGACACGGGGGTAGAGAGACACGGGGGGTTAGAGAGACACAGGGGGTAGAGAGACACTGGGGGGGAAGAGAGACACAAGGGGGGGTTAGAGAGACACAGGGCGGGGGGAGAGTGACTTGAGTATAAGCCGAGGGGGCCCTTTTTAGCTTTAAAAAAAGGGCTGAAAACTCGGCTTATACTCGAGTATATACGGTACCCTGAAATAAACTGGATAAATGACACCAGCAGTTCAGCTAAGATGAGCAGGTTCTTGAGTACAATCAGGGATCATTATCTGGCCCAGGTTATACAAGAGCCTATTAGAAATGAAGCTATCTTAGATTTAGTCATCACAAATAATATTGATATAGTATCAAATGTCACATGGGAGATTATTATGCAAACTAAGAGCTACAGGAATTGCAGTAAATATCTGCTCATGGATTGAGAGCTGGCTAAAAGACAGGAAGCAAAGGATTGTTGTAAATGGAACATACTCCGATTGGACTGTGTTAAGCGGGGTTCGTCAGGGTTCAGTATTAGGTCCTCTATTAATGACTTGGAGGTAGGATTGGAGTGTGGTGTCTGCATTTTCGCTGATGAAACGAAGTTGTTCAAGGTAATTAAATCAGATTATGATGTGCTTTCCCTCCAAAGGGATTTACATGAAATTGAGGAATGGGCATCTAAAGGGCAGATCATATTTAATACGAATAAATGTAAAGTTATGCGTCTGGGAAGGAAAAATAGCCATGCAATTTATAATCTTATCGGAGCAAATCTAGGTGTATCAGATATTGAAAGGGATTTGGGAGTGCTTGTGGAAAACCATCTAGGTAACAGTGCTCAAAGCCAAGCAGCAGCTGCAAATGCAAATAAAATATTAGCATGTATTAAGAAGAATATGGAAGCAATGGAAGCAAATATAATTCTGCCACTGTACAAATCTCTAGTACGCCTTCATTTGGAATATGGAGTAACATTTTGGGCACCACTTCATAAAAAGGACATTTTAGAGCTGGAAAAGGTACAGAGGAGGGCAACAAAACTAATAAGGGGAATGGAGGGGCTAAGTTATGAAGCAAGACTAACCAAATTAAACTTATTTTCTCTAGAAAAAAGGCGTCTAAGAGGAGATATGATTACCTTATATAAATACACACAGGGTCAGTATAAAGATTTGTCAAGGGAGCTTTTTGTGCCAAAAGGTCTTCTATTGACAAGAGGACATCCCTTGAGGTTAGAAGTAAAAAGATTCCACCTTAAAGAAAGGAAAGGGTTCTTCGCAGTAAGGGTGGTTAATCTGTGGAATTCTCTACCAGAGGAGGTGGTGACAGCGGATTCGATAGATAACTTTAAAAGGGGACTGGATTTATTTCTAATTAAACAGGGAATTCATTGTTATCATGGATAATTAGATAGAGTGTATAGATCCAGGGCGAAATCCAATCGCCAGTATCTGGGGTCAGGAAGGAATTCATTTTTTTTTCTCTTTGAGACGAAGTCTCAATTTTTTTTTCTGTTTGCCTTCCTCTAGGTTAATTAATAATTAAAAATAAAATAATTGGGGTGATTGAATTTCCCGGCCCATCAGCCTGATTTGTTGCCCAGTCTCTACCAATAGGAGAAGCTCCGATGCCAGCTCTCAGAGACAGCATATGTGAAGTTCAGACTATGTTGGTGGCTTCCAACTGATTAGTTCCTCGCTTATCAATCACAGACCTGTTTAGATGAGGAACTCAAAGATGCTTTTGGTGTTGTGTACACGTTTGTAGTTTTATTTTTCCTTTGTTTTAACTACTATAAATGTAAACCCAACCTTCATATAAAGTGAGTTAGTCTTGTAGTACACATTGTAGTACACATTGGATATTGTGTGGTCATTCCATGGTCAAAGACCCTCTTTATTTCACAATATAAGCCAACTTTTATGGATCTTCCAGTGAGGTGCTGGGGAACTGTGTAAAGGGATAGCAGGAGTGTTATTTACACCAGTTTATTTTATTCACTCATTTTCTTTCATTCACGCTAGTTTATCCTTATTCACTTGCTATATGGATCAGCCTTCACTTGCATTTGATTTTTATTACCCCATAGATTTCTTTGCCCATCCATTACAACAGTAGATTTTTTCTGACTGTGGTAATTTCAACTCACGCATTATCTATATGTATTTTATTTATGACAGGCTGTGGTTTATCATCAGCTTTAAATCAACTGCCCTATTGTGACACAATAGAGCTCATATCATATTTGACAATGGTTTTCAGGGAGAATTTCAATCAAGATGCACATTACATGTTGTCACTTCCTGTTTCCAAGGGGAGTATAAACACAGATACACAGTATATGCTGCCATAGACTAGGTCTGGTTATTGATGTAACTTCCTGTTTCCGGTGAATACCAATCTAGATGTACAGATCATGTTGTCACTTCCTGTTTTGGGGGATTTAAACCCGTGCATTTTCACTATCGCCTTTGAGAGTGGTAAAACGATCGTTAGGCTTTATTTTGATAACTGGTGCACTTATTTAGTCTGGCTCCCTAACAGGGCATCAGGAGTTAGTACTCACACTTATGATGTTAAGGCCTGCAAATGAGCTAATGTGAGGTTACACACTTTGGAGGATTATACTCCCTTTTAGATCTAAATATTTGTATAGTGTTTTTATCAATTTGTTAGTTTAGTTCCGGTATTCACTGGACCTTTCAGTGATATTAGTAGTTGTGTATATTGGTATTTGTGGTGCACACTATTTTTCTATGGCATTTTGAAAACAATATAGCCTCTGTTTTTTTTATAGGCATTCTTTCCATCAGGTGATTAGTTCCTCCTTTTGCTTAGGATCTCTGTTTCCTACTATTTGTTGGTTAGCATGCTTAAGCCAGGTTTGGGCCTTTCAGGTAGGAAGACCCACTGAGGTTATAGTCCTGCTCTTCGCTCAACCTCTGCTATTGTATGTGTGCGTGTTTGACATTTGGCCAAGAGGTACATATATGTGGAGTATAAATTACCTATATTCCTACTTATTGTTTATTACAAATTACAGGAACCAACTGTTTTATATTGTGATGTGATTTAATAAATGATGATTTTAACAGTTCATAGTAGGCACTCACCACTTTATGATTCAGATTGAAATTAAATTTGGTGTCAGGCACTGTTTACAAGTGTTTAGGCCTAGAAGAAGAAATGTTCATATGTGACCTCCATGACAAAAGACTGTGCTCTAACTATAGAGAACGAGTATTCATGTCTCCCTGGCTTTTTATATCAGAGCTGTATTGTGTATTGCAAGATCAATGAGAAGTAAAATAGTTTTTTTAGGTGACCTTATTACTTCTACAGCTATACAAAGTATCACTGAAACAGGCCTTATTATTGGGCTCAAAATCTTGGATCCAGTAGAAATTCTTGCAAATGCAAGGCGTTCATGGAAAAAACCTTGCTGTCTCCCCCAGTGAGCATAAGTCCCACATAGAACTAACAACCAATAGCACCAGCTACCCTCCTACTGATAACTGTGATAAGTTTGCCCTCACTACATTTAAATAAAATATCTTCCTTACCTCGATAGGGACCCTTACCGTAGGAATCCCTATGTACCCAATGGTTTTAAAAGGGCAGATTTTAACGGTCTAAGGGAAGCAATACAAAGTATAGACTGGGACAGTGGGACAGTGTAAAAACACTGAACATAAATGGACAACATTTAAATCTTTACTAAATATACATACACATCGGCATATACCGTGTGGGAATAAAAGTAAAAGGAGTAAATCACAACCCATGTGGCTTAACAATGATTTAAAGATCAAGATACAGAGTAAAAAACAGGCATTTAAATTATACAAACAAGAGGGGACAGAGACTGCTTTACGGGAATACAAGGAAATCAACAAGGCTTGCAAAAGCGCGATTAGACTGGCTAAAATAGAAAATTATAAAATGATTGCAAAAGAGAGTAAGACTAACCCTAAAATATTTTTTAAGTATATTAATGGGAAGAAGGCGAGGAAGGAAGCTATAGGAACATTAGAATGTGAAACAGGCGGTCTGAAAATTAGTGACCAGGAAAAGGCAGATGTTCTAAATAGGTTCTTTTCTTCGGTATACACAAGGGAGGTACAAGTGGTTGGGACACTGCAACATAATGGGGCTACACTACCTTTGCCAAATAATTGGTTAACACAGGAAGTAATTCAAAATAGGTTGGAAAAAATAAATGTTAATAAAGGCCCGGGTCCTGATGGAATACATCCAAGGGTACTAAGGGAACTGGGTTCTGTAATAGCCAAACCATTATATTTAATTTTTCAAGATTCACTCAACACAGGGTCTCTACCAGATGACTGGAGAAAAGCTGATGTGATACCTATATTTAAAAAGGGAGCAAGAGCAAATCCGGGGAATTATAGACCAGTGAGCCTCACTTCTGTAGTGGGGAAGCTTTTAGAAGGGTTAATAAGGGATAATATACAAGATTATGTCTATTTGAACAGGATTATAAGTAGGAGTTAACATGGATTTATGAGGGATAGGTCATGTCAAACAAATCTAATTAGTTTCTATGAGGAGGTTAGTAGGAACCTGGATCAAGGCAACTCGGTGGATGTAGTCTTTTTGGATTTTGCAAAGGCTTTTGATACAGTGCCACATGGGAGATTATTGGGCAAACTAAGGGATAAAGGAATTGCAGTAAATATCTGCTCATGGATTGAGAGCTGGCTAAAAGACAGGAAGCAAAGGGTTGTTGTAAATGAAACATACTCTGATTGGACTAATGTGGTAAGTGGGGTTCCTCAGGGTTCAGTATTAGGTCCTCTCATTTTTAACATATTTATTAATGACTTAGAGGTAGGATTGGAGTGTGGGGTCTCCATTTTCGCTGATGACACAAAGTTGTGCAAGGTAATTAAATCAGATAATGATGTGCTTTCCCTCCAAGGGGATTTACATAACATTGAGGAATGGGCATCTAAATAGCAGATGAGATTTAATACGAATAAATGTAAGGTTATGCATCTGAGTAGGAAAAATAGCCATGCAATTTATAATCTTAATGGAGCAAATCTAGGTGTATCAGATATTGAAAGGGATTTGGGAGTGCTTGTGGACAACCACCTAGGTAACAGTGCTCAAAGCGAAGCAGCAGCTGCAAAGGCAAATAAAATATTAGCATGTATTAAGAAGGGTATAGAAGCCAGCGAAGCAAATATAATTCTGCCACTATACAAATCTCTAGTACGCCCTCATTTGGAATATGAAGTACAATTTTGGGCACCACTTCATAAAAAGGACATTTTAGAGCTGGAAAAGGTACAGAGAAGGGCAACAAAACTAATAAGGGGAATGGAGGGGCTAAGTTATGAAGAAAGACTAAACAAATTAAACTTATTTTCTCTAGAAAAAAAGGCGTCTAAGAGGAGATATGATTACCTTATATAAATACATCCAGGGTCAGTATAAAGATTTGTCAGGGGAGCTTTTTGTGCCAAGAGGTTTTCAACTGACAAGAGGACATCCCTTGAGGTTAGAAGTAAAAAGATTCCACCTCAAAGAAAGAAAAGGGTTCTTCACAGTAAGGGTGGTTAATCTGTGGAATTCTCTACCAGAGGAGGTGGTGACAGCGAATTCGATAGATAACTTTAAAAGGGGACTAGATTTATTTCTAATTAAAAAGGGAATTCAGGGTTATCATGGATAATTAGAGAGACAGTATTGATCCAAATTTTTTACATTTCCCTTTGAGACAATTGGCCAAGTCTCGCTTGTGTTTTTTGTTTTTTTCTATTTGCCTTCCTCTGGACTAATTAATAATAAAAAAAAAAAACATTAAATAATTGATTAATAATTATTTAACAACTAATGAATTAATAGTTAATCCGCATATTGCAGATCAGAGGAGATCTTAAAAGGTTGAATTTGATGGACTGAAAGTCTTTTTTCAACCTTAAATACTATGGGCCTCATTCTATTAGCGGCCGCAGCCGTTGCGGAGCCGCAAGGACCGGCCGCAAGCTATTCTGCTATTCTATTCCCTTACGGCCGGGGATTCCGGCAGGCTTGCGGCCGGTGCCTTGCTATCTCTTGCGGCCGCTCGCGCCGGAGGAAAGCCTTTGATCTAAAACGGCCGCAAGAGATTTGCAATTCAATTGCTCCGGGAAACCTCTCTGCAAGGCTAAAAGCGAGCCGCAGCTTACTTGCAGGAAAGAGGTCTCGCTAGCACCAATTAAGCACATAAAATAGCTCAAATAAAGCCATCCTGCACTTTTAGAAGACTATAAAGGGATTTTAGGTGTTAGAAAAAATAGCACATAATTATCCTGTACTCAAATCCGTAAAATATTTTATTTTTAATATCCGTAAAATATCCATGTAAAAAGTCCAGAGTGCTTGGAGCACCTCAGACACACCCACGCCGCAGCCGGAAAATAAAGAGTTAATTTGAACTCGGGTTTGGGCAGATGTGCAAGCTTAAGAGTGGGTTCCTTTTAATCCTCATGTCCCCCAATATGATCCCTAGCATTTACAGAGCTGTACAGTGCAGGCTTGAATTTATTTTTGAGTTTTTATATTTCACAGATTACGGCCGGTTCCAAGATATGCGGCCGGCCGTAAAAGGAGATCCTTGCGGGGCCGTATAATAGAATCGCGAGTTAACTGAACCCCCGCAAGGAATCGCAGCCTTACGGCCGATTTACGGCCGATAATAGAATGAGGCCCTATGTAACTATGTAACTATGTATACTTACCTAAAACCATAGAGGTCACTATGTACCACCATGTCACCCTAGCCCCTAACATTGGGCTCCTTATGGATCCCCATGGACTGGTCCATCAGGACCCTAATATTCCCCTAAATGAGCTGATCACTGGGGACTGGAGATTTAATTTAGCCAGAATTGGGACTATTGAGGGCGCCATCCAAAACTCCCATACATTCCCCATTGATTGTAGGTCCTCCACCCATATGAGGAATTTCTCATGGTTACAGGCAAGAAGATGATTAGTCGAAATTGCAAGAGTGACGACCAAGCGGAAAGCCTCAGCAATGTTTTGAATGGGTATTTGAACTTTAGCAGCAAATTTGAAAAAGGACACTGTGACACTGCTAAATTGGTGGAGGGAGTAACCATTCGAAGAACTGAAAGAGGAGGTACCTTCGGAGTACTGTTGTCATAGCAGGTGTAGAAGATTTTGGCACTGTCCTGGACTAAACCTTCTCAAGAAAGAGGCTAACCCATTAAAGCAATGTATAGCCACATGACATCTGATGGACACCTGGGGACCTTGCTAATCTCTTGCTCCAATGTCCCTACAGATCTCCTCCTAATCCAATAACTCCAGTGCTGATTGGGGTGATTGAATTTCCCGGCCCATCAGCCTGATTTGTTTCCCAGTCTCTACCAATAGGAGAAGCTCCGATGCCAGCTCTCAGAGACAGCATATGTGAAGTTCAGACTATGTTGGTGGCTTCCAACTGATTAGTTCCTCGCTTATCAATCACAGACCTGTTTAGATGAGGAACTCAAAGATGCTTTTGGTGTTGTGTACACTTTTGTAGTTTTATTTTTCCTTTGTTTTAACCACTATAAATGTAAACCCAACCTTCATATAAAGTGAGTTAGTCTTGTAGTACACATTGTAGTACACATTGGATATTGTGTGGTCATTCCATGGTCAAAGACCCTCTTTATTTCACAATATAAGCCAACTTTTATGGATCTTCCAGTGAGGTGCTGGGGAACTGTGTAAAGGGATAGCAGGAATGTTATTTACACCAGTTTATTTTATTCACTCATTTTCTTTCATTCACGCTAGTTTATCCTTATTCACTCGCTATATGGATCAGCCTTCACTTGCATTTGATTTTTATTACCCCATAGATTTCTTTGCCCAACCATTACAACAGTAGATTTTTTCTGACTGTGGTAATTTCAACTCACGCATTATCTATATGTATTTTATTTATGACAGGCTGTGGTTTATCATCAGCTTTAAATCAACTGCCCTATTGTGACACAATAGACCTCAAGCCAACTTTTATGGATCTTCCAGTGAGGTGCTGGGGAACTGTGTAAAGGGATAGCAGGAACCAGCATCATCACTCACCATATGCTCACAGGGGACTACATAAAGACCTACATAGTCACTAACCCCACTAAACTATCTACCCTTAACTAAGTATAGACAATCACATATATAGTTGTGAGCAGCAGAAAATGTTGCTAACGCTGACATCATAAAGGGGCGTGGCTATGATGTAAGTGGGGGTGGGCCTAACACCTGATCTTAACAGAAGCGTGGCGGCCATTTGCATTTCAGAGAAAGACAGCAAAGTGAGAGAGGGAGACAGGTACAGAGAGAGAGGGAGACAGCTACAGAGAGAGAAGAAGACAGGTACAGAGAGAGAAGAAGACAGGTTCAGAGAGAGAGGGAGACAGGTACAGAGAGAGAGGGAGACAGGTACAGAGAGAGAGGGAGACAGCTACAGAGAGAGAAGGAGACAGGTACAGAGAGAGAGGGAGACAGGTACAGAGAGAGAGGGAGACAGCTACAGAGAAAGAAGAAGACAGGTACAGAGAGAGAAGAAGACAGGTTCAGAGAGAGAGGGAGACAGGTACAGAGAGAGAGGGAGGGAGACAGGTACAGAGAGAGAGGGAGACAGCTACAGAGAGAGAGGGAGTCAGGTACAGAGAGAGAGGGAGACAGGTACAGAGAGAGAGGGAGGGAGACAGGTACAGAGAGAGAGGGAGACAGCTACAGAGAGAGAAGGAGACAGGTACAGAGATGGACACAGGTACAGAGAGGGAGAGAGACAGATACAGAGAGAGAGGGAGACAGGTACAGAGATGGAGACAGGTACAGAGAGAGAGAGACAGGTACAGAGAGAGAGGGAGACAGGTACAGAGAGAGAGGGAGACAGGTACAGAGATGGAGACAGGTACAGAGAGGGAGAGAGACAGATACAGAGAGAGAGGGAGACAGGTACAGAGATGGAGACAGGTACAGAGAGAGAGGGAGACAGGTACAGAGAGAGAGGGAGTCAGGTACAGAGAGAGAGGGAGACAGGTACAGAGAGAGAGACAGGTACAGAGAGAGAGAGACAGGTACAGAGAGAGAGGGAGACAGGTACAGAGAGAGAGGGAGACAGGTACAGAGAGAGAGGGAGACAGGTACAGAGAGAGAGGGAGTCAGGTACAGAGAGAGAGGGAGACATAAAGAGAATTACAGAGCAAGAGCACACACAGACAGTGAGGGAGCACAAAGACAGCGCAGAGAGAGTTCACAGATAGAGCGCACAGAGAGAGAGTGCAGAGAGATTGACAAAGAGAGTGAGGGGTACAGAGACAGAGATTGCACACAGACAGCAGTGCACATAGGGTGCAGATAGAGAAAGCGCACACACAGAGAGCGTACGAGTTGTTGCTAACGCTGCGGGCTCGCTATGCGAGTCGCGGTTCGCGCAGCGAGCCAAGGCCCTCGCAAAGCGAGGGCACTGGGCGAGGGTCTCAGTTGCTGGCATGGAGCGCCAAAGGCGCTCCTTGCCAGCAACTGAGGACCCTCGCGAAGCGAGGGCCTCAGTTGCTGGCATGGAGTGCCGTAGGCGCTCCATGCCAGCATCTGAGGACCTCGCAAAGCGAGGGCCGCAGTTGCTGGCATGGAGCGCCGAAGGCGCTCCATGCCAGCAACTGCGACCCTCGCAAAGTTCACGTCGCAACCCAAAGAGCACGACACACACATTACGACACTCGCAAACAACATACGACACACGTTCACACACATTACGGCCTCGCAACACTCGGACGCAACTCGCGAACATTACAAAATGTAAAACACAATACATACACACAGCACATACATAAAAACCTTACCTACACCAAGAGGGAGCACCCAGGACCTCAAAAATGCCACTTAGACCTTCATTTTACTCGAAATAAAAGAGTTTAGAGACTAAAAAAAACTGTAAGCGAGAGAAAAAATGGCGGCCGAACAAAACGAAAACGAGGCTACAGCACTCTAAACTCGCAAAACACCACAAGAAACTCGCAAAACGCCACAAACGACCTACAGATATTCATACCACACACTGCACACATTCAGCACGCTTACACAGCAGCTCCACACCACTAATGCTCCAGCAACATCAAAACAGATTGCCAGCTCTTCAACACAATGCTTCAAAATAGGTAAAGTATATTCATTTAGTAATCTATTACATATTTCAGTATTATACACCAAACAGCATTAGCTACCTTACAATTTCATTGCCGTCATTTTTTGACGGGCAATATTCTAGTACAATATAAAAATAAGAAAATTACAAAAAAAGAATTACAAATAAAACACAAATTAGCAAATACAATCATTTACAGTTAAACAAAACTTACTGAAAAAAATAAGAAGTAATCTGAAGGGGGAAAGGATGTTAATCGATATTCATGAAATGCCCTCCAGCGATCATCCACGACTGCTCCTGGCTTATGTATATTAATTAATAGGAGTCATTCGCTTATATGTATAACAAATTTACCTTGGATAATGCACTATTGGGCTCATTTTCTTCGTGTTTTTGTGTGTCTGTTTTGGTGTTTCCTAAGGTGAAACCTGCTGGAGATTGTCTATGCTTGGAGGCTAGGTTCCTGATACTTGCAGCCTTATTAAATTACGATTTGGCTAATTCTAAAGGGCTCTATATAAGCACATGGCATATTTTCTACAGAAGTTTTTAGTTAGTGAACTTCTATCCAAAAGCAAGGTCTTCACTAACTAAAGACTTCTGTAAAAAAAAATATGCTATGTGCTTATATAGAGCCCTTTAGAATTGGCCAAATCGCAATTTAATAAGGCTGTTGATTCATAAGCAGTTATCACATGCAAGTATGATATAGGGATACATATATTCATATTTAATTATAGATATCCAGTATATTTGTGCTATTTTCTTTTCTATTTACATTTTTTGAGCACTAATGTATACAAGAACTTTGAACTAAGTTGTAGTACATTATGTTATTACGTTATCTCTTTTGCATATTAAAGGATTTGCCCTATTTATGCACTTTCTCCACATAATTGTAGTGTGGAAAGTTTTATGGTAAGAGATTTTTTGATGTTCAAAATCACCTGTTGTGCGATTTGACTGTGACATTCACTGGATTTCATTGTGGTTCTCACATAACTTCAAATGACTTTCTTTATTTTTTCTTCCCTTTTTCCAGTGGCATACTTATGGCTTTATACAAAATGTCTCATTTGTTACTTACATATTTTCCTAAACAAACTAAATATTTTAACCTATTTAAAGATCCACTTTGGTGGTCAGAATAGAAAACTGTATATTTTCTATCACTACTAGCTCAAGGAGAACTTTTCATTTTTTGAAAAACAAAATATTAACTCAATATAATAATTCATAAAACCATGATTTTTCACGTTTTTATTGCTTTTTAGTGTTCACAGTTTTTTTTTTTTAATCTTTTCTGCTTTGCATAACACAATGGAAAATGTGCAATCATAGTGACTGACAAAGGGATAAAGGGCCTATCATTAAGAAGGAAACCAGGATCTGGATATATAATAGGAAGATGAATGGAAACCAGCAGATGACTGACAAAAAAGCGAGTGAATGTAGTATGTAAATCGGTTTTCCTCCCACTTTGTGATGCATATAAGAAATTACATATTGTCATCTAAAACAAGCCAGCACTTGTTGTCAGTGAAGCCTCAGATTGCCTGCAAATATTATATATGTTTATTTATTTATTTTTTTCTCCAAAGAAATTATATTTTTTGGCAGTGTTATCTTCACGGCTATTAGTATCCCAATGAATTATTTTAAGCAAATATGGTTTTTAATTCAATAGTATTATAATGAGATTTTCTATCATTTTGGACTAGGATAACAACAACTTATATGGCCAGCAGTAATAAAAGCTAGTGCTTTTTTCCCATCAGCACTTAAGCAGATGCCATGAGTTCTCATTATTATATTGTGGGTTAATATATTTTCACTTTTCAAAAACATTTTTATTACAGAGAAGAGCCCAGCAGGGGGTTAGGTTTAAATGCCAAGGGGGGCAGTAGGTTATAGTAAAGTATACAATAAGGGTCAGGTGGTAAAGGGATATTTTTCGATCTATAGGGCCCCCCATGGTTATTGGTCCAATATCAGTTCATCGGCTATTGAATGTGGAATCCTGCAGGATACTAAGGCTAATAGCGGGTGAGGGGTATTAGGGGTAATCCTGAGGGATACCCGTGCTCATATTGGGTAGCAGTAGTTCCTTTTAAGCAACCCAGGCTTCTCTGAGGCATTATCCTGCCTTTAAAGAAGGCTTAAGATACCCAGAGGCTTTTTAATGATTTTGAGCACTCAGAGAGACTTCTGAGTAAATGTCTGAGAGCTTGGCATGGGATAGAGGTTTAGAAAAGAGATACAGGACAGTCGCTCGGGATTCACCATAATATTTTGGGACTTTACAAAAACTTTGCAGCTCAAATAGTTTATTTAATAATTTATAGAAAACGTCATTTATAATATTTTTTTTAACTAAGGTGCATTTTTGCCTTAATCTTATTTGATTGTGAAGTGCATGTACTGAGGTAGACATTAGCATTTCCCTTTGTTCCTATTATGGTGCTTCCATAATAATTTATATATTCAGTATTTACACTGCTGAACACTGAAAACTCTTTCTTATCCTGATGTTATCCTTAATGCAAAGTACTACAAATTGGGCTTCTTTCTCTTTATGAGCTGCTCTGTTATTAGATGTGCATTCACTCTGAGGTGAGAATGGAAACACATTATGTGTGAGTTCCTATGATAAATGCATGTTTCTCACTGCATAGGAAAGCAGAAGCATAAATTGCACAGATAGTTAAGTCAATAAACTTGCTAGCTTTACTGTTTATACTTTGAACTAAAAAATATAAGGGCTGCTTCTATTTTGGTTGACTCAGTTCTCTTCATAATTGTGGCTCCCTGCCGTGGGCAACCAAAACCTGCATAGTTTTCTAGTACAGGCCTCCTGGGTAATGTGATTCACTCAAGGGTACCAAAGTAATGACACAGCATATAAAACGTCTGGTTCACATTTAGTTTTTCTTTGCCTCCAGAGTGATATTGGAGAAGACTCGAACATAGAGTATTCCCACCACATAATCAACAAACCTGCAACACAGTCTGTAGCTCAGTTAAATAAACATAGGTTGGACTCAATGAAAGCAAACAGCAAAAACTCTCAATCATCGTTGTTTACTATTTAATATATAACATTTTGTATATCTATTCTTGAAACCAGTCAAATAATTCTAATTCAAATACTAAAAAGAAATGCAAGTATTACAAATATTTGTAAAATCATTTTTCTATATTTCATCAGTGGTAAATCCAGATATTGGACCCAGGACACTGACATTTTATTTACCCTAGGTAGCTTGAGTTGTTGTTATTGTTATCGCCATTCATGTGCCAGGACACCCACATTTTTATTATCCACATTTTTAAATATATTCCTTACATTCTAGGAATCATAGATGGTTTTATTCATATTGACACATACATTTGCTATGGTTTAAGATCAGGGATAGAGGGTACAGTATATCTGAAGAAGTAGACTGAGGTATCAGGAAATAAAATCATCAGGTTTAATTGTTGCTTCAGATTTGTGATTTGTCTACCGACAGCCTGGCCTTTTTAGGTTACCTAATTATATTATTTAACATATTTCTCAAACCATTGACTATTCTCTGTATAACCTTGCCTACATTTAGTTTACATTATTTCGTCATGGGTGGGCTTACATTTCTACCTTTTATTAGTTGTTATTCTTCTTTATGTACCACCAATATTTAAGATTACACCAGCTATGCATGGAACCTTCAGAGGCAGCTTTGCTCCACTAAGTGTCAAATGTCTATAGAAACATCTTCACTAAGCCATCCTTTGTTTAAATTATTTTACAATTAATTCTACATTTATATTTAAGTTTAGTTTTATGTTAGTTGGTTAGGAGTTTCTGTATCTCTTAGGTTTCCACTGGAGGGCAATTTTTGTGTGAAATTCAAAAGGTTGCTTAACTTCATGTTCTTATCTTGAAAAGCTATTACTTTTTTGTAGCAGTTTATTATTTGTAGTCTAGATCCATTAATATTAAACATTTTACTGATGGGTGGTTCAAATGCTATTTTCTAAGTCCACCAAGAAGGCAGTATGTAAGTTTTTTCCCGTTCGAGTACATGTGTGCTAATCAGTGGTCCAGCCATTCTGATTCACCAACATGTGCTTAGGTATGACTATAATAAAATACAGGCATGTTGCTGAACCCAAAGTACGTCAGTCAGGGACTGTGTTAGACAATTTTGTTCATTTAATCTTATGTATAACAAATGTAATATTTTATTGATCAAGATCTGTGAGACTGCCTGCTTCATTTCTTCATTCCTCTTCTTGTTTCATTCATTATTCTTCATTATCGCTGATGTGACTCATCCCAGAGCAACCTTTTTTTATCTCAAAATATAAACTCTATACATATGACCTATAGCGTCAGTCTGGTTTTCTTTTACTTGTTCTAGATTCTATGTGCTATCAGAGGTTTTATAGTCCGTTATCTAGTGACGTATAAATCCCCTATGTTTGACTGGTTTATAATCCATACTAACCACTTGTCTCCTGACTGCACTGATCTTCTATAACCAGGCCAACCTTCCTTCCATATTCTTTGACCCATTGTATGCAAACAATTACCTTGCTTGCCTTTAACCTTTTCATGATTATCCTGGACTTGGACCTCAGTTTGAGGTACTATGGTCTACATGCTCTCCCTCGGTACAGTCAGAATGTTTAATGTTGCGCAGTCACCAGTGGTACTGGAGGCATGAGCTATACAAGAAACTTTCCATGGTAAAGAAGGCAATGTCTCATCAAGGGAAAATGCTGAAAGCCTATAAAACTGGCTAGTTGTTAATCTGTCTTTACATGACCCCTTTGATTTTATAATTAGTTCTCACCCATTTTAATTTATAGTGGTGTACATTTATTCACAATGCATTAATAAGTTTTTTTGGAACATTTGATTATTAATTGTACTTCATATTAATTAAACTAGATTTACAAAATGTCATAGTTACATAGTAATTGAGGTTGAAAAAATAATTTTAGTCCATCACGTTCAACCTTTTAAGATATCCTCTGATCTGCAGTATGCAGAATAATTGTCAATTGTTAATTGATCCAGAGGAAGGCAAACAGAAAAAAAACAAGTGAGACTTTGCCAATTGTCTCAAAAGGGAAAAAAGATATTCCTTCCTGATCTTAGATACTGGCAATCTGATTCCTCCTTGGATCAATACTCCCTCTCTAATTAACCAGGATAAATAACCCTGTATGCCCTTTTTATTTAAAAAGATATCCAATCCCTTTTTAAAGTTATCTATCAAATCTGCTGTCACCACCTCCTTTGGTAGAGAATTCCACAGAATAACCACCCTTACTGTGAAGATCCATTTTCTTTCTTTAAGGTGGAATCTTTTTACTTCTAACCTCCAAGGATGTCCGCTTCTCAGTTGAAAAATCTCTTGGCACAAAAGTTTACTTGACAAAGCCTTATATTGACCCTGGATATATTTATATAAGGTAATCATATCCCCTCTTAGAAGTCCTTCTTTATAACTTAGCACGTCCAATCCCCTTATTAGTTTTGTTACCCTTCTCTGTACTTTTTCCAGCTCTAAAATGTCCGTTTTATGAAGTGGTGCCCAAAATTGTACTCCATATTCCAAATGAGGGCTTACTAGGGATTTGTAATTATATCATAATTATATTTGCTCCCCTGGCTTCTATACCCTTCTTAATACATGCTAATATTTTACTTGCTTTTGCAGCTGCTGTTTGGCATTGATCACTGTTACCCAAATCCCTTTCAATATTTGATACCCCTAGATTAACTCCATTAAGATTATATATTGCATGGCTATTTTTCCTTCCTAAATGCATTACTTTACATTTATTCATATTAAATCTTATCTGCCATTTAGCTGCCCATTTCTCTAATTTATGCAAATCCCTTTGGAGGGAAAGTATATCATTTTCTGATGTAATTACCTTACACAACTTTGTGTCATCAGCAAAAATGAAGACAATATTTTCCAGTCCAACTTCTAAGTCAATGATAACAGATCCATCCTGTCCAGCATACTGTCTCTTCTAGAAAACATTCTAGAAAACATTCCTGGAGGTGTTACTCTTTTTCCTGCCAGATATACACTTGTATGAAAGATAAAGAAATTGAAGTCTCAATCCTACCAGTGGCCACGAACGTTTCCCAGTATTTCACAGTATGGTAATGTGTTTGCCTTGGAGATCTCTGCCTAGAGCATATGACTTATATATTTACTGTAGCCCTATGGAGTGTGTTAAGCCAGACCATTATTATTATTATTATTATTATCGTTTATTGGTAACGCGCCAACATATTCCGTAGCGCTATACAAAAGTTAATTTACAAGCAATGACAAGTTCAAGATTCACACATTGCAATGAATGGAGGGCCCTGTCTTTGAGCTTGGAATCCGGTGTCCATAGCGCTTTCCCTAAAGCACCTTGCAGGATTGAAACGCGCAGACTTACAATCTAAAGGTTGAAGTGTGTATGTGGTACAGTAGGGAGAGAGTAGTGCTGAGCATGTTAGGGAGGAAGGTTATAGGCTTCTTTAATGAGGTGCGTTTTTATTGATGTTTTGAAAGATTTAAGGCAGGAGGATAGGCAGCGCAAGAAAAGTCCTGGAGGTGGGAGTGAGAGGAGGTGACAAGAGTGGTAGAAGGAAGAAGGCCATTAGCAGAACGAAGAGGGCGTGTGGGGGAGTATTTGGAGATGACAGCAGAGATGTATGGGGTTGCACTGTTGTTGAGGGCTTTATAAGTTAGGGTCAAGATTTTAAACTTTATTCTGGAGGCTAATGGAAGCCAGTGAAGTGATTGACAAAGAGGAGCTGCCGACACTGAACGATGTGTACTGAAGATGAGTCTGGCGGAGGCATTTATTATGGATTGAAGTGGGGAAAGGCGAGTGATGGGCAGGCCAACAAGGAGCGAGTTGCAATAGTCAAGACGAGAAATGATGAGAGAGTGTATTATAATCTTAGTAGTGTCTTGTGTAAGGTAATGGCGTATTATGGATATGTATTTTAGATGGAAAAGACAGGATTTGGTTAGAGACTGTATGTGTGGGATGATAGAGAGGGCAGGTTCTGGAGTCATTATCGCAAGACAGAGCAAGCTTCACCACCAATGGTGACATTTGAATGGTTAGAGATCCTGCTTAATGCTAAATTCTGTTTCCTATATGCCTTCTAAGAATCTCCAGGTGTTATTTTATGGCTTCCTATTGATTACTCTGTTTCAACTTGAATTGTGACCCTGGCTATTCTTTTATCTTGTGCCCCAACACTCTGCTAGTGTACATGACAATCATGTGTACTGCCTTTCTTTAACCAATACATGTGACCCGAATTACAGAGTCTGTTTTCTGCCTGTGACTGTGTAACTCCTCATGACTATTCTCATGTCTATGTTGGCTACTAGTTCTTCCATTGTATATTGACACAGAGAAAAGAAGTGGAAGTGTTTAGAATTCCTCCTGCATACATAATAGCCTCTGGTTTTCACTGGCATGGTAGAACAATTTCATGTTATGTGTCAAATGCAGCATGTGAAAAGATCCCGGGACAGTTTTAATGGAAGCTGGGAGAGGACCTAGTAGTACTTTGCTATACCAAGACAGATGAAGAAAGCATGGCTACAATGGCTTTCATCTATACATATGACCCTAGTCTTTTACATGCATGATAGGACATTTGGGAGGTCTGTGACTATTTAAGTCAGGACAGTATTTTAGAATGGGAATCCATTCAAACACATCCCACATCAAAAAATTAAAATGTAAATCATTTTTAAATTAAATCACTAAAAACAGATATCATAGATATCTGCTAAATATAAAATATCACACTGATGTTTTGACTACGCTTATCTCAAAATGTAAATAGTGCTATAGAGTTGTGCAGCAGGAGTCAATAATATGTGGATATCAGGAATAATGTGTTAAAGTTGTGATTTGGGACACATGCAAATGCCTCATATATTTGGATATCTGATAGTAGACAAGTAGAGCAATACTTGGAGACCTACTACTGTGTTTTATGATCATGTGATGCCTTAACAAAGCTGTCATCAGATTACTGGAACAGATGCAGGAAACTGACATGACTTACACATGCTGTAATGTTGCAGAAATGAGGATTTCTGAGAATAAGTAGCAATACCTGAAATATGTGTGCCAATATTTAGATTTTTGTAGTAATTTTGTCATTATTTTTGTATTTTATTATGTACAGTGTATATGTTTGCTTAAATTAAAAATTATATTAATGTATTTAGGTTCTGACTAAAACAGCAGTCAGAGACTACAACCAAAGTACAGAAAGTACTGCAATATATTTTGATATAAAAAGATGCTATAATTTTAAGTTTCTGTCTTTCTTTCCATGCCTGTGTAGCCATATCCTAACTGTGTGAATAACACATTTTATCCTGCTTGGAGACAAACGTACTAGCACAGCTGGTATAAGACATTTAATTGCGCTATGTGATGATTAGAATGTTGTTAAGGTTTTCTCAGAGGGGGTAAAGGAGAACAAGGATGTGGTTAAAAGGTCACAATAAATACTAGATATAAAATGGGCTCACATGCTAAGTTTCTAGAGCCAGACTGCTGTCATCTGAAGACTGCTTAAAGGCAAAATCTGTAAAACTGTTCACTAAAGAAAAAAATAATTGTGTATTTTTTTTCATCCAAAATCAGCTTTTTTTCCTCTTTTTCCTTTGTTTCTGTATTGAAAATTGTAGCTTTCACTAAGGCACACAAGATAAATACATTCTGGAAAGAAGAAAAAAATAAGCCTAGGGAAATAAAGAAAACAAATGTTTAGAATCTTCAAGCATTAAGCAAAAAGAGTACAGGTGCTCATCTGAAAATGAACAATACCTAAATAGGTTTGCTCTATAGGTCTAGTTACCAACTCAGAGAACAACCTCTTTTAGCTCACTTGTGCCCTTCACATGGATAAATATCCTGAAATATATCAGTCTGGTCTCACTTTAAAAGAGTGATCCAGCCTCGAAATACCAGACAATTCATCCCTGAACAGGAGAAACATATGTTTCAGCCTCTGTGGGCCTCATGGGTGAGGTGCAGCTGTCCTCCCTAAGGTACAATGAGCAAGGAGTCCATGTCTGGTTCCTCCATCACCCATAAGGTGATAAAATATAAGTAAAAAGAGTAGAGGTGCTAATCCGAGAACCAACAATGCCTAAGTAGGTTTGTTCTATACGTCTAGTTACCTACTCTGAGAGCAGCCTCTTTTAGCTCATTTGTGCCCTTTACAGGGAGAAATATCCTGTAATATATCAGTCTGGTCGAACCCAAAATAATGATACAGCTTCGAAATACCAAGCAATTCTTCCCTGAACAGGAGAAATAGCAAACCCCAGACGTACGGATCAGCCTCTGTGGGCCTCGTCACTAAAGTGCAGTTGTTCTCCCTGAGGCACAGTGAAAAAGGAGTCCACATCTGGTTCCCCTATCACCCATTCAAGCATTAGTGACAACTACTCAACAAATATAATGTACGTCAAGTAATTCTTGTGGACTCCTCTCTGCTTCAGTCCACGTGTATTATTAAGTTAAATTAATTTATCTATTTGCATCCAGGCAATGAAAGAATGAACGATTGCCCTGTTGTTCTGTTGCCCTCTTCCTAAAACCAAGTTGTCCTTCAGTGTCCTAGAGGAAATTCTTAATTTACTTTGGAATTCAGAACCAAGAATATATTGTAAAACATGTACAAAAATACAATGGAAAACATATTTTAGTAAGGCAGCTAATACCTTTATTGTACAAAAACTTAGTATTCACCTTCTTGTTCTTTTAAGTTAGAGCTGATTGGACTACTTTTTGTGCTTGTCAACAGCAGTTACGAACTTCTCTTACGTATTGATGGCTTGCTATAGACAATGTTTGGGCCTACTCTTTACAAAATTTGAGCTTAAAATCAGATGTACATCATGCTTTCCCTAAAGCACCAACAATATTGAACATTTGCAAACTTACAGTCTAATGGATTTGGGTTTGGTAAAGGCAGATAGATGCATTGTGCATGTTAAGGCTGATTGTGATAAGCTTCTTTAAACAGATGCGTTTTTAGTGAGGTTTTGAAAGATTTGAGTCTAGTTCAGGAGTGGGCAAGTTCGGTCCTGGAGGGCCACACACATGCCTGGATTTGATGATATCCCTGACGTGCACAGGTGAGTCAATCACTTCTTCAGTCATCCTGCTTGACTCACCTATGCACAGAAAGTATATCTTCAAATCCAGGCTTGTGTGTGGCCCTCCAGGACCAAACTTGCCCACCCCTGGTTTAGTGGAGCAAGGCAAGGAGTTCCAGAGAATAGGAGCAGCACAACAAATGTCCTGAATGCAGGAGTGAGAGCAGGGGTAAAGATTGTGGTTGCAAGAGTATTTTGAAATGAGAGCAGAGATATTAGAGGGTGCGTTTTTGTTAAGAGCATTATATATTAGGGTCATTGTCATGACTGATTTTGGGGTTCATCTAAACCCCAAAAAGTAACAGTGTTATTTGGGACGTTATCACATCGGTTTGCTAATATCAAAGGCTATCAAATGGGATGTGTTTTAATGATTGTGACAGTTTGTCTTTCATTTATGTGTTATACAGTAGCAGAATTAGGGGTGTACTGAGCCCCTTAAATCTGGGTCGTGACAGTCATGATTTTAAATTTTATTCTGAAGGCTATGGAAGCCAGTGGAGTGATTGAGAGAGGTGCTGCAGATACTGAGCGGTGAGTATGGTCTAGCTGAGGCATTCATTATGGATTGGAGTGAGGACAGATGCGTGAGGGGGAGGCGAGCTAGGATAGAGTGGCAGTAGTCAAGGCAAGATATGATTAGAGAGTACATTTGAATTTTGAACTGTGTCTTGTGTGAGATAGTGACATATTTTGTGTTTTGAAGATTTTTTTTGTAGGTGAAAATGACAAGTTTTTTGATTGATTATATATGATGAATGAAAGAGAGGGCAGGGTCTGAACCTTGAGGTATGCCAATGGTCAGAGGCCGAGGGGAGGGAGCAGATGTTTGATTTTCAAGATAAGATGTAAACCATGAGAGAGCAGTGTCACGGATGCTAAGAGAGCTGAGAGTTTGGATGAGAAGAGGGTGGTCAACTGTGTCAAAGGCAGCAGAGAGATCTAATATAATTAGAATGGAGAAATTACCCTTTGACTTGGTGGTGAGCAGGTCATTAGTGACTTTTGTGAGAGCTGTCTCTGTGGAGTGTTGGGGCCTGAAACCGGATTGGAAGGGGTCAAGGAGTGAATTGGAGGTAATAAATTGAGTAAGGCGAATGTAAAAGACAACTCAATCAGTTTAGAGGCAAAGGAAATATATGATGGTAGTTAGATGCAGAAGCTGAATCAGATGAGGGTTTCTTAAAAATGGGTGTAATTATGGCATGTTTTAAAGGTGATAGAAACTTGCCAGTGTTTGGGGAAAGGTTGAAATGATGTGTGAAAGCATGGGTAAGTATGATAGAGAGGGCTTGGATCAGCTGAGATAGAACAGGATTAATCACTTATTGAACTTATTGACGTTGCCTGAAACCAAATTTGTCTTAAGTCGGAGTCATAAAGCGGTGAGTGCCTATTATGAACTGTTAAAATCATCCTTATTAAACCACATCACAATATAAAACAGTTAGTCACTGTATTTTGTAATGAAATTAGTTGAGATATAGGTCTTTTATACTTTACATATATGGACCTCTTGGCCAAATGACACAGACACCATAGTTAACAGAATTATATTAGAAAAAGGAGGGCTACTAGCAGAATGCCTTAGTGGTCTGTGCTGGAGCCTGTTTTGTTAAACATATTTATTAGGGATATTACTAGTGGGTGTTAACAGGAGGTTTTCCTTTTTTGCAAATGTCGCAAGGAATCTAAAACAGGGTTGATATTCTAGGAGATGCACATAAAAAGTGTAGTGATTAAAAAAAGCAGTAATAAAGTTTTTAGGATCTAAAATGTTATGCTGATCAATGCAAAAGTATGTTCTTGATGCATAAAATCCCAAATGTGGAATTAAAAAACGTAATGCTATTATGATAACTGCTACGGAGAGAAAAGGAGGTATTCTTATAGGCAAACAATGCAACAAAGCTGCAGGAAAAGCCAGTAAGATGCTTGGTTGTATTAGAAGAGCTATTAGCAATAGAAAAAAAAAGATAGTGGTTCTAATGCCACTCTATAGATTCCTAGTTAGAACACTGTAAATTGTCCAGTTATGGAGACTGTATCTTCAAAAGCAATTTTATAAATTAGAAACAATTCAAACAATTCAAACAGATACAAAGCTTTCATGAAAAAAAGGCAGGGAGTAACATACTAGAAATGTTCAAATATATCAAATGATTTAAAAAAAATATCCAGGGGAATTAACTTCCAGAAAAAAAAAGGGAAACAAGAGCAAGAGTTCATGATTTGAAGTTGGCAGGTGGTACTATTTACAGAAAGTGTAATAGTATTAAGTGGACAAAACTTCCAGCTAAAGTGGAAGATGTAAACATGCCTTAACTATGCATAAGACTATTAGAAGTAACAAAAGATAGGTGGCTCAGGTGTGAATGACAAGGACTTGGGTTAATGGGGTGCTACTGGGATAACAAAACGTTATAATAAGTACAAAAAGAATACAGAATATCCCTTACAGCAATAGAGCACACCCTAGGCCTATTTACAAAGTAGAGATAGATACATTATTAAAACTTAACATTTAATAATGTATTTAGCAATATATAAAATCTTGATAAAGGTACGTGACGTAAAATTGATATGAAAGTGGAATAGACTTAATGTGCTTGCTAAGGCACTTGGATAAATAATCCCAGGAAATCACAATGCAGTTAGTGATCCTATTGTGAAATGATCCAATAATAAAGTGCTGTGTGCTTATAGAGTATTGTGAATAAATAATTGATAGTATATAAACAGTAAAGTGAACAGTGCTAAGTGCAAGAAATAACTGTGTGGAATCACACAATAGTAAATATAATAAATATTGAATATCAAATATATATGGCCCACATAGAACCCTAAAATAAGGATTTAGGGAAATCACTAGAAAAAGTGAATGTGAAGATGTATCCTGGGACACCAACTGATAATGCAAATATTATCACAAGGTCTTAATCATGTTTTAAAAAATCCACTTAATTTTCAAAACAATGGAGCTGATATTGAACAGGACCTAAAATGCCTGGATTATCTTAATTGAGTCTTATACTCTTAAATCAAAATGTGAGGTATTCTTAGGTCAACTACAGGCCTCAATTTGGCCGTTTGTGTGTCCATTCAAAGAAACACAATGTCAGAGCTCTCTAAACCGTGAACGCTGCCTATACGACTATTGCTGACGTCATAGGTAAGCGTCACAGGGTTGAGGAGGGAGGATGAGGAGGGAGGTTGAGGATGAGGAGGGAGGATGAGGAGGGGGTTGAGGATGAGGAGGGGGTTGAGGATGAGGAGGGAGGTTGAGGAGGGGGGTTGAGGTTGAGGAGGGGGTTGAGGATGGGGGGTTAAGGAGGCGGTTGAGGATGGGGGAGTTGAGGAGGGAGGATGAGGATGGGGGGTTGAGGAGGGAGGTTGAGGAGGAGGGTTACGGAGGGGGGTTGAGGAGGGGGGTTGAGGATGGGGGGGTTGAAGAGGGAGGATGTGGAGGGAGGTTGAGGATGAGGAGGGAGGTTGAGGAGGGGATTGAGGATGAGGAGGGAGGTTGAGGTTGAGGAGGGGGTTGAGGAGGGGGGTAGAGGAAGGAGGTTGAGGATGAGGAGGGAGGTTGAGGAGGGGGTTGAGGATGAGGAGGGCGGTTGAGGTTGAGGAGGGGGTTGAGGATGAGGGGGTTGAGGAGTGAGGTTGAGAATGAGGAGGGGTTGATGAGGGTGATAAGGGAGGGGGGAAGAGATACAGGGAAAGGAGAGGGGGAAGAGACACAGGGAAGGGAGAGGGGAGAAGAGACATGGGAGAGAGAGGGGGGACACTGAGGGCACAAGAGGGACACAGGGGGCAGCAGATTTCCCACCCTCGGCTTATACTTGAATCATTCATTTTACCCAGTATTTTTTGGTAAAATAGGTGCCTCGGCTTATACTAGGGTCGGCTTATACTAGAGTATATACGGTACATTAAAAACTAAAAAAAACATTTGGCCTTAATGAAGGATTTACCTTCACACCTTTTATTTAAGGACTAGCGACTTGCCCGTCAAAAAATGACGGCAATGTGATGTATATGTTTGTCAAGTTGTTTAGTTATTAACATATATTTTTGACACTTGTAAGTATTGTAATATGAATGTGTATTTTTGTAAAATGTTGATGTAATGGTTTTTTAAAATGTAATTAGTATCTGAAGAATTGTTAACTTTAATATACATTGAATGAATAAGAAAGCAAAAAGTAAAAAGCCTTCATTAAACGTTGCGAATTTTAACATGAAGTTTAAAATATATGTAAGCAATAACCTTCAAAGTATATATTTTTAAACTTGAACTTTATTTTTTATGTAAGTTTAGAAGTTGACAAAACATTGGTATAATTTTGAACATTATAAACAGGAACATAGTGAATACATTTTGTAACCTAATTTTTTATTAAAAGTATTAACATTTGAATGTAAAAACAATTGACCTTTAAATTAATCAGTATTAAAATTCAATTTCTATCACAATAATTGTTAACTTGAATATACATTGAATGTAGAGGAAGGAATACAGTAAAACTCTTCTTAAAACGTACGTAATTAAAGTAATTCATTACTGAGCACATAAACTGGCGATAAACATTAATGTAGGTAGTAATCTTAAGATAACAGACAATATTTACATTGTGACTTAAAAGGTGCTTGACCTCTTAACATCCACTTTGTAATCTGTTGAATGAAATAACTTGAAAATATTGTTTTTAAACTTGTAACATTAGAAACATCAACATAGTGACTTAACATTTTAACATAATTTTTACTAACAATGCAAGGCAAGTATTTTGTGAGGCGAATCATTCATAAACATGACTTCCATTAATTATGACTGAATTAAACAACCAATTGTTATGCATTTTGGAATGCTTTTAAAAAATCTTGGCATCTTTAATTTGTATCCTTCAAAGTTATAGTACTTCATAGTAGACAATGTTTTTAGTAAAAATACGTCCATCTTCTAATAAATCACCTTGACTTTCATTGTTTTCAATGTAAACTTTAATAGCCTGTGGATTTTTGCACCGTGACAACGCAACGTACAATTGACCATGTGCAAAAACTGGTTCTTCCAAGAAAATACCCACAGATTTGAAAGTTTGACCTTGTGATTTATTAATGGTCATGGCAAATGCCATAATAATGGGAAATTGTCTTCTTTGAAGTATAAAAGGGAGACTACTTTCACTTGGTGCTAAATCTATTCTTGATATGAAAACTCTCTCTCCTTTATGGGTCCCAGTTAAAATTTCAGCATCTATAAAATGGTCCTTTAATTGTTGAACAATTAATCTTGTGCCATTGCATAGGCCTTTTTTGGGGTTCATATTTCGCAGTAACATGATAATTGCACCTTTCTTTAGCTGCAAAATATGTGGTGGCATTCCAGAAGGAGTTAAAGAGTTTATGAATTCAGTTGAAAAGTTTGCCTGACTTTCATTGTCATCAGCAAGTACAGAATCAGCACTGTGATAATTTCTTTGTGGTGCATAAATTTTTTTTAAGATTTCATTATTGAGTATTAATGCATCTTTATTTTTACACGTCAGAATAACTTGGTTGGCAAGCTCGGAATATTCTTCATTATTTATGCTCCCTTCAAATATAGCCGATATAATATCTTGTTGACAAATCATATGAGGTGGGATCTCTACAGTGTCGTCAGGTAAATGTAGTATTTTTTCTGTTCTGCCTTCTCCAATTTTAATAAGCCAATCATTGAAATCAGTTTGGCCTTCTGATCTCATATTTTGTTGCAGTTGAAGATGGGTAAAATGTTTCCATACTGTACTTGACTTTATACATGTTTCGATAATGTCAGTTAGATTTCCATGTACAACGACAGGTAATGTTTGTCTAAAATCGCCACCCAACAACATTACCTTTCCACCAAATGGAAAAATATTATCCATGACTTCACGAAGCAAACGGTCAATACATTGGAGGGCATAGCATGACATCATTGTGGCCTCATCTATTATAATTAATTTACATTTCTTCAATTTCTTTGCTTGTAAGGATGTCATGCGAAAATCTGACACAGAATTTTCTAAAATAGGCACTGGCATTTTAAATCCACTATGAACAGTTCTTCCACCTTCTAATAAAAGTGCAGCAATTCCAGTAGTGGCAAACGCCATTGCTATTTTTCCTTGTGCTCGTACTGAACTTAATAAATTGTACAAATATGTTTTTCCTGATCCGCCAGGTCCATCACCATCGCTCTGTCACCATGTCATCATCTATAGCATTTTTAATGGCATGAAATGCTTGCAATTGTAGTGTATTTAAAGTTGCAAGTCTTTCTTCTGTTCTTTCTGCTTGTAGTTGAATGTCATAGTCTTCAAAGTTAATGTCATCTATAAGACCTGGATCAGGCAAATTAAAACTTGCACAACTTAATCCATGAGTTAAAAAGACTTCTTGGATTTCCATTAACGCTTTTAAGTGTGCAATGGGTTCATTGTATCGTCGCATAAAGTCTTCAGCCATATTACTTTTAAAAGTCTCCCACAAAGCTAATGCATTTGGAGCATTTGAGAAGATACAAATAAAAGCAAATTGTTCTCTCATCTGTCGTGGCATTTGACATTGTGCTGCTTCTTCTAAACATCTTTCCCACTCTGTATCATCAGCGAGTAAGTTTCTATGTCTTGCAGCTAAATGGAAGGATTCATATACAATGTCATTAACAGTTCTTAAGTGTTCAAAACTTTGTGCTCCAGGAACATTTAAAAGTAATATCCGTAAGCAAAAACGTTCCACATCTCTTGGACTGACTGTGTAAATTCTTGGAATAATTTTATTGCCTCTGGTTTTTCTTGGTCTCCATAATCCATTCACAAAAACATAGTGATATGGAATTTCAATATATAAGTATTGTGTTGCTTCAGCATCAGTGGAATTTAATGCAAACCATGCAGTTAGTGTAGTGTGACGATCTTCACTTTGGGCCAATGCATTCATTTCATTTCCAGCATGGAAATAGACTAAATGTCGTTGTGGCAAATGTACTGCTAACCTATATACTGCATGTGATCTATCATGCATTTCAAATTTTAAAAGCCGCCACATAGCTTCTGGCGCACTGACATAGCGAGCATCTACATGAGATGCAAGTTCATCATGTACTAACTCACTACTTTCAGGGTTGTCTGCACTTTTGACGACTACAGTAGCTGCATCGTAACCTTTGTTAATTTATATGTAGACATATTTAATGGATTTGATGGAAGTGCAGGCTTCTACGTTGATGTGGGCGTTGTACTTCATGAGTAAATGTGGATTGTAGGGTACTACATATCTATTGTCCACTTTTTTTCCACGAATAATGGCACTATCTCCTTCTCTTCTTTTATAAAGTGGATATCCATCACAATTGGCATAGGTTTTGTCTCTATAATCTTTTGGAAATTCTTTGGAACATTTATTATTTTCCATACATGGTGATTGTGGATTAAGGTCACCACAGGGTCCATGAATCATGCGATGAGTAACAATCTCATATAGTCTACCATATAGTTCTGGATCTGGTAGTTCAGCAACAATGACTGCATCCACTTTGTCTGAAGTATCTAATTTATCTTTTTCTTGAAGTATTATTAGAAGATGTGCATGTGGAAGGCCTCTTTTTTGAAATTCAATGGTATATACATAAGCAAGACATTTGCCAAATAACTGATTTATAGTGAATTCACGTATTAATTCATTTAATTTAATCTTAAAAACTCTGGCTACTAAATCTGGTCGATCAGAAGCACTTTGTCCAAGAAGTAGATTTTGTGTGATTTCTGGCCATTGTGGATTACATGTAAATGTCACAAATAAATCGAGTTTGCCAAATTTAGTGACAATAGCCATAGCATCATTGTATCTTTCTCTCATATTCCGAGGAGATCCTTGAAAGGAAGATGGTAAAATGATGGCTTTGCCAGCTGTCATGTCTCTGCTTGTAGCCACGTCAGCAACATAGTCCATTAATCCAGAATATTGTTCTACACGGAGTTTATCTTGTTGATATTTGATAAAGTTTAAATTATTTGCCTCAACTTGCAAATATGAATCAATAATCCATTGTTGTGTTAGTTTCCCACCACATAAAATTGGATTAAATACATTGCGAATGGCAATTTGAGCTACTTTAAATTCAAGCATAGAAACATTATTTCGGATTCTGGCTTTAGCATTTGGGTAACTGGGATGAGTTAATTTTGGTTGCCAACCTGCTTCTCCGTGTGGGAAAAAGATGGGATATGTCATTGGATCTAAATTTGGACTTAAGATACTCATATTAATAAATGGTTGGTCCTCATTTCTAGGATATATTCGAATGTCTCTTTGAAATGGTGGTTCTCCTTCATCATTCTGAAACACCATTGCAACCTCATTTGATGTTGGCAAGTTATAACGACGTTTATCAGTATGTCTGTCTCTTTTAAGCACCATATTAACCTTCGGCATTGGTAATTGATGTGTTTGTGCATGAAGTAGTTGTTCATTTTCTACTTCTGCCAATTTTTTATAAGCTTTACTGTAGGGATTGTTGTCCATAATGTTATTTAGCTCTATGAAAACAGTGGGTAAGCATTTTTTATTTTCTTCCATCTGCATACGTTGGTCAACAGCTTCCATTGTATCTAGGACATATAGTTGAGCGAATTTTCTTTTATTTCCTTCCTCTGGATGTAAATGGGAAGTGCGATGATAAATTTGTCCTTGGACTTTAAAACAGTAAGGACCATGTCCTGGTACATTAGCAGCTAATGTTGCCCCCATGGATGCAAAGGATATGGCACTATTGTAGGATCTTATGTTTGTCTTAACATTTTTGTAGTTTGGAAAAGTAGGTTCAGTCATAATATTTTGTAAATAAATTGGAAATTCTTTCCTTTCTGGAAGTTTGAACTTGCCTTTTTGACAACAACTAATAAATTGTCCATCTCTGGGTCTCTCCTGTTTAAAATAATAAGCCTCACAAAACTGACATTGAGTAGTCATGTCCCCACAACTATGAACCTCTACTGCTAAAGACTTGAGTAGAGGACAATTTGCAAAGCATATAGGATTTTGACTTTCATATTCATCAGGTGAAATGTCATATAATGTTTCAACAACAGGTTCTAAATGTTTTGTTTTTTTCGTTGCTTTTCTTGGTATATGTTGTATTGTTTGAGGTAAAATGTCATGTAATGTTTCATGAAACAGTTCTAAATGCTTTGTTTTCTTTGTTGCTTTTTTTGGTATCTCTTGTATTTTTTCTGGTAAAATGTCATCTGATGTTTGAGCAACAGTTTGTAAATGCTTTATTTTCTTTGTTGCTTTTTTTGACATATCTTTAATTTCTGCAAGTGACAGTCTTTTGCTTGCAATTCTTTTGCGTTCTTTTTCTCGTCGAATTTCCTTCTTCTCCGGTGTCTGCTGGCTGTCTGCTCTCTGTCGTCGTTCTCTAGCTTGTTGTCTTTTCTTTTCTTGTTTACTCTCGTTATCAGCCATGTTAATCTGTAAAAATAAAATAATGTACCATTAGTTTATTTTGAGATGTTAAGTTGTTTTTCATGACAAATAGTTATCAATAGTGTGTTAACATTTTATACTTAATCAATTTCAATGCGGTCAATTGAATAAAAGTCTAAATAAGGCCATCAGATAATTATTTAAAGAAGTTTTTATTTATTAAACATGTATCCAAAAGCAAGTGTTTCAGTAACTAAAAAGGTATTTTCAAAAAGATGTTATGTCCTTATTTACAGCACTATTCAATTTGTCAAATGGCAATTAAATTAGGGTTTAGGACTGGAATGTTACAATGACAAATTGTATAGATTCTGTTTTTTTAGACTTTTTTGGACTATGCCAATTTATTTTTTAAGTTTACATTGAAGTTTGTATTTACTGTTAAAGATTATTGGCCCTAAAAGACAAATAAGAGATAGATGAAAAATGTGTTAGTTATATTTTCTCAACAGTTATAGTTACCGGTGGTTTATTTTAAATTTGATTTTCTGTTGACATCTATGCAAAGCTAAGATCTTTAATTTTTTTTTCTCTTTTTTTACTTTTTATACTGTACCTTGGTTGAAGTTTGATTTCAAGCAAAATTCTTTGTTGGTCCTGTGTTGAAAGCCTTCGTCCGATGGTCTGGTCCTGTGTTGAAAGTCCTCGTCCGATGGTGTAGTCCTCTGTTGAAAGTCCTCGTCCTCTGGTGTGGTCCTCAGTTCCAACTCCTGTTCCGATGTTCTTGACGCAGTATCTGTTATAAAATAAAAATGAAAATGTTATGTTATTTGAATGTCTTTGTATTAATGAAAAAATGCCATTATTTCTGTGTTTTTCTACAATCCTTTTTGGCGCGCTGCAATTTTGGTATGCTTCTGTAGGCTTTTTTCTAAGGCTTATAGGTGGTTAAACATTAAAGAAGAATATTAATTAATTTTTCTCTTTTTTTACTTGTTATACTGTACCTTGGTTGAAGTTTGATTTGAAGCAGAATCTTTGTTGGTCCTGTGTTGAAAGCCTTCGTCTGATGGTCTGGTCCTGTGTTGAAAGTCCTCGTCCAATCGTCTGGTCCTCTGTTGAAAGTCCTCGTCCGATGGTGTAGTCCTCTGTTCAAAGTCCTCGTCCGATGGTGTAGTCCTCTGTTGAAAGTCCTCGTCCAATGGTCTGGTCCTCTGTTGAAAGTCCTCGTCCGCTGGTCTGGTCCTCAGTTGAAACTCCTGGTCCGATGTTCTTGACGCAGTATCTGTTATAAAATAAAAATGAAAATGTAATTTTATTTGAATGTATTTGTATTAACTAAAAAATGACATTATTTCTGTGTTTTTCTACAATCCCGTTTGGTGCCCACCACTTTTGGTATGCTTATTTAGGCCTTTTTCTAAGGCTTATAGATTGTTAAACATAAAATAAGAATATAAATGTAGTTTGGTATGTGTTTGTGTGAGTTTTCGTACAATCCTGTTTGGTGCGCACCACTGTTGGTATGCTTATTTATGCTTCTTTCTAAGGCTTATAGGTTGTTAAACATAAAATAAGAATCTAAATTTAGTTTGCTATGTGTTTGTGTGAGTTTTCGTACAATCCTGTTTGGTGCGCACCACTGTTGGTATGCTTATTTAGGCTTCTTTGTAAGGCTCATAGGTTGTTAAACATTAAATAAGAATTTAAATGTAGTTTGCTATGTGTTTGTGTGAGTTTTCGTACAATCCTGTTTGGTGCGCACCACTGTTGGTATGCTTATTAATGTTGTTTTGTAATGCTTATAGGTTGTTAAACATAAAATAAAAATGTAAATGGAGTTTGCTATGTGTTTGTGTGAGTTTTCATACAATCCGGTTTGGTGCGCACCACTGTTGGTATGCTTATTAATGTTGTTTTGTAATGCTAATCGGTTGTTAAACATAAAATAAGAATCTAAATGTAGTTTGCTATGTGTTTGTGTGAGTTTTCATACAATCCTGTTTGGTGCACACCACTGTTGGTATGCTTATTTAGGCTTCTTTCTAAGGCTTATAGGTTGTTAAACATTAAATAAGAATCTATATGTAGTTTGCTATGTGTTTGTGTGAGTTTTCATACAATCCTGTTTGGTGCGCACCACTGTTGGTATGCTTATTAATGTTGTTTTGTAATGCTAATAGGTTGTTAAACATAAAATAAGAATCTAAATGTAGTTTGCTATGTGTTTGTGTGAGTTTTCATACAATCCTGTTTGGTGCGCACCAATGTTGGTATGCTTATTTAGGCTTCTTTCTAAGGCTTATAGGTTGTTCAACATTAAATAAGAATTTAAATGTAGTTTGCTATGTGTTTGTGTGAGTTTTCGTACAATCCTGTGATGGGCACCATTTTTGTTAGACTTATGTAGTGTTTTTTCTAATGGTTATATGTTGTTAAACAAAAAGAATATGAATTTAGTTTGCTATGTGTTTGTTACAATCCTGTTTTGTGTGTACCAGTTTGTGTGTACCATATGTTGCATACTTTGGCCCTCATTCAATTGCAGTTTGGCCAATTCAATAGGGTTCTAAATGTGCTTATTTCAAGCCCTATTGAATTGTCTAAAATATCAATTGAATGAGGGCCTTTGGTTGCTGAATTTGTTATATTGTGAGGGCCTCATTGAATTTGGTTTTTCGCAATGGAATTTGGCTCAATATGAGCACAGAGCATCTTTTTTTACAGAAGTTTTTAACTAAAAACTTCTGTTCAAAAATATGCTCTGTGCTTATATAGAGCCCTATTGAAATGGGCAAATCACATTTAAATGAGGCCCTCGGCCATTAAACATATTTAGGTCCTGAATCAATTGTGTTTTGACCAATTGAATAGGGCTCTATATAAGCACATAAAATATTTTTTGACAGAAGTTTTGAGTTAGTGAAGACCTTGATTTAGTATCGAAGTTCAGTAACTAAAAATGTCTGTCTAAAAAATCTGTTATGTGCTTATATAGAGCCCTATTCAATTGGCCAACTCACAATTGAATGAGGCTCATGGTTCGGTTCTTTTTTATACTTAATACTTTACCTTGATTGAAGTGTGGAATGACAGAGGGTCCCCTCCTGCCAATCTTAATCCGCCGGTCTTCTTGTAGTGTCTGTTTGCAAAATAAAGTGAAATAGTGAATTATAGAATTTTTTATTTGTATTTAGCAAAGCATGGCCTTTTCAGCATTTAAAGTATTTTTGTATCTTACCTCTTCTTCTTTGTTGGTGTTCTTTAAAAGGGATTGTGCTTCACAATGCACGGTGCAAATTGTTGAGTGACGCTGTTGATGCAGAGTCTGTTTGAATATTAAAAAAAGTAGAAAGATTAAGCTTTAGGTGATCTATTGAATTGCAGTAAATTAATGTCATTTAAATATAGTTCTGTCATTATTTTCAATTAACATTATTTTTCGGTGGTGGCTACACACATATGTCACATACATAAAGCACATTTCCATAGTTGAAAGTAATTATTTTGTGTGCGTGTGACATATCACTATACATGAATCATATTTTAATTGTTAAATTAACCTTATTTTTATTTTTGGCCAACATACATAAATGTGTGTGTGACATGTGACTATAGATGATACACATATATGTGCGTGTCACATATAAGTATACATGACTTATATTTTAATAGTCCCAACTTATTTTTTTCTAATGTAATTTAAATGTAGTTGTTTAATTAGTTTGTTTTAAGATAATTTTGTTGCAGGGGCAATACACATAAATGTGCTTGTCACATGTCACTATACATTATACACATAAATGTGCGTGTCACATGTCAGTATACATTATACACATAAATGTGCGTGTCACATGTCAGTATACATTATACACATAAATGTGCGTGTCACATGTCAGTATACATTATACACATAAATGTGCGTGTCACTTGTCAGTATACATTATACGCATATATGTGCGTGTCACATGTCAGTATACATTATACGCATAAATGTGCGTGTCACATGTCAGTATACATAAACCTCTTTTTCTTATTTAATTTTTTTTTTTGATGTCCTGTCTTGATAATAAAATGTAATATATTATAGCTTACCTCTCAGTTGTAATTTGCACAATGTAAAGTAGTAAATTAGGAAAGAATTATCTTCTCAAGTTTTAGCAGCAGTTATGTCTGAAGTCACTCTGTTCATCACCTGAGGAGAAATGTATTTTTCTCTGTCAAATAGGCAGTATTTATAAACTTGTAGAACATTCTGGAAAGTTAGACCGTTAGAACGCAATACGCTTGCGCTATTTGCGTTCCAGCTTACAATTTGCGTTCCATCCGCCATTTTGTGCGTAGTAGTGGTTAAAATGGTGTTTAATATGAGTGTGATCTGTTCCGCATAGTATGTGTTTCATTATTGCGAGTAAGTGTAGTGTAGTTACGTCTGGAGCCTCGTTTTAGTTTTGTTCGGCGGCCATTTTTTCTCTCGCTTAGCCGATTTTCGGCCGTTTAAACTCTTTGTTTTGGACTTAAATGGACGTGTAAATGAACTTTTGGAGGTGCCGGATGCCCCCCCGTGCTGTAAGTAAGCTTTTTATGTGTTTGTTGTGTTTATTTCTTGTGTTTGTGATGTTTTGATGCGCGGCGGTTGGAATGGGTCTTTCGCGGCTGTATTTTTTTCCGATGCGGCCGTATTTTGTTGCGATGTTGCCGTATTTTTTTGCGATATACGCAGTTAGCTTTTACGTGTACGACGCAGTGTATTTGTTTCTAAGTCGTGCGTATGTGTGTTAAGAGCGTGTGAAGGGCCTTTTTTACTGTTTTTTTGTTAAGTCTTACGTCTGTGTGTCTGGGTGTAAGCGGGTGTGAGGCGACTTTGAGGTTTTTTTTGTTATGAAGTTGTGTGTGTGTGTGTATGTGTGTGTTAACACAGCCGATGTTGGGATGCTCCCACCACCGCAAATGCGGACCCTCGCTTCGCGAGGATCCGCATTTGCGGGGACGTTGTTGGGTTTTTGTTGGCTGGGCGGTTGGGTTTATTTTGTTAAAAAGTCGTGTGTGTGTATGTGTGTGTTAACACAGCCGACGTTGAGTCTCCACCTCCGCAAATGCGGACCCTCGCTTCGCGAGGATCCGCATTTGCGGGGACGTTGGGATGCTCCATCACCGCAAATGCGGGCCCTCGCTTCGCGAGGACCCGCATTTGCGGGGAACTGCGTCCCTCGCTACGCGAGCCCGCAAGCGTGAGCAACGACCCGTACGCTCACAACTATATATGTGATACTGGGTTAAGAAGAAAATATGCACTGTAATGCACAATATGTTGAGTATAACCATGACAATTCCATTCTATCCTCTCTTAAGTTCAGTCATTTTAAACAATTAGATAGATTCATAGTGGAGCTGTATTCCATCTTAGCACCATAAGATATGTCTTTACCAATTATATTTCATATTTTAAGACAGAGACCTATATGTGCAACAAATGGGATATTAAGTATAATATACTCCATCCCACACATATGTTTATATATATATATATATATATATATATATATATATATATATATATATACACACTAAAATACTATTAATACCAGCTCTTTCATATTCTGAGAAAGACTTCTTTTATATAATATCTGGGACACTATACATATTGTATCCCAGACACAATTAATTTCCTGTGTATATACATATATTACTAATATTCGTTTTTATATATTGTTTACATGCTGCACCTTGGTCAACATATAATATGTAATATATATTATATTGGTGACATATATTCATCATCTAATGGTACATAATCATTATATCTTGATACTCTGTCTAAAACTTATTCATCTACTCCTTACTTATGTAAGGACTCTTAACCCACATTTAATGTGCCAGTCTCTAGCTTAATCATTTCCAGATTTTGCCCATTCAGACTATATTCTTTATGTAATTAAAGATTAATTTCCCACATATTATCCATTTTTTAATTATAATAAAATGCCTTTGGTTTTAAGCTCCCGTGTTTCCATGGTAAACCCATGCTTTAAATAGGCCTCCAATGCCTAGAACGGTAACCCCTGATGAAATTGTTGAGAAACGTACGTCGGGTTGTACGTGACGTTACGTAATACGCCGTGACGCTTACCTATGATGTCAGCAATAGGCGCATAGGCAGCGTTCACGGTTTAGGGAGCTCTGACATTGTGTGTCTTTGAATGGACACACAAATGGCCAAATTGAGGCCTGTAGTTGACCTAAGAATACCTCACATTTTGATTTAAGAGTATTGGACTCAATTAAGATAATCCAGGCATTTTAGGTCGTGTTCAATATCAGCTCCATTGTTTTGAAAATGAAGTGGATTTTTTAAAACATGATTAAGACCTTGTGATAATACTTGCATTATCAGTTGGTATCCCAGGATACACCTTCACATTCACTTTTTCTAGCGATATCCCTAAATCCTTATTTTAGGGTTCTATGTGGGCCATATATATTTGATATTCAATATTTATTATATTTACTATTGTGTGATTCCACACAGTTATTTCTTGCACTAAGCACTATTCACTTTACTGTTTATATACTATCAATTATTTATTCACAATACTCTATAAGCACACAGCACTTTATTATTGGATCATTTCACAATAGGATCACTAACTGCATTGTGATTTCCTGGGATTATTTATCCAAGTGCCTTAGCAAGCACATTGAGTCTATTCCACTTTCATATCAATTTTACGTCACGTACCTTTATCAAGATTTTAACTTTATATATTGTTAAATACATTATTAAATGTTAAGTTTTAATAATGTATCTATCTCTATTTTGTAAATAGGCCTAGGGTGTGCTCTATTGCTGTAAGGGATATTCTGTATTCTTTTTGTACTTATTATGCATAAGACTATCCTAAGGATTAATTAAGGCCAGCCTATTTAGTTAGACAGAATTTGCATTCTAAATTTGCATTTTGTTTATCACATGTCATGAAATCTATGTTTATAAGTATGTGTAATAAAAGGCTCATCCCTTATTGATATACCCTATTGAATTCTCATAATTTAAAATTGTGATTTAAAATGTGTCTTCATGATACTAATATGGTGTGCTCCAGAACTTCTCTCATTGTTGTCTTTCCACTTGAAATGAAATAATTATTCCTATATTATCATGAATATAGTGCACAAGAAAGGCAGAGAATAAAGACCAAAAATATTTAAATGATATACTCCTTCACTTGTGGAATAAGACACAGAATAAATCAGAAAAAAAATTAAACGATCAATCATTTTGCCCCAAAACTATTGTTAGCAAAATACATAATTAGGATATTGGATTAATAAATACTTGGCAGACTCTCATGCTGGGACACATAGTACATGGGATGATCAAGATGGATGACTGTTAAGATTGATAATGTTGAAGTTTCATAATGAAGATTGATGAAGCTTAAATGAATCATGATGATGAAGAGTGGTGTTGGTGACTAAGATTAAACAATTAAGTCTATTATGATCATGATAATTATGAGTCTATAGTTACTGGACTTTTCAACTAAGCCTCCAGTTTAGATCATTGATTCTGTTGAAGTAAATTATGTTTTTCCATCACCATCCAAGTGGTTGACCCTAAGTGAATGTTTATGGCTTTATATACAGAGGATGTGAATGCCACTGGTAGTAATAATCCCCAATAGAGCTCTGTACATGTACTTGATATTTATGTTAGTGAGATTCTAGGACAAGAATCATTTGTAGGATGTAAACCAATTTCTGTTAAATCCAGTAGAATTCAGTAAAGAATCAATAAAGAATTCACATTTGTGCAAGTGCAAGTAACTGTTTTGTTTGTTTTTTATTGAAAAAGAGAGTTACATCTCTCTGAAAAGCTGGTCACTCCCAATAACATGCTTGTCCAATAAAAGGTATCACTGTATATAGCAATACTCCTATTATTCATTTATATCATTGGGCATTCATGGCTACACCAATGTTCAGAAATATAAAGAGTAATATAGAAACAAAAAATCTGCTTTGAAATTCAATTATAGATGACTGTAAGTTTTCAGTCCCCATGCATTGTTCCACAAATATGTATACAGACTGGAGGCTGTGACAAGTTGCCAGTCTGTGTCTGTGTTTGGGTGTCTGTGTTTCAGGCACTTTGATGGAGGAACACAATACAAGAGGCTGTATATACTTTTCCAAGTTTTACTACAATTTAAAGAGTGCTACAAAAATAACAAACCAAAACAAATCAAAGAAAATAATAGGCTTAGCTTCCACTGAAGCACTACCTTAACTAATAAACAGCTTCCTCACTAACCAGCTAGCATTCAGCTAAACCTGAGTAAAGCAAAACAAACAATCTAATAGTGTGTTAAAAATCACTCTGTATAGTCCAGGTCTCCACTCTGCTCCAAGCGGTCATAATTTGTCTCATTGTATGTGTCTGTCAGATAAAACAGAAAAAATCAGTCCATTAGCAGCCCGTTAAATCAGGGCTGCCCAGGTACAGCTAATTAACTGAGCAAGAGGAAAGTTAACCCCTGTAGCCTAGCAGTTTGAATATAATTATGTATAATTGGATACTCTGCCTGTGTTTATTCCAACCTTGGCTTTGCATTAAAGCTGTGTAATACAGCATGCATAAGCTTAAAGGAAGCCATTTTTGATAATGGCTACGGAATGAAGAGCGAGGCATTTGTGGGCACATTTGTATGTCCCAGCTTAACTTCCCAGAATGCAGTGTAATAACTGTTTTTCTCGGAACTCTGAGCTGGAAGCAGGTTTTTTAACTGCTTTAGACATTCAAGTGTGAACACAGATGTACTTTTTGTTTACTATGGGCCTCATTCTATTATCGGCCGTAAATCGACCGTAAGGCTGCGATTCCTTGCGGGGGTTCTGTTAACTCGCAATTCAATTATACGGCCCCGCAAGGATCTCCTCTTACGGCCGGCCGCATATCTTGGAACCGGCCGTAAGCTCACAAATCTACAAAGTCAAAAATAAATTCAAGCCTGCACTGTACAGCTCTGTAAATGCTAGGGATCATATTGGGGTACATGAGGATTAAAAGTAACCCACTCTCAAGCTTGCACATCAGCCCAAACCCGAGTTTAAATTAACTGTTTATTTTCCGGCTGCGGCGTGGGCGTATATGAGGTGCTCCAAGCCCTATGGACTTTTGACATGTATATTTGACATATATTAAAAAATATATATTTTACGGATTTGAGTATAGGGGAAATTTGTGCTATTTTTTCTAACACCTAAAATCACTTTATAGTCTTCTCAAAGTGCAGGATGGCTTTATTTAAACTATTTTATGTGCTTAATTGGTGCTAGCGGGACCTTTTTGCTGCAAGTAAGCTGCGGCTCGCTTTTAGCCTTGCAGACAGGGTTCCTGGAGCAATTGAATTGCAAATAGGATTTTCTTACGGCCGATTTCCTTGCGGCCGTTTTAGATCAAAGGATTTCCTCCGGCGCGAGCGGCCGCAAGAGATAGCAAGGCACCGTCCGCAAGCCTGCCGGAGTCCCCGGCCGGAGGGGAATAGAATAGCAGAATAGCTTGCGGCCGGTCCTTGCGGCCCTGCAACGCCTACGGACGCTAATAGAATGAGGCCCTATGAATCTAACTACGAGTAATTACCTCCGTTTAACCATAGTTTGCCTCAAGCACCACACTCTTCATCACACTTACATGACTCTACTAACTGTAATATTACTTCTCTGTCTCGAATGGGGAAAAATAAATTTTATCCTGAATCCGATACATCGGCAATTAAATTATTCCCTGCATCAATATCTTGACTATATTATCCAATCCCTTTTTTAATAGATCAAATCTACTCTTACAACCATGTTTTGCATTTATTTCAACAATACAGTTGAGTCACTTTCTCTTGAATTTCGAGATTTTAGAAAGGAACTAAAATATGGCTTGTATCAGTTCAGGTGGCAAAAAAAAGTTTACATATGTATCAAGCTAGCATAGTAATATGTTGGTGCTTTATAAATAAAAGATAATAATTGATAAAGGATAATAATAATTCTAAGTTCACTCAAGTTGCAAGTCTCTGCTTTAGTATTCAAAAAGTAACACAAATAAAAAAAAAAAATACCATCTGTGGACCTATTGCTAAAGTAACAAAACTGAAACAAATGTAATCAAAAGCCGCCCCCCCCCCCTTTCTGATGCAATCACAAAGATATCTGAAATAAATACGATTTGATTTCTTTTTTTTTTCTTTTTTATTATATAAAGATACATACAAAAAATTAAGTATGAATGAGTTAATACATATCAGGCCACCCACATGGACTATAACAGTTTCTTCGTTAATTTTTATTGATCTTTCAAACACTGGATTGCGAGCCCGATCGCATATCGAACTTCTTAACGCTAATTGATTGACGGTCATGATGTCATGATGACGGTCATTTACTATAGGCAGTTTTTAAATCCGTACTTATGGGCTTGCTTAATTGATCATGATCATGCGCTGCAATGCTACTTATGGGTTCATGGTTTACGATTTTGACTTTCATCCATGTAGTTGCAGGATTGTACAATTAAATCACTCTGTAACTTTTGCAAATTTCTAACCCGCTGACTTACAGACTGTTTGAAGGTAATTAAGGCTTGGAATTTAATGAGGCCCAATGCTAATCTTTTTATGACTGATTGTATCAGTAAAGATATGGAAGAGTATAAGTTCTTTGGTTAACTTTAAGTCATACTTAATAATCTTAGATATTTGGTTTATGCAATTCAACCAAAACTTTTGGATTGCAATGCTTGACCACCACATGGGGAGACATTTTTGCAAATTCTTTTAGTGTTATATACCATCTTTGAGTAAGCTTGAAATATATCACTCTCAGTGGCATACATGTTGTATTTCTTTCAGTAACCGCAAAAGCTATATACCATATTTTTATGTCACATTCTCTATTTTTCCATTTTTGCAATCCAATTGTTTTATTGTTTACGTTCAGAGATTTTATACTTTTATGACTTTTCCTTCTTCCCATTGAGTAACTCTTCAAAATATGTGGGGTATCTTATTTCTGTTAAATAGTCTGAATTAGATACTGCATTTATCATTGTAACCATTTCTCTCTTAGAACTTTGAGTATATATCAGAGAAAGTGTTTAGTCCCTATTGCTCCCATTTTACTCTTTGCAATGGAAGAAGATATGCACAAATCAAATATAACAGAGTATTTGGAGATGGAAATTTTAAAAGATTCCATTCTCTATTAAATTTAAACCATAATTTTCCTAATGGTTTAACCAAAAAAGGTAGCTTTTTTTCTTATTATTCCATAATAAATATTCTAAATCTTCTAATTGAAGTATATCAGAAACAATCTAATCTGAAATATAATCTGAAAAAATTGTGAATTTATGCCTTTAGGGAAAACTTCAGTAAGTGTTTCAGTGTTATTTCTTTTGAGTATTTGAGTAATTTGAGGACGCAAGCCTCTTCACATAAAGAACCTTGAGAAACAGTTTCTGTTTGTATTCAAGCTTTTTTTGCCTTTATAAATAAAATGTTCTGATTTGTGAGTTGGTATTGCTAATGGAAGACATCTTAACAAATATGTTTTTTTAGGCAGAACATACATTTTAATGACCTGCCTAGCCAGGATATATTTAACCTTCTCCACTCCACCAGAACACTATTCTCAAAGTGGTTTAAACTATTTTTGACTTTAGGTTTGCTCCTAAGGGAGAAGTTTAGTCCCTAGTTATTTTTGGCATTATTAGGACTGCTGCAAGGTTCCCATTGTTGGGGTTCCTTCTCTTTTAGATATTTGCCCTTGAAGGAATTAGACAGCCTGCAGCATTCTAAGCCTTGTTATATTTAAACCTTGGTAGAGGACTGCTTAACCCTAGTCTTGTGTTGAGGGATAAATGGGAATTGTTCTCAGAGTATGTTAGCCGGGGATATAGCTATCAGCATTGATCTTTTTTGCTCTATCCCAAGACAGGCTTTATTTGTAGTGTTGAATGGACTCTAGAAAGACCTGGGGCTTCTAATACTGTAAGTAGAGCACTTCAGCTAAGAGGACTTTTTGAGATCACAGTTTTCACTCCACTCTATCAGTTGTGGCGCGTGATCTTGGGCACTTGGAGATTAGTTTAATTTGGTCATAGGATATACCTTATAACCCATGGATTACAGTTTTTCTATTGTGGTACCCCTATATTTCCTCCACCCGAAGTCTATTTGTTTTTAATTTGGTGTTGTTCTATTTAAAATAAAGTTTCCAATCTTTGTATATTTTCTTTAATTAACGCAAATATTAACAGCGATAGTGGGCATCCTTGTCTTGTCCCATTCGTTATTTAAAAATGTTCAGATCTAAATCCTGGACCTGATACATAAGTAAAAACTTTTGTATAAAGAGCTTTCTCTATGGTCTTTAAGTTTGAAAAGAGTTGCATCTAATTTATTGTCTCTTATTGTCTGAGATTTGTTAATATGATTAATATATGCTTTTATGCATGCGTGATCTGACCAATTGATGGGCCGAATTTACATTTTAGAAGTTTTTTTTATGTATCTAGGTCAAGCAGAAAATAGTCCGGTCTTGGATATGTTTGATGGCTGTTTGAGTAAAATGTAGAATCAGATTCATCTGGATGTAATGTTCTCAATCCATCATATAGGTTAAACTTTGGTAGACTTCTACAAAAAGTATTAGCAGACCTAATAGTTAGTTTATCGGGAGATGGTCTCAATGTGGATTTCAATAACAATAGGTTCCAAACACAAAAAAAATCCTTTCTTAATCTTTCTTATATGGAATAAAATTTATTCAGAAATCTATTTTGATAGATACATATCCACATTATGCACTTCCTTCAGTGTCTATTTCTTTATATTCTTCTATTAATGCACTTAATTCTTTTTTTTTAAATGGAGACCTTTGTGGCCTTAGTTTTATAACTTGCAAAAAAGTTTGTATTATAGACCCTATCTGTCAGGTTTGGCTCCTTTTTATTTATAAAATGAGTTTCCTGTACACATATAATATCTGCATTTTCCCTGTGGAAGAAATTCATTGCTAAATGTCTTTTTAAAAAGTGAGTATTGATCCCCTTTACTTTCTGTGATAGAATTTTAAATCTCATAGAAATGTAATTTTTCTTCAATTCTCGAATCCCCTCCACTCCCGAGCCTCTCCTCTCCATCCCTACAAATTCTAACACAGACACTTCATAATTATTACATACAATTTTGTTACTGCAAAACGCAAATGCAATACGTAAATTTTCATTATATAAAAAATGATTATTATAAGTAGCAAAACCTTCTCTTAACAGTAGATACTGTCATTTGTAGATCTTGTCCAATCAGGTTAAAGAGGGGTGTTACAGAGTAGTGTTACAGATACTGGCACCTAGTTAATTGTTCAAAACGCAATTACTTGGAGGCCGTAAATGTTATTGATATTTAATTGGTTACATTTTGCTACTAGCATTCCAATTGAGAGTTACAGGCTAAAAAGCAATGTAGTTGTCAAAAACGTAATTCCGTCCTATCTCCTCCTTTGATGTTTCAAGCCCTAAATGTTACAAGTGCTAAATATGTAAAATCCATATCTAATAACAACAATTCAACAAGCCCGCAATTGCCTTCAAACCTGTAAATGGCAAATGTATAAAAAAAAATACAAGTACTAGATAGGACTCACAAGTGGGTTAAACACCTGTTTGTAACACTGTGAAAGGAAATAAAAACACACTACTGTACTTTTAAATACTGGGAAAGCAATGAGAGGCATTAGAATTAATTGCAGAACAGTCTCAAGCTCGCAAATCTGCAATAAAAAATCATTTTTTAATGTTTTATTTCCATGTTTATACATATAATGGAACCCACATGAACTAGAATAAATGATTTATTGATTTTTATTGATTTCTACATTTCTGGATTGCGAGTCCCATTGCAAATTGAGCTTCTAAACAATAATTGATTATAGTTTAAACTCCTTGTTTTACTGACGTCATGATGACGGTCTCATTTACTATTGCTCTGTCTAAATTGTAACATACAGGCTTGCTTAATTGATCATAATCATGCCCTGAAATGCTAGGTACAGGTTAATGGTTGGCATGTTGGGGCTGTGAGCCTGTAATTATGGGCTTGAGTCAATTAAATACATTTATATATGTAACAAATTTCTAACCCGGAGATAAACAGTCAGTAGGAAAGTAACAAGCTTGGAATTAAATAGGCGCCAAAGTCCTAAGATAAATTTAAATTCAATACTTTATTATCATAACAAGTACAATTCTAAATTATTTACCGACCACATTATCTCCTTTGTTATTTTCCTGTATTTATTGCCCTCTTTTCCCTCCTGTATTTATTTCCCTCTTTTCCCTTAATTTCTTTCTCCTTTTCTTTCCCTCTAACTCGTACTCTCCCCTCTCAAACTTATTACGTTTTTATTATATTGTAGTAAAAAGAATCCATTTATTTGTTTATTTATCTAAGAACTTGGTTGTTTTGCCCTTTTCTCAAAACAATTCTCCGCTTCTATTTTCAGAGATATTGTGATAAACTAATTAATCTATAGAATATTAAAGCAGAAGTTATTATAGAAAGGAAGAATCCGAGGGTGGAGAGAGGAAGAAAATAAATGTATTTAATCAAGTGTATTTATAGTAATGTGATTTAAATTTTGTTATGGGCCAAAGTGCACTCAATTTACAAGTGAATGTAATTGTAGGTATATACAGTACAAAGACTAGATATAGTGTAATTGCAATAATAACCACTGTGAGGGGAAAAAAAGAAGAAGGTGTATATGTGAAAATATGAGAAAATGTTATTCTCTTCAAAATCACATAATATATAAATTGTGTATAATTTAGTGAGATAAAGATTTATATTAGTGTATTAAATTCAGATACATTGTATTAATCAGTGTATATTAAATCAAATTAGTGTTGGAGGAAAGAAGGGGGGCAGTCATTTTACCTTTGCTGCACTCCTCCTCTTACCTCTCCCTACCTCCACATTGCTCTGCCTCCCCTCTCCATTCACTCCCCCTCTCCCCTCTCTTCGATATTACTATGATATTATATTTCTCAGGCTTTTACCATTCTTGCAATTGTATGGTTAGTCTCATAATGGCAGGAGGGCTTTTTTAGTAGATGTAAATTGAATTGATCACTCTTTCTGTATTTTTTTCCTTCCAGAACTGAGTTAATAGTAACCCTTTGATAATCTTTTATAATTATTAATTTAATAGAAAATCCCCATCAATACGATATGTTTTCTCTCCTTAAAGAATTTGCTATTTATCTAAATTCTTCTTTTATTAAGTGTTTTACTTGAAAGATCTGTGAAGATTTGAAATTTTTCAATCAGGGACTCAAATTGTCTTATCTCTTGAAGCCATTAATATGGTCTCCTTATAAGTAAAGAAATGCAGTCTTATTATGATATCTCTAGAAACCTCTCTAGAAATTCTATATGACAAATTTATTCTATGTATTTTGTCTATCTTATTGTCATCCATATTTTTGGTTTAATGAAATATTTTAGTTAAGTATCTAATTCGCATGGAGCAACAGTTTCAGGAATTCCCCTTATTCCAAGTCTATTACTTCTAGATTGATATTCCAAATTGTTTTGCTTTTGTTTCAATATCCCAATCTCTTCTTCTAAGTGAGTTAGTTTTGCAATCATAACTTGATTGTCTTGATTGCCTTCAGATCTATTTTTTCTTTCTTCTGTTTTTTTTAAGAGTTAATTGCTTTGGTGTTATTGGCTATCCCTTGTGTTATTTCTTCTCAGTGTAATTCGAAAATCTGAAAGCAGTTTTTTCATGCACATAAAAGTTAAGGTTTCTTGTTCTTCTACAGGTGGTAGTTTAACTATAACAACATTTTCTGTTTCATTATTATCTAGACATGGAAGCCGTACATCGGACAAAGAGGCGTTAAATTGTGACTTTTCTAACATACATTCATTCCCTCTATCTATAGGAAACAAATAAGAAGTAGAGAGATTTTATTTTATTTTGTTTTTTTCCATTCCTTATCATTGGATTCCACTTTGGATTAGTTTGTTCTTTATTTTTCATTATTGCATAAAATAATTTTTTATACTTAAGTTTTTATTTACAGTAATCTTTATCTCTATATAAAAAATGTTTGTTTCCCTTTCATTTAACAATTCTCACTTTGTTAAGTATTTTGATGTCTTTGTATTGTTCAAATTTTCTTTAAATAATGACTAATTTAACCAGTCAATTAAATTCAAATACTAATACCAACTAATACACATTATTACATCCAATTTTTAAAATACCTAATCCAATACCTTATAAATATTTTCCTTAATGGCAGTCATGATAATGCACAAATTCAATGTTAACAATTAATTGTCGTATACAACATCAAATTTGGAACTGTTAGAACAGGCTCTTAGTAATAACATCTTGATGATTGTCTAACTTACTAAATTGGCAATTCTCTTAAGTGCATTAAGTTTCATACTGTAGTTTCTCATAAAGCCAAATACTTATAGATGTAAAGGAGAGAGAGCAGTCTTTAAAAAGGCTACTTGTTAATCAGTGATTGTAAAACGGCAGTCTACGCATTATCTTCCATATCTTTGTCTTGCACCATTTTTCATTCAGTATTTTTCAGAATTAGGGATTATTCCATAAAATCGGATAATGATGGTTATAGGAGGGAAAAGGCAATCTTTGAAAAGTTCTACTTATCCAATAAAATCAATGACAATACAAACTGCTTATTAGACGTATCCTCATTATCCCCTATAAAGTATGTTAGTTCTTTGAACACATCATAATAAATCTTTTAAAGACATATTATACCTCTGACACATTTAATGTCTAATTATGCTCATTATGTTTTAATGAGCTGGTTGGAGTCACCTCCACATTTTGCAACAAATCTTTATAATCCTATAAGAATAGGAGTTAATACAAATTACCCAATAAGGGTTACTCTGAAAATACTCATTTAATTAATGGCAATTTGGAGTCACCACTATATTTTATGCCTTGTACTCTCTCATTTTATACTCAGGATTTAAGAGTAAGGAATTGTCCCTGGAAATCAAATAGTTGTGCTTATAAGGGGAAAAAAATCTATTGGTCCATCAAGATCCATATTAACATAGAATGCTTATTGGTCCTGTCTACAGTTTATCCTACAAAATGTGTTAGTTCTTTTGAAGACATGTCTCAACAAGTCTTTGAAACAGCACTGTATCTCCAACCTATTTAAAGCCCAATTATGCTCAAGTCTTTATAATTCCAATCTTGTATGAAAATAAAAATTAGTATAAAAAGATTTTTGTGCAGGTAAATTGGGTTCCTTTGAACATACTCATTACATTGATAATAATACATTTTCCATAGAGACATTTGCTTCATTTAGGTATTTAAAGCTTTTAAGGCATTAGGATATTCAAAAATAATTGCTATATACTTATGGGAAAGAGTCCTTTGTCCAAAATTATTTTATATGGTTTAATATATTGTCATAGTGTGTGAGAGTTTAGATGATCAATATAGATATAGGGCAGCTCCCAGAGGAATACACTTAACCCTAGAGGGGTCAGTTTTTCCCAGTTTACTCACAGCACCTCAATTTCAAGTTTCATCACCAAACTGCACTGGTTTCTTAATGATACGCCACCCAATGTGGCACTCAGAGTTGCTGCGGTATCTTGACCAGTTCTCTATTGAAAGTGGCTTCTTATAATGATGTTAGGTCAAATATACCTTTGGTTTGCATTATATATTCAACTCCATATGCTCTTCAGGGCCTTCTGTGCGACAACATACTCAGCCCTATCGATGCAAAGTTAGCCACTGGGATTCACTCTTCTAGCCTCCCAAAGGACTCCGCAATTCGCCTCCATTCCTGTTATCCAACCTTGAATGTTTTCATCTCTCTTGACACACAGAGCATCTCCCATTGCTTAAAGGTATATGTAAGTGTCCTGGGTTTCAAATGTTTCCTAATAAGCAGCTACTGATTAGTAGAAAAATATGTATGTATGTGAATAGGATTTGGAGAGTGTTAACCCTACGTTTCAACTAACAGAAATTAAAAGATATTTTGCTAACTTCAAGATAAGTGTTTAAATGCTTATTTTGGTATTTTTTCATGCACATTTTTTTCATACACTACTAGTTCTCCTATCTCAGATGCACTCATATTTATCACTATAAGGTCTGAGTACTGTTCTGAACTCGCGTGCTGGCTTACATGCCCTTCAGCTTCCTGGGAGGAGTCATCGCCGATGTACAGGAAACGTTAAGATTTGATTTCAACGTCACAAATTTTAAAAACATGCATAAGTTATCGGACTTTACTAAATATTTGTAATATCAGTTATTTGTATAAAACAGAAATTCTCTATTGCAAAGAAATCTTTTTTTTTGCTATGAATTTGTATTCTTAAACTTAGAATATAACCACAGATGCCTACTCAAAGTTCTTATTAATTAGATTAGTAATACAAAATATAGACATTCCAAAATAATATTCTTGTAATAAACTACAAATATGTTAATTAAAATGTTACAAGCGACAAATCGTTGACATGTCAGCCACAGTCATCCCTTGTCACTACACAAATTTATGACAGAAAATGAAACACTATTCTAAGTCACACTTAGGAAAACCATTCAGACCTAAAGGTCTCAATCAGGCCAGGAGACATGCTTTTTTAAATAATTTTCTATGAACGGTATCTCCACTGCAGCTAAGGATCTTGTGCAGTGACAAGCAAATGAAGCTCAAAATGTGCCACCTTAGCAACCTCTTACCATGTGAAAATGATTTCCAAATATGCAAGGGTTTTCTAGTTCATCTTTGTTTACATCTCACGGTATTGCCAGATTATACGATGACCCCATAAAATGTTTCTAAAAGAAAGAAAGAAAAAAAAAAATACACAAATAAGATGATTACTCGGTTTTGTTGAAGTACAATTTAAGATCTTATTTTTTTAGTTACATAATTTTAGTAAGTATGTATTATGTCATTATGTGGTTGGTTCCTCTATAAATTACATACAGTTACACTAGGAAAGGTTCTATATAATATTAAATTAATTCAACTTTTTTTTCGTAATATAAATATAAGTAAATAAATAAAAAAAAACAGATTTAATAACTATAACATGAATTCAAATTACATTTCTTAAAGTATGTCATAGTTAGGAAAACATTTATTTTCTTAAATTAATTATTTACAAAATGTTATACTGTTGATGTTAACTGCAAAAGGGCACACCCATGTGGTTTTCTATATTTCTACAATGACTACAGAACTGTGAGTTCTTTTTTATTAAGATACAAAGAATATTAACCTAAATGTGTCATTATATGTATCCTCACCTCCCTGAGACTGAAGTATTCTTTCAATTAGGTGGCATAATAGAAAAATATTTTCTTTTCTTGATCCTGACTCATAAGTCATAAGTACTGTTCTGTATAATGAATTTCAGGCTATTGGGCTGAACGACTTTTGTTTTTTATACTGACAAATGACGATCAATATATAATGAAGATTGATATTTTATGACCTCTGTCTAGTGTGTGATGAAGAATTAATCTCATGATTATGCATGCCATACTTTGATTATTATGTGAGTGGAAACAAAACAATTTTTTTTCATAGAACTATTTGCATCTTCCTAAATAATAATCCATAAGTGACTGAATTACTTGATATATATAAACTAGCGACTTGCCCGTCAAAAATTACGGCAATAAAATTGTAAGCTAGGCAATTCGGCGCTCATTGCCAACCTTTCCTCCCGTCTACTGTACGGGCTGCTCATTGCAGGGTTCATTAACCTGCAAGTTTTGTGCTTGGGAATGCCATGTGTCTCTTTCCAGCATCTCCTCTGTGTGCTTCTCTTCTGTGTGTCTGCTGAATGTTTGTGTGGCTGACTGTGATTTGTTTTATTTTCAGTCCTGTGTCCCTGGCGTTATTCATGTGTTAGTGTATTTGCCGTTGTGTATTTTTTAAATCCTGCGTGCATGGCTTTGCTCTTCCTTGTTTTAAACCAGTTTCAGATTATTTTATGTTTTTCGTCCGCCATTTTTTTTCTCGCTTAGCCAATTTTCGAGTGACGCTTGCAACCTCACTCCCAGGCTTCCTGGCTCTCCCCCTGTGCTGTGTATGAGTGTCTTTTAATTCATAATTTATTATTTTTCGTCTTTTTCTATTTCCGCGGTTCAGCCGTTAACTTTTTATTTTTCGGAGCTTAGATTTTTTGCCCCCAAGATCGGATTTTTTTCCCAAAATCTCGCGTTCCTCAACTGCTTGCAGCCTAAGTAGGTCCCTCGTTCCTCAGCTGCTTGCAGTGTATTTGCCGTTGTTTATTTTCTAAGTCCCGTGTGCCTGGCTTTGCTCAGCCTCGTTTTCATCCAGTTTCAGATTTTTTTAAGTTTTTCGTCCGTAATTTTTTTTCTTGCTTAGCTGATTTTCGAGTGATGACACACAGCAAAATAAGGCTCAAAATCGCTTGCAACCTCATTCCCAGCCTTCGAGGCTCTCCCCCTGTGCTGTTTGTCTTTTAATTTATTATCTATTATTATTCGTCTTTTTTCGACTTCTGCAGTTTGGCCATTAACTTTGTATTTTTCCAAGGTCGTTTTTTTTTGCCCCAGAGATTACGAGGTCATTTTTTTTTATCAGTTCCTCAACTGTTTGCAGCCTAAGTCCCGCGTGCCTCAACTTGGAGCTCATTTCAGCCTGGGTCCCGCGTGCTTCAATGCCTCAACTGCTCACTAATTGTCGCTAGGCTTGCAGTGCGGCAGTTGCGGCAGAGCTCGGCAGTCACATTATAATATGTGATATATATATATATATATATATATATATATACATATATAGTAATTACATTTAAAGTACATTTGTGTTCACATTTGAATGTCTAAACCAAGTTAAAAAAGTTGTTTCATGCCCAGAATTCCTAGAAATACTGTTATTACACTGCATTCTGGGAACCTTGGCAGGGGCATGCAAATGAGCCCACAAAGGCTTCAATCTTGAAATATATATATATATATATATATATATATATATATATATATATATATACAGAGAGAGAGAGAGAGATATGTTTTTGACCACTGATCCCCGTGTAGCCCTTTAAATCCCTCAGCACTCTACGATTCGCCATAGCTATGTCTGAAGGCTATGGTATTAAAATGCCCTTTTTTCACATAGTGCTCCTGCATGACTAATGTATGTGGAGTGCTAAAATTTGGCTAATGCTCTTTTTTCAAATAGTTATGAATAGTAAGATAAATAAACTGTACTGCACCATTGATTTAAACTCAGGAGATGGTGTAAGTATTTTGGAGATCTGGTATGTGAAGTAAGTATACGTTTTATTGTTAAATAAAACAGACTTTGTATAGGCAGAGATATTAACACATTTTGTCTAATTTTGATATGTAATAGAACACATACATTATTTTTTAGGTATTACTAGTCAATTGCCAGTCAATAATGAAGGTATAATATTGTGTGTTTTGTCTTTTTGTGCTCCCTCACTATGTGTACCCTGTCTCTCTCTCCTTCTCACTTTCTCCCTCTCCTTCTCTTTCTCTCCCTCCTCTCTCTCTCTCTCTCTCTCCCCTCCTTCTCTCTCTCCCTCCTTCTCTCCCTCCCTCCTTCTCTCTCTGTCTCTCTCCTCTCACTCTCTTCTTCTCTCTCTCCCCTTCTCTCACTCTCTTTCTCTCCCTTCTTCTCACCCTCCCTCTTTCTCTCTCTCACTCCTTCTCTCTCCCTCTCACCTTCTCTCTCTATCCCTCCCCTTTTCTCTCTCTCTCTCTTCCTCTCCTTCTTTCTCTCTCTCCTGTCCTTCTCACTCTCTCCCTCCCTCCTTCTCTCTCTCTATTCTTCTCTCTCTTCCCTTCTCTCTCTCTTTCTCTCCCTTCTTCTCATCCTCCCTTCTTCTCTCTCTCACTCCTTCTCTCTCCCTCTCACCTTCTCTCTCTATCCCTCCCCTGTTCTCTCTCTCTCCCTATCCTACTTTCTCTCTCCCCTGTCCTTCTCACTCTCTCCCTCCCTCTCCTCACTCTCTCTCAACTCCTTCCTTCTCTCTTCCTCCCTCCTTCTCACTCTCTCCATCCTTCTCATTCTCTCTGTCCCTCCTTAATTCTCTCTCCCCCTTCCTTCCTTCTCTCTCCATCCCTCCTTCTTTCGCTCTCTCTCCTTCTCACTCACTCCCTCCATCTCCACACATTTCTACTTTGGCTCTGTGTAAGCAGCAAATTAAGGGTCTTGCTTACTTGTAGCCATATTAAATTCTCCTAACGTGTAAAACTGTAGCCCGTAACATAGCCCGTAAGACTTAGGGCTATTAAATTGGCCTCTTAAACCAGCCCGCCGACAACATGTGGGGTAGGAGCGAGAAAACCCTACGGGACGTGAGAATTCGATGTGCGAGCCCGATACGTTCCAATTCCACTATTAAATTGCATCAAAATCACTGGCGTTCAACCCTGTAACTCATAAATGGAGCCAAGAAGCTAATGAGTGCTAGAGAGCCCCAGCAATGGCTGGAAGTTCAAACTGTAGAACTTTATATGCAAATATACACACACTACTGCACATTTATTAACAGGGAAAGTGATGTTAGGTCTTAGAATTAATAGCACAACATTCTCAAGTTCGCAAATCGGCCCGAAAAAATACTTTATTATAGGTTTAATTTCTGTGTTATATTGATCCCGGCAATCATTGTGTTAATACATATAATGGAACTCGAATGTTATAGGATATTATATTTATGGCTTTATCAATATTGCATTATATCTGGAATGTGGGTCTGATCGTAACTCATAACTGAACCCCATAATACTTTGAAATCCCACCTCCATTTTTAGTGACGGAATTCTGACAATCTCTGTTTCCATTGGCTCCATCTAAACTCGTAACTACAAGTTTGACTAATTGATCATGTTCACAGCCGCACATCGAACGTGTGAAAAATGGTTTACAGGGTTTGCCCCTCAAGCCGGTAACTCGCAACATGTTCTAATTTAATAGCTCTGTAAATTGACATTTCAAGCTTGCAGCCGATGCGGGTCTTACGTTGCACTTAGGAGGCTGGAATTTAATGTGGCTCTTGATCATGATCAGGCCCTGAAATGCTACATATAGAAACATGATTTTGGCTTTCTGCCATGTACTTCTGACCTTGATACAATTTAATCTTTCTGTAACTGTTGCTGTTTTGAAGCCTGCAGATTTACAGCCTCAGGCATTGTAACTAAGCATGATTGTTGCGAGTGGTACACACAAACTCGCAGTACCACAACTATATATGTGATAACTCTTAGCTTCAATGTTCAAAAATGTATAACATAAAATAAAAAGTCAAAGGTGCTCAATCACTAGAGTGACCCAACCCCAAAATACCAGGCAATTCTACCCATAACAAGAGAAACAGCAAACCCCAGACATACGTTTCAGCCTTCATTTTGCCTCATCAGTGCGGTGTAGCTGAACTCCCTAAGCTATGGCACAGTGAGCAAGGGGTCCACGTCTGGAGTCCCCTATCACCCTCAGGGAGATTAATCTCTAAGGGTAAATTGCATAAACAAAACAACAAAGTCAGAGGTCAGCATACTCACTATGCCAAGATGGGATACCCTATATACAGTAGATGATGCATGATTTAGGTTCTCTGCTGTCTGTTATATAGTTGCAATGATCTCCAGTATCTGTGCACCAGGTGTGAAGATGGGTGTTATAATGTAATCAAGCTACTTCTTCAAATTTAAAAGTTTATATAGTCCCGCATTCACTAATATATGGATATTTTTCTGGAATTACTGTCAGTGAATAGTTATAATAGTCACTTTGAAAAACTGTCTTTGGCCAACTGAAATGTTGGGAGAACTGCATTTTGGAATGAATAAGGTTCAAGGCATATGGAAGAGGCTATTTGTTAATGTATTGTAGTTTTCTTATTTTAAATAATGGTCTATTCTGTCTGTTCTGGGGACTTGCCTTTATCAGCCAATGAGTAATAATATGTCTGAATGGGTCATACTAGCCTGCCAATGAGACATACAATAGTTTGCTCTACGCACTTCCTATTATTTTCAGTGAAGTGTAAATAGGCTTTACTAAATATTTTGTCAGGCAAAAATGTATTATAGTTAAACATGTTATTTGAAATAATTTGAGTGTTTGGAATGAAATGTGGGTTACATATATACACTAAACCTGAGGAATGTCAGAGTAGAAACCAGGGGCTGAAATACTGCAGAGGCAGCAGGTGAAAAGCACAGCAGAATTAAAAGGCGATCATTCATTTATCAGGGGAGAGGGCTAGAAGATATGAATACAGGGTTCCTAAAATGTATACTGCTGGCTCCTAAATATTTTGCCATAATATAATGCATCTCTATGAAGGGCATCCTCCCAAGCTCCTAAAAAAAGGCTGTCTGGCTCCTAAAAAATCTTCCTGGTTCTTATGTTTTTATATTCTTGTCCGCCCCGTACACATATACACATACAATTTGAGAGGGCCCCAAAATAATTATCCAGCTCTTCATTCACTAGCTCTGCCACTGTTAGAAACTACCTGAGAAGTATTACTAAGTTTCCTTTTTTGTGTATTTTTTGCATTCATAACTAAATGTTATATATAAGTATTAGATTACATTAGATTATTTTCTTTACCCATGCCTTTGTTAAGTGCTGAAGAAAATGTCTCTCATTTACGTATAACTTTAACCTTTTTATAAATGTAGTTTTGTATAAAACCACTGAAAATTCTGCCTGGAAAATGCACAATACATTCCAGTTAGTCTAGTTTACAACAAAGTTATGTGAACAAATGGGCTTCAATAACCAAGTCTACATTTTTTCCTAAACAAGAGTGACCTTTATCTGATATAATTTTTAGTAAGACAAAGTAGAATGGAATTTGAACTTACAGTACCTTTCTTAATGATGTGCTTCCATTGTACATATGTTCTGTTTTAGTAAAATATGAAATGTACATAGGTGTTGAGGTCACTGTGTATTTTAAAGGAAAGTGCTATTTGCATTTTGAGTTGACAAATATGAAAATATACTTTTTTGACAAAATAATTTATAGATTATCTTAAAGAGGGTAGTACTTACATAGCAGAGGAATTAGCAAGGCTACAGGGCCTGTATAACAATTAGTAAACTGACTTGGACATGGGGCGTGCCTCTCATTCACAAACTAGCAAGGAAATATTTTACTTAATTTAAGATTTTTTTTACTTTGTAGTTAAGTCATAGCATTGGATTATATTATAGTTTTTGGTACCTTAGGAGAAGTTTTCATACCTGTAACATTACAATTCAGCTGGAGCAATGCACAGAGGCCCTGGCCTGGGTGTCCTAGTGCTGTCTTTTTTTTGTATTAACATTTTGTGGCCCCTGCAACCTGCCAACTATGATCAACCCTGCCTCTGTCCTGACCCTTTTTAGAAATAAAAATTTTTTTAGCCGCGGGACTTAAAAAAAAATAATTACGAACTTGCAAAAATACGACCCTAACGGCCGACCCGCGCACAAAAAAAAAACCTAAATACACACAAAAATAAAATAAAAACCTTACCCACCTTACCCAAGGGGGGATACCCAGATTGTCTGGAAGTGAGGTTACACCTCAATTAAAGTCCAATTTACAGAGTTTAGACACTCAAAAATCCCCTAAGCGAGAGAAAAAATGGGCGCCGAAAAAACCCCGCCAAGCACATACGACTTTTACAAAAACCCGTACGAGGTACAACATACACTATTAGCAAGGACGCTAAATCATCCACACCCGCGTACCACATACACAATCGTCGCCATTTTACAACACTAACTTACAGAATGCGGAAGTACACAGCTAAACTAACGGCTTTCCCTTGCGCACGCAGCCTATTTACACTACACACTACACACATTGCTGACACTTACACCTCAGCTCAACAAAAGTGCAAATCTACATTGTATGCTGCAGGAACATCAAAACAGATTGTTAGCTCTTCAGCACATTGCTTGCTGCCTATATTAATTACACATAGGTAAAGTATATTAATTTATGATTTAATTAATTAATTAATTAATTATCATTAAATAAAATATACAGAAAAAAAAACACACCACAGTATTGCAATAAACGACAAAGACCTTCACAGTGCGCCTCACAAGGAGTGCCAACGGTGCTCATAGGACATAAAGTACACCAGGCGAGAGGCTTGCAATAAGACGGGCAATTCGCTAGTATATTATAAGAGGGAAAATGTTATATAGAACATATGTGGAATTGGTAAAAATGTTCTGCATAGAAGTTAGCTGCATATCATTGCACACTGACACATACAGACCTTGGGTCAAGACAGATGTATGTACTTCAAGTAGTCCTAAGCAAACACTTGAGTTTAACATAAAGTTTTTTTCACTAGCCAGCTATAGATATCTGGTGAATTTGATCTCAAGAACTTTGAAAGCCCAAGGTTGCAAGCCAAATGTACACAAGGGTATGGTATTGGAGAGTATAAATATGTTGTTTTGATCATTCAATAAAGGTTGAGAGATAGTTTTCACATATACAAGGTGTGAGACTATTTCTGTGTGTTGTATCCTGACTTGGGGAGTGGTCTTGCCATGGGACACTTGTAACCTGTATGCAGTATTCTCTGCCTGTACCTCTCCAGAAGCCATCTTTTGTGCCACTGAGAACAGGAACTACATGATTCTGCTGGGGTAGATTTGAACTAGGTTCATATCAAGCCCCCTTGAAGAAGCAGATCCTGACATACACTAATTTTATAAACATAATATATATTATTATGTATATATTATATATATTATATATTTATAAATATTAATTACAATGAACTTTTCCTGGTGCTTTCAGTAATGCTAAAGTCTTAATAACGAGTATATAGTAAAAAAGTATATTCTCGATAGCTTGTCAGAATAAATAAATATGTTTGTCCATTAAAAATGGTATAATCACATACTGCAATACTCTGATTATTCAACTAGATTACTGTACAATCTCTGGGCTACCTTACTCTTCATATTACATATTTTATATATTTGCCAATTTTTAATTGTTACTACACAATATATAATAGCAATTAATTTTATAGTAAAGTAACAAAATATTTCCATAATTGTAATGAAAAGAAAAATAGAGAAAATAAAATTGATACGATACCCAAATTCAATGTCTTGTGCCTTGTTCCATCAAATAATTTAGGCCCAAGGAAGTCTGAACCTTTTCTTTTGATTCAAAAGAATTTCCTGTTCTCTGTAGGTAAGTGTGTAAATAATTTTGTAAGTGAGATGTGAAAGTTTATTTGTATCTACTTTGGTATACATTATGATTATTTATGTGGTTTTGGGAGTATCCTATTAGTATGTGCTAGGAGTGGGTTATGAGTATGTCTCCTAAATGTGTTTCTGAATTTCTCAAAGCTTTTTGAATTGTGCAGCATTTATCCCTAGACGCTATAGCTGTTCAATATCTTTACTTGCACCTCCACTCTTAAAAGGCTGTGATTGGCACTCTGTACCCCCAGATAGTAATAGAGGACACTTGTTTTATAGGATATAGAGATTTCCATCACATTTATATATACCAAACAACTACATCCAGCCTTCTGGTGTATCTCTCCCACATTTATTGACAGTAATGTCATTTGGCACACTTTCTGTGCTTTTAACTAAAATCCAATGGGTTACCCGGTGATTCTACTGCATGTGTATAGATCAACCTTTTGAATCTATTGCATGTATGAGGATACACCCAAGGATATACAGCCTTATTAAATTGCGATTTAGCCAATTGAATAGGGCTCTATATAAGCACAGAGCATATGTTTTTTGAAGGAAGATTTAGTTAGTGAACTTCTATCCAAAAGCAAGGTTTTCACTAATTAAAAACTTCTGACCAGATTATACTGGTCCTTTATAACCTCAATAGAGCAAGGGGTACAGATCCTTACCTATTTAAATTAACAATTGTCTAAGCGGATTAGGTGTTCAATCACCACAGGGTTGGTTACTACCCCCAAATCAAGACTTTTTTTGTATAGCCTCTGTATTAAAAAAGTGTTAAAAGGCCAGTTACTTAGGCACAACTTGAACAAAATCACAGTAAAGATCTCATAGAAACATGTTTAAATACTTTTTAATTTGTTTAAATACTTTTAAACTGAGAGATCAAATAAATTAAATATGTGTTTACATGTGTATTACAGATGTTAAACCTTACCAAATCCATCAGTGCAGAGCATGAAATGCTGGAATCACCCAATCAGGTCAGTTATTAGTTAACTGTCCAGGACATTCCTGAGTGCATGGAAAAACTGCTCTAAATCGCTGTCTTCACTTTGCAGCTTGGCTGTCTGTTTTTCTCACGCAACAGGCAGTAGGTAGGAGATACTTTATTTTCTAAGCAGACAAACATTTTTACAGCCTTATTAAATTGCGATTCGGTAAATTTAAAAGAGCTCTATTTAAGCACACAGCATATTTTTTTATACAGAAGTTTTTAGTTAGTGAACTTCTATCCAAAAGCAAGGGCCTTCACTAACTAAAAAAATCTGTAAATAAAATATGCTGTGTGCTTAAATAGAGCCCTTTTAAATTTACCAAATCGCAATTTAATAAGACTGTTAGATTTTTTAGCTATTATTAGTCTAATTAAAAAAATAGATACTTTTAACATACAATCTTGTGCTCCTTCACACCGCGAAGAACAGTTACAGCGAGGTAAATGGTCCCTTAATGTTTGTTCTCTTTTGATAAATAGACTCTATAGAAAACATAGGAAATGTGGATATTTGTTCCAACATTTTAACTTAACATTTTAACCTATTTAAGAAACAAATTCCAAAGTGTACATGACATAGGAAGCGTATAAGGCTACAATTCTAAAATATAGCAATGGTCATTGTTCTTTCAACTGCATACATGTTAATTCACAGTCAATACACTTCCTGTGTCCAAATCAGGATTTCTGGCATACTTCTTTGAGACCTTCATTGCATTATTCATGTTATTATGTATGTTAGCTTAAGCTTCCCAATGACTGAATAAACTATAATTTGACACCAGGTGACTTTGCTAATTTTGTTCTCCTATATGTAATTGTCATATAAAATGTAACCGATTTCCATCTTCTGGTACCTTCCCCTTTTCCCGTTTAGTCTCATGTAACTTATCATGTTTAACAGCTGTGACCTAAGGTCACTATCTGCTTGCTAGCAATATGAGACTTAGGTATTTTGAAGCTCCTTTCCTATGGGTATGGTCTTAGGTCACAGCTTTGAAACATGGCATCCTACATGAGTGAGAACAGGAAGAAATGAGAAGGTACAAGAGGGTGAGATGCTGTTACTCTGAGGTGTCTTAGAAGAGGAAAAGTATACTTTTATGACAATTACATTGGGGAGGTTACAATTATTGTCGTCACCTAGTCAAAACATTTATATAAAATAATATTTTACACGAGGAGTCCCTTTAAACCCCTTCCATCCATGTGATATTACCTACCTTTTAAAGTTCATGTCCTTAAATAATATGGTACTATATGGAGTATCTTCATAGCACATGTGCAACAGTATGTTAAAAATTGCCAAATGTTTTATAAATCTTTACCAATTTAGCATTTTTCCAAAACTATTTCCCAATTTCTGTAAGGCCCCTTGTTTAGTATATTAGACCAGTAGTGGGCAACCAAGTCAAGGTTTTCAATAATGTCTCCCTGCATCAGCACAGATAAATCCATCAGAATGAGTGAAACTGAGTAACACAGGTATGTCAAAACGGCAAAAAACTAAATATATAAGCATATATAATTCTGGCTCATTGGCATCCCTCATAGGACCAGATTGTCAACCATTGTGTTAGAGGAATGTGGCAAAATTTATTTTGACAATGGTTGTATCTTGAAAAAGACATTGCTGCTTTGGTGAGAGAAATGAACAGTTTTTTTCTACTATTAGTTCTTAATTACCTTTATTTTTTGTGGAAGGAATACTTTGACAGCCAGTAACAATAACTTTTACTTTGAGTAATATACTCCCATTTGCATTAATAGTATGTTACATATCACACGGATGGAACTGGCATTTTCTTTTCTGTTGTTCTAAGTTGCAAACTGTTGTTGAAAGAACTCCAATTCCAGTCCTTGGGTTATAGATCAAAGCACTAGAGCACTAGGGACTCTATCACAATCTGCTGTGTTCTCCTTGCAGAGGCTGCAGTTCAGAGTAAATAATGTATTGTAGCCAGACTTTCCAACACCAGTGCTGTTTAAGAGATTAAAAACAGTGAATGAATAATTCTTTGGTAAACTATCAAAGGTCATCACTGTGCAGCAGGTAAAGATTTTTAACAGGTCCCCGAATCTCTTTAAATAACCACTATTATGCCATAACAAGAGGTGCTATTTTCTTAGTTATACATTGAATATTAACAAAATTCCTATTGAATAATTTATAATAAGCAATATCCAATATTAAATTCATTATCAAAGATAAGAGTATCAGTATCAGGTGAGTGTTTGTCTCCACACTGATAAGGTAATACATTTGAGGATGAAAGGATTGGCTGATAGGCACAACTAATGGGGTTTAAAACAATTTGATTTGATAAGAGAATAAACAATCAGTGAAAGATTACCTAACAACTGTTTAATATAACAAGAGATCATTGTGTAGGAACATTTAGTGTCTCAAAATTTAGCAGTGGTCTGCTATGCAAAGCCACCTCCCCATTGACCTTGTAGAGTATGGATATCAGCAGTAGCTAAGTCTGAACTGTGAATGACTCTCTATTAAACCCCTTCCATCTCCCAGACCTTTCTAACTTTGCATACCTTCCAACCTAAGCAAACTTTCACTTTCTTCCAGACCCTTGCTATTCCTTATCTGCTCTTCCCCATCTTTCTGCCTCTTCCATTCCCTTTAGATTGTAAGTAGCAAGTTTCTAATCTTGTAGGGCGCTTTGGGAAAAGGCACATTCTACAAAGTTTCTAAGCCCTCCATCTTCTACAGTTTGTTAATATTGTATTTGTCCTTGTTTTTATCACCAGTACAGCTCTATGGAATATGTGCAGATTTACAGATAAACGTTATTAATAATAATAATAATAATAATGATAATAATAATAATAAGTTTAATATTGAATGTTATTTCTTTATCTCATTGAATATAAATTACACTAATGATTAATGCCTAATTAAAACACAAAGTAATATATAATAATACAAATATTTTTTATATTATTGTATATTGCTTATTACGAAACAAAGTTGTTGTTTTTTTTTAACTGAAATTAATAAAAGTAGGGTAAAATGTATGCTTTTTTGGCTAAGAACCAGCCTGAACTTTCAAGACTATTAGAGCCTGATTCAATTGAGCAATCGTAAGTTACTGGAGCCCGTAAGTGAGGCCATAAGTTAATTTGCTAATCAATTGGTGTATTTTTGTGGGCTCCAAACGTTTATGGGTTACGGCCTTGAAAACTTTGCGGCCGGAGCTTACAGCCTCCCAAAGACTTTGATCTTTCACTTTCGCGAGTTACGATTGCTAAAATCACAAATCGCTATTCAATTGCTCTAATTCCCCAAGGCTGCAAATGTTTTAACACCCAGAAATGGCAAATGTAGGAAACAATCCTATGAGTGCTAGAGAGGAACCGCAAGGGGGTTTAACCTCTGTCCGCAGCACTGTACATGCAAATAAAAAAATCAATACTGAACTGTAAATAATGGTGAAAGTGATGAGAGACATTAGAATTAATTGCACAACAGTCTCAAGCTCGCAAATCGGCTGTAAAAATACATTTTTTTTATGTTTCATTTCGAGGTTATATCGATCTCGGGAATCAATGACTTAATACATATCTGGCCACCCACATGGACTAGAACAGTATTGGCATTCATTTTTTTTTTTTTTATATTTTGAGGGTTTGCGAGTCCGATCGCATATGGGACCCCCGAACCTATTTGATTGACATGTAACCTTTATGTTTTACTGCTGTAATGATGGTGGCCTCATTTTCTATTGGCTGTTTCCAAATTGGATGTTACGGTCTTAATTGATCATATTCCCACCCTGAACTGCTAAGAACGAGTGCATTGTTTACGGAGTCGGCTCCTTTAATTGAATAGCACTGGAAGAGACAAACGTGAGCCTGCAGCACTCCCGCAGACATACGGCCACGATCCCGTGAGATGAGGGCTTGCAATTGAAACATGCTCTTAGTCTCTTAGTCAGACCTGATAACATTGTTTTTTTGTTTTTTTAACGGGCACAGCAGAGGCTCCAAATATGGCATAATTTAAATCTATATGTAAAACATACTTTATCAATTAAATCATTAGCAATTATTGTCTATAATCAACCATAAGATTTTTTTCTTTGTTGCATCAGAGAATATTTGATAATGTGTCATAGTGTGTTTTCCTTTTCTCAAATAAAGATCTCAGAGTACAGAAATGTATTCAGTGGTTTAACTGCTCGATGGGGCTTGCCCTCTATCAGCCAATGCAATCTGCAGACTAAAGTATCATCTCTGCATCTCGTAATTTTCAAGAATTTTAAACAGGTTTACTTAATATGAAAAACTAATTTTGTAATGTTTAAAACATCCTCAATTGCTTGAAAAAAAAAAAAAAAAAACATTGTCATCAATATCTTTTTAACCCACATTCACATTAAACATCAGCCAAATTTAACCTACGATAACTAAGCAAACGTATGCTAATGAAATTTAGGCATGGTAGATCCCCAAAGCCAAGAAACAATGAAAACACACTAGCTACCATATGCATTAAGATATAGGTTTATAACCCTCACTAAAAGAAATAAACACAAAAACCCATGGAAAATTAACATCTTCATGCCCTAATACAAATAAAGTCACTAGCACCCTTTTCTGTGGTTACAATTTCATAGAAAATTAAAATTGGACCCCCCCTAGAAACTCCAAATGAAAATTGGACCCCCCCCCTAGAAACTTCCTGCCTGCTAATGAAGTAGATGGGGGTTAAAATAAATGCTGATATTACACAGAAATGTGAAGATATTGTAACATTCTGTTCTATGTTCTATGTAACACTCACAGGTAAAGCTTCTGGCTATTATTAAATCCCAATATCTTGTTATTCATCTGTCAGTGGCTATTGTCTCGAAACTCCTTTCCCCAAATGCAGCAAGCAGGTATTTCCAAACCACAGCATTTTTAAAGGTGAGAAAGGGGTTAAGCACAATTCATTTTGATGGATGTTAAGATAATTGTTGGGAGCTTCATTAAAGGTATGATGAATTCCCTCATGTAAATGAGATGTCCCTTCTTTCTCTTCTGCTCTTGCAGCAGGAGGTCGGCAGAGGGCTACCCACTCAGAATGCTAATTATTATCTAGGTTCACGAGGCATATAACCTGAATCACTTAAGTGAGAAGCTCCACTTACAAATCATTTTTTTTGGTCTTAAATAAAACATGTCCTGAGAACGCGGCAGCTATAAAAAGAGCTAAAATGGTAGTGCTGTGATCTGCATGTAAGGTAATAGGTACACCCGCAAGCATAAATAAAAACTCCTTGCTGCAACTAACAATAATAAAGTTTCAACAGCCAGAAATGTTTCTGAATAATAGAGGGATTCTTTAGATATTTTTTATTATAATGTTTTAACGGAGAGCCTTAATTAATTGTTAGCTTCCTGTACTCTCTCTATAGTGTGATCTGATACTGTTGCTTGATTCTTTGATTTAAGTAAAGTATACATTTATTTGACACTTACATTCAGGAGGATACAATTCAATAAATCGCTTAGATAAAACATTATATAATAATAATAAAATAATGCCTAAAGAGTATGAGTATGTTTAGTGTTCAGAGACATTTCTGTCTGTTGAAACGTTATTCTTTTTCGCTGTTTTGTTACTTCCAACAAAATAGTTTTTATTGATGCCTGTGGATGTAGAGATTATGTTACATCACAGCACTACCATTTTAGCTCTTTATAGTTTTAATGTTCTCAGTTGTCTGCACAAAAAAGACTAGGCATGCTCAGACCCAGATAACTGCCCTCAAGACAATGAACCTAGTACATTAGGAAGGAGGTAACAGGCTTGTTTGTGGGTGTATCAGCAAGCCTAAATTCCATCTCCAAATGGTAATCATCAATGTCAGTTGACTGTATAAAAATGTACTTTTTAATAATGTTGTTCACATTGAAAGGGGGCAACGTGAACAACTTAAACTTGAACACAAAACACTGCCAGTGTCCCTAAATTCTCAAATCTGGATATTTTGTAACAAGTATATGATTATGTTACTTAGTGTCCCATTATAGACTTTTCTTATAGGGCTCTTAGGGCTCATACTCATGAGGTCAAGATCCAGGACGCTACAATAGCTGAGCTAGAGAGCGGGATACCCGCCAACAAAATATTTTCTCTTTAACATATTTAGAGGAGAAATAATGGATCCTTATAACCCGCTATACCAGAAATAGGTAAAGTTTATCTTGATCTATATGGGGACATTACTAAGATCTAAATGTTGTTATTGGTTAAGACTAATTTCTACGCTTATATAAATGGATAATTAATGGATCCTAAAATCTCACTCTAGTAGCACACAGAGGCCCTCATTCAATTGCGATTTGGCCAATTGAATAGGGCTCTAAATAAGCACCTAACATATTTTTTTTAAATATGTTTTTAGTTAGTAAGCATCTATCCAAAGGCAAGGTTTTCACTAACTAAAAACTTCTTTAAAAAAAATATGCTCTGTGCTTATTTAGAGCCTTATTCAATTGGCCAAATCGCAATTGAATGAGGGCCAGACAAAGCGCCTTGGCCTCAGTATACTCACTTCCCCATATTATCTGCAGACTGGTCTCTTTATTACCACACAGGTATTTTTTTTTTCAGACAACATTGTGGGAATATTTAAATTTACATCCTCCTGTGTAAAATGAATATGTTCCTATCTGGATGAGACTTAAAATATTAGGGGTTCATATTGGAGTTATTATTTAAAATCTTTTTACAATTGTGCAAGTGTTAGTTTTGCAATTAATTAATAACAACATCTGATTACAATGTATCCCTTTGAATAGTTTACTCTCTGAGTTCTGGGGAAACTTCCATATTACAATGATAATAAGTAAATCCTCTCTCCCTGAATAATTTATTTTGTTATAATTCATAACAATTGGTGGGGATTTTTAATCTGCTGATAATATATATATATTTTCATCCTGGATCTATGCCCACATAATGTGTAAGACATTTATTCTATACACATAAAATACAAAGGTGGGCAAAAAAACTTCTGAATCTGTTTCTGAATCTTTTATTATTAGTCTTTCTCGTCAAAGTCTCTTTTTAAACATTTATAATAAAATTTGTATGTTTCAAATATCTTATACCTACTACTCGTTGTACAATATATGACCAATCCGTTCGACATGATTGTTGGTTCAGATGGTATACTATGATTTTCTCTTTTCTTTGTTCTTATATTGACCTATACCGCCAACAATCCTTGTTGTCCTATTATTAGGGTTATTATTCAATATTCTAAGACTTTTCTTATATATAAACTCATATAGTTTAAAAAAAAAATACTAACAAAAGGGTCAACAAGCACATTGCTCAATATCTTTAGTTTTCTTTTTGAACTCCAAATATATAATCACTAAATCTGAAACACAATTATCCCTGGGAATCAAGGCTGATTCATGGGTTATGTCCAGAAGGCTCTTTTATGCTTATTGTTTTTACATTTTTTTATTTAAAGCATTGTATTTACAGGTATCCCTGTGTATTTTTATATGAGAGAGCAAATGTAATACCTATTTATCCATCATAAGAGTAGATTTTTACAATTACGAGGAAAAACTGCAAATTTTCACATAGGAACCAATGTAAGATGTAATTTTTCACAATACAAGGGCAAATTGATCGAACAATGTACTTTTGTATAACGAGACATACCTGTATATATAGAATAAGTAAATACAGCCTTTCATTTTTAACTATTCTGATTGTTTTAATGGAAATATACATTTTGCCTTTCAAGATCTGAGACCTGAGAGGAATTGGAGGAACTATGGATTCAAATAATATTTCTATTCAGTTCTCTTTAAAGACTTCAACTGTGAATAGCAACTTGACAATAAAACTATCATTACATCCTCCCTAAAAGAGCTAAAACACTCTGTCCTAAACATTGCGCCTCCATGTTCATGCCTACCTAGGACCCCCTATCGGCAATTCCTAGCCCAAGGAAAGTCACAAAATTCAGCCCGACAAAACATAGGCAACAGCAGGAGTGAGACTGATTGAATTTTCCCCAGACTATCTGGCACTTCTGCTTGGAGGGGAATACTGCCTACACACTCCCTCCGGCACACAGGGTTGGGATAGACCAGACTTGCAAACCACCCGCAATGGGCTTGTGATTGGGCAAAGTGTAAGAGAAAGGTATCATGACCCCCCTGGACTTGTGGACTGTTTTGACAAATCAACCAGACATTGATGAGACCTAGCCCCATGGCTACCCAACCCAAGGGCTAGTCTAATGTCCTTAAGAGTTTCTAATATGACTGTCACTTGTGAATATATTGCAGGATGTTGGTTTCAACACTCAGGTTGTATGTTCTGGGCCGCTAAGATCCCTTTTTACCTGGTCTTTTAAAAAGGATAATTATTATTATTTTTTTGTTTGTAGAGTGTGTTTTAGGGTGCAAATATTACATTAAGCTAATAAAGATATTCCTTTACTCGGGTTGGACCCCACCCCCTGCCAAGACACTCTGTCTCCAATGGTCACACTACCTAATCAATGCTTGCCATGCACAGTGGTAGCTGCTAGCTGGTGGACATAGACCTCACAGCACCTAGGTGATGAAGGAGACAAGCTGACACCAGGTCCTTGGAGACAGACCTGGCCCACTTGGTGTAGTTCAAAGGGCACAGAGAGTTTGAAACTTGTGTTTATCTAAGAAAGGGACCCACTGCTGATTGGTGCAGGGCTTGACTATGTAAATGTACCATTGTTTTACTGTATTGGAGAAATATATAAGAAGGAGCCATATATAAAGATTATGGTGCATTTGGGACATATTTGCATGGTGTGATTCATTTAGAGGGAGGATGTTTATTATTTTTGTTAATCAGAAATGAATTTATGCAACTTATCCTGGCATCTCTGCAACTTGGACCTGAATCCGCAACTTGGTCTGAAACGGCCAATTTGTCCTAGCGTCTGGTTAAGCTATGCTGTGTGGGGATAAAGGAACCTATACAACCTTCGGGTAAGGATTTGTCTTCTTGGCCTTTTCAAGCCCAAAGAAGAGTGGGTTGTGACATAGGGTTCCCCCCTCTGCAATGATTAATTGGTTGTCATTGTTTGAAGGGGTATAAGAATCTCTGCAGAAAAAAAGTGGTTCTGTCCTGTTGGAGAATACATAGGGTGTTATGAATTATTTTAGTGAAACAACCAGTAGCTGAACAGCTGTATCCTGTATTGCGGCCCAGAGGTAGCCAGATTTCAAGATGTCCTCAACTGCTACCACGTTACAGCCTGAGAAGCTGGTCCTGCTGACTGAGCTCTGTGACAAAAATTAAATAGCAGAAAATTAGTCAATTAGCAGTACGAGGTGAACTTCCTATGACACTAGCAAAGTCTCCTAAATTTAACATTGTCTCTAAAAATGGTTTACATGGTTTACATAACTTACTGATTTGTAACCAGTGGCCTTGTCACATTAGGTAAATAGCTTAGGAGACTTGGAAGGGCCCTTACATGTTACTTAAGCAGATGCAAGCATGAAGTTGCACAGTTGTTCCCATAACCCAGTAAAGATAAAGGTAATCAGCAGATATTGCAATGTTGTATATAGTTACATATTTTCCACTCAAACATTGAAACATTGATTTGAATTATTATTATTTCACATGAATGACTCCCTTGGACTCATGGACTTCTGGAGCTGGGCTATGGTCCTAACTGGATTCAACCTATGGTAAGCTGTAGATTAGGCACAGACTTCAATCGGAGATCCAGGAGTTGATTAAATTATCAAGTATTCTTAAAAAAGGCTGTCAAAACAGCAGTAGAAACACTTTGTTTCAATAAATCAGGGCCAAGTGGTGTCAATTGTCCTGCAAGTGATACCCTTTGATCCTTTATCTTGTGGTTAACCACAAATTAAGAAGTACTTGAACTTAGCCATTGTTTTTGACCCCCAATTCAGAGCCAGAATTGCTAAAATTATTGTGGGAACCAAAGTCGACCCCCAAACATGAATACACCCCAGAGCTGCTCCGACCCCCTTAGCAGATTCATGTCCATGTCTATAAAGATATTGCTATCTAAGGGGCGGTTGGCTAGGGTGTGGATACATTTAACCGCCAAATTCCCCATGAACTCACTGGGCCTTACCATTACTCCCTCCCTGCTCAGAAGGTACACCGAGCCGGTTAACCAGCCCTACTACCATCCCTTGGGTTCCCCCCAATATCTGTCCGCCAGCTCCCTGAGAAACTAAAACTTGCACATCCAAAGTCCCTGCTCCCCACCATGGTTTAGACCCAGACGCATCACCCAGGCACTCTGTCTCCAGCAGACCCACTACCTAATCAACCCTTCTGTGCTCAGATTCTGCCAGAGGTAACTGATAGCTGACACCATAGATTTCTCAGCTCCTAGGTGGAGAAAGAGATAGGCTGACACCAGGTCCTTGAAGACCCACCTGGCCCACGTGGGGTAGTGCAAAAGGTTGGCAACAGGTGCAAAATGTCTGTTTTACCAAGGTAAATGCCCCAGTGGTTACTGGTGAAAACACTGTATAAAAATGTTTGGTGAAAATAGAGATTCTGCTCTGTTTGGTAGACATATGCATGGTGGGTCTAATATTGAGGGAAGGCTTTTTTTTTAAATCAGAAATTAAATTATGCAGCTTGTCCTGGTACCTTAACCATGAAACGTAACCTGTTCCTAAAAGTCAGCTATTTGTCCTAGCCTCCAGTTAAGCTGGAAAAGCAAGAAGCAGACTTGCAGATCAATACCTGAAGACATGGGGAGAGCCAAGCACAGCGTACAATAGCAGCTCAGCACCATGGTGGAGACAGTCCCCTCCCAGCAAGGGAACGGCCAACGCTTCCCTGGCCAACCACTCTTGTACCTAACTGAGAAGTCGTGTCCCCATCTGAGGTTCCCACCCCACCACCAGTCCCTACAGGTTCTTGCACACTTTAAGCATGTTGGCAGTGCTATGGATGTCACCAGCGGGGTAGGGAATACCCCAATCGACCCCAGAGAGCTGAATCTGCACCAGCCCAACCTTTCTTTTATTTAGGCAATTGGGCTGCAGCCAAGAAAGAGGAAGGGTACCTGTTTCACGACTGTCTCGAGGAGTGGGAGATGTATCTCACAATTAATGCCGTACAGCCCACCCCAGATGATAAGCAGAGCCAGCAGGTCGTGGTGGATGGATGACTGGTGCAAGGGTTCCAGGACACTGGGATGAATTTAGGATGATTCACCCAGAATTCTTGAGTAACTCTGCAGTTCTAAATAAGGAACTAGATGTGATGGTGACTGAGGATTGCGACTCACCTTCCCGGCAGCTCAGGTGCACATGAATTTGGGCACCAGGAATAGCACCAGAGAGGCGTGGGTGATGGCTGGCATACCAGTGGATGTCCTGTTGCGGAACGATATGGGGCACATGGAGTATCAGTACCTCAATATCAGTACCTCAATAAGCGTAAAGGCAGCCTTATAGAAGCCAGAGGAAGAGACTGGGACCACAGTAGAGGAAACCAGGATAAGTCCATTACCTGCTGGGGGTAAAGGGCTCCAATGGGCTAGTCTAGAGGAGCTAAGAGCTGAGTTAGTGAAGTATAGAACCATAGTGGGGGTTAGGCATAAAGCTACAGAGAGAAAAGGGACCTACTATGGAAGAATATGTGTGTGACCAAGGGTTATTGTACCGGGTTACCCGCAACCAGGTAGTGGGAATCCCGGTGAGATGAAGAAACACCTAGTCATCCCTTAGAAGTTACATAGTTACATAGTTACATAGTAATTAAGGTTGAAAAAAGACTTTCAGTCCATCAAGTTCAACCTGTTAAGATCTCCTCTGATCTGCAATATGCGGATTAGTTATTAATTAAATTATTGATTAAATAATTATTAATAGTATAGTATTGAAGGATGAATAAAGAGTTAGTCCATCAAGTTCAACCTTTTTAGATCTCTATTGATCTTTTTAATGTGGACTATTTATTATTAATTGTTAATTGTTATTTGATCCAGAGGAAGGCAAACAGAAAAAAAAAACCCCATTGAAACTTTGCCAATTGTCTCATAAGGTGAAAAAAAAGCAAAATTCCTTCCTGACCCCAGAAACTGGCAATCAAATTTCTCCCTGGATCAATATTCCTTTGCTAGTTATCTAGGATAGCCTTGAATGCCCTCTTTATTCAAAAATATATCTAACCCCTTTTTGAAGTTGTCTATCGAATTCGCTGTCACCATCTCCTTTGGTAGAGAATTCCACAGTTTAACCACCCTAACTGTGAAGAACCCTTTTCTTTGTTTAAGGTGAAATCTTTTTTCCTCTAACCTCAAAGGATGTCCTCTTGTCAGTTGAAAATCTCTTGCTACAAAAAGTTCACTTGACAAAGCCTTATATTGACCCTGGATGTATTTATATAAGGTAATAATATACCCTCGTAAACGCCTTTTTTCTAGCAAAAATAAGTTTAATTTTGTTAGTCTTTCTTCATAACTTAGCCCCTCCATTCCCCTTATTAGTTTTGCAGCCCTTCTCTGTACTTTTTCCAGCTCTAAAATGTCTTTTTCATGAGGTTGTGCCCAAAATTGTACTCCATATTCTAAATGAGGGTGTTCTAGGGCTTTGTATAGTGGCAGAATTATATTTGCTTCCCTTGCTTCTATACCCTTCCTAATACATGCTAATATTTTATTTGCCTTTGCAGCCGCTGCTTGGCTTTGAGCGCTGTTACCTAGGTGGTTGTCCACTAGTACTCCCAAATCCTTTTCAATAGCTGATACCCCTAGATTTGCCCCATTAAGATTATAGATTGCAGGGCTATTGTTCCTTCCCAAATGCATAACCTTGCATTTATTTGTATTAAATCTCATCTGCCATTTAGCCGCCCATTTCTCTAATTTATGCAAATCCTTTTGTAGGGAAAGTACATCATTATCTGATTTTATTACCTTGCACAACTTAGTGTCATCAGCAAAAATGGAGACACTACTTTTGAGTCCAACTTCAATGTCATTAATAAATATGTTAAAAAGGAGAGGACCTAATACTGAACCTTGAGGAACCCCACTTATCACATTAGACCAATCGGAGTATGTTCCATTCACAACAACCCTTTGCTTCCTGTCTTTTAGCCAGCTCTCGATCCATAAGCAGATATTTACTGCAATTCCTGTATCCCTTAGTTTGCTCACTAGTCTTCCATGTGGCACTGTATCAAATGCCTTTGAAAAATCTAAAAAGACTACATCCACTGAGTTGCCCTGATCCAAGTTCCTACAAACCTCCTCATAAAAGCTAATTAGATTGGTCTGACACGACCTATCCTTCATAAATCTGTGTTGACTGCTACCTATGATCCTGTTCAAATAGACATATTCTTGTATTCTGTCCCTTATTAACCCTTCTAAAAGCTTCCCCACTACAGAAGTGAGGCTCACTGGTCTATAATTCCCCGGATTTGCTCAGGATCCCTTTTTAAATATAGGTATCACCTCTGCTTTTCTCCAGTCATCCGGTAGAGACCCTGTAGTGAGTGAGTCTTAAAAGATTAGATATAATGGTTTGGCTATTACAGAACCCAGCTCCCTCAGTACCCTTGGATGTATACCATCAGGACCTGGGGCTTTATTAACATTTATTTTCTCCAACCTCTTTTGGATTTCTTCCTGTATTAACCAATTAAGTTCAGAGACTGCCTGCTACAGCTGGCACATGATGTATCCATAGCTGGGCACTTGAGTGTTTTAAAGGACCGGGGTTAACAAGGATTTCACTCGGTACTGTCACGCCTGTGATTGTCAGTGGTACAGACAACCAGGGAAGGGTACGCGAGCCCCTATGCAACCATTTCCTGTTATGGATACTCTGTTCCACCAGGTCGCTATTGACATTGTTGAGCCCTTAGCTAGATGGGCAAGAAGTACATACTTACAGTAGGAGATTATGTTACCTACACATTTGGTGCCATCCCCCTGGCTAGAATTACAGCTACTACCATAGTGGAAGCCCTACTAGTTATATTCTCTTGGGTAAGATTCCACAAAGTGATTCTGTCCGATAGGAGTACCCAGCTCATGGCTGACCTGGTGCCTGTGGTCCTGTATCTCTTAGCCTTCTGTGAGAGATTAGCTGCTAATGGGGTTAGTGGGTAGATTAGACCTGCACCAAAAAAGCTAGAGGGGATAGTTGACTGGCCAACCCCCCAAATAAAAAAGCAGGTAATGGCTTTCCTGGGGACTGCAGGGTATCACTGCAAGTTTGTTCCATGTTACAGTGACATCGCCAAGCTCATCATGAATCTGATCTGCAAGAAGATGATGGAGATGGTGGAATGGACACCCTCCTGTCAGTCAGCCTTCCAGGCACTGCAAGCCCTCCTTACCTGCACCCCTGCTCTGGCTGCTCCCTTCATCGTGCAGACCGTTTGGTCTGGGAGATTTTCTTAGCCAGAAGGATGAGCAGGGCTGTTAGCACCCATCCCCTACTTCAGTTACAAGCTTCTGTTGAGGGAGATTGCCTATGCTAAGGTGGAGAAGGAGTACATAGCTGTGGTTTGGGCTCTCAAGAAGCTCCACTATTACATGTACACAACAGAATTTACAGTGGTCACCCACCACAACCACTTATGTTGGTTGTCCCCGGTGGCTAGGGACAAATGGACAGTTGCTTCACTGGAGCATAGTGCTCCAATCTCTTAATTTTACTATCCAGCAATTGCAGGAAATGGTCCACCAGAATACCGACCACCTTTTTCTCCATTCAATGAGAAATTGATATGTCTTATCTTACCATATCAATTTCTCATTAAATGTAAAAAAAATTGGCAATTAGAATAAGACCTAGAAATAAAACAAGTGTACTCATAGGGATAAACTCATAGGGGTAAATGTATCAAGCAGAAATAAAACAGGGATATGTGACAATAAGCAGGGATAATCAGAATTAAGAATACTTAAAATATCTCAACTTTCAATTTTCTCAGTTTATTAAGCTGGCTATATATTTAACATAATAAATATTCACCATAAAACAAAAAAATATATATATTAAAGAAAGGGCCTTACTTTGCTACATTTTTTTACAATATATATTTACTATTTACAAAATGTGAAGTATGTCTCTTTCAGCAGCTTTATGAATATGCTGATAACTGTTGAGTGAAGTAACTGGTGATCACTTTTCAGTCCTACATTGCTGGATATTATAATTATCTGTGTATTCCTGTTTGTCATTATTTTGTTGGAAATCTTTAAGTGAAGTAGCAGTATTCAATGTTTTTAGTAGCCTAAAAGAAGTGCTCACATGGTTACTTAGCTAAGTGCAACAGCATGTGGTCACAGCTCTTGTCACAATTAGATACCTTGACAATCAACGGGAATCTGATATCCTCTTGGCAATAAGCTTTTTTATAGCAAAAATAATGCAGACTTCCATATCAAATTGAAAGAAAATGCATGGCACTTTCCAGGTCAGTAAAGCACAGTAGGTCTCTATCCTCTCGTTTCTGACAGAATATAGAGCAGCTCTTCTCAGCCACATCTTGCAGAAGATATCCTGCTGTTGCTGTAATGAACAGATTTATTTAATTTTACCTTATAATGCATTTCTGTGGAACAAATTGCTGTTAAGGGATGAGATGGAATCAAACTGCTTTGATTAAAAGGACTTTTGTATCTGCATCTTGTTAACGATATATATATATATATATATATATATATATATATATATATATATATATATATTAATGTATGAAGCTTTATGTGTAATAACTGTATTTCTCAGAATTCTGTGCATGTAATACGTTTTTTAACTTGTTTTAGACATTTAAATGTGAACACAAATGTACTATTTATATACTGTGCTGTGGAGGGCTTCTATCGCTCTTTTGCCCACCATATATTAAATGATTGTTATGGTGAACTACCTATTGAAAATATCCACTACACAAGTTGGGATCCTGCCCCATGCTGATGATTGGCAGTAACCTTGAAACAGCTGTCCGTTGGTAGGATTCCCAGCTTGTGTATAATCCAACCTTGGCTTTGCAGAAAAGCTGTGTAATGCAGCGGACATAAGCTTAAAGGAAGCCATGTTTAAAATGGTTATGGATAGAAGAATGAAGCATTTGTGGGCACATGTGCATGTCCCTGCTCTGCTTCCCAGAGTGCAGTGGTGCAGTGTAATAACTGCATTTCTCGGAAAGTACATTTATTCATATTAAATCTCATCTGCCATTTAGTCGCCCATTTCTCTAATTTATGCAAATCCCTTTGGAGGGAAAGTACATCATTGATTCTTACAATTTAAAACAAGTTAAAATCGCAATTAAAAATTGGGAAAAGAGAATCCGTCTGGCCTTGAGGAGGGCATGCAGTGAGACTTTGGACACTCTCACCTGCAGCACTATGGACTATACTGGGGGACTCCTGTTACTTCGCCCCCCCAGACAGTAAGTACAGTTAGGGACAGATACCGGGCACCCGCCACAGGGTGGACTCGTAGGGCTTCTAGTAGGCCATTACATTTGTTATTTTGCTTTTTTAAACTGTCACCCAGCATAGAGAAGCTGGAGGGAGGCTTAAGTATTATATATATATTTTGGCTATAAATGAGTTGGGGTCACTGTATACTGTACATGTAGTCATATCCAGGCAATGTGTTCACTGCTGTCACATAATTGCTGTCACTTCTGTTATTTTGCCAAACAGTGTCAATATATGTGTCACTGGGTATAGTTTGGCCATATGTACTGTGGGAGGGCTTACTTATTATTACTTTGTGAGCAATGACTGCTTTCCTCATATATCTATGCCACTCTCTTTGATAGGTACTAGACTATTTTACCATAGTCCACACTATTGTACTGTGCCCCATGCCCCACAGTGTGTGCGCTTTATCACTCCCTTTCTGAGTCTATGTGTTGGACTATAGGCATATACCACTCTGGTTACGTTATCAGACTCATCTTGGGAATGTTGAGTCTGATCCTCGCACACCCTGTTTGCTCACATAGTGGAATAGCGTTGTTCCTAGCTATCTGAGGTTTGGCGGACAATTTACTTACTTTCTTTGATTGCATACTCCCAAACCCAGACACTGCTTGCCATTATCTAGACTTACCTGTAAGAGCGATCTCCATTTGTCTCACTTGGCCCTCATTTCCCAATTTTTACTTGTAATTTTAACTTGTTTTTAATTGAAAGAATAAAAGTTATATTTTTATTGATACATGTCTTGAGCTATTAATATTACATGCGAGTACTCTTTTTACTGTTCTGAACTGGATATATCTTCCTTCAATTATATACTCTGTTGGGATTCAATTCCCAGTGCACCTTGGATGAGTGGATATACTGTATATCTATATTCACCATCTATTAGACAAGATTGTACATCATTATCTGATTTAATTACCTTGCACAACTTAGTGTCATCAGCAAAAATGAAAACTATACTTTCCAATCCTATTTCTAAGTCATTAATATTTATGTTAAAAAAGAAAGGACCTAATACTGAACCCTGAGGAACCCTACTTACAACATTAGTCCAACCTGAGTATGTTCCATTTTTTATAATGACACAAAGTTTTACAAAGTAGTTAAATCAAAAAATTATGTGCTTTCCCTCCAAAAGACTTATATTCATTAGAAGAACAGACATCTAAATTGCAGATGAAATTTAACACAAATAAAAGTTATGCATTTGGGAAAGAAAAATAAGAATGCAATTTATAATCTAAATGAAACAAGTCTAGGGGTATCAGAGATAGAAAGGGATTTGGGAGTACTTGTGGACAACCATCTACATAACGGTGCTTAATGCTAAGCAGCATCTGTAATGGCAAGTAAAATATTAGCATATATTAAGAACGGTATAGAATTGAGGGAAGCAAATATAATGCTGTCACTATTCAAACATATAGGCCCTCATTCAATTGCAATTTGTCCAATTGAATAGGGCTCTAAATAAGCACATAGCATATGTTTTTTAAAGAAGTTTTTAGTTAGTGAAAACCTTGCTTTTTGATACTTGCTTACTAACTAAAAACCTATTTAAAAAATATATGTTATGTGCTTATTTAGAGCCCTATTCAATTGGCCAAATCGCAATTGAATGAGGGCCCTAGTATGCCCTCCTTTGGAATATGGAATACAATTTTGGGCACCACTTCATAAAAAGGACATTTTAGAGCTGGAACAAGTACAGAGAAGGGCAACAAAACTAATAAATGGAATGGAGGGGCAAAGTTATGAAGAAAGACTAACCAAATTAAACTTATTTTCTCTAGACAAAAAATGTGCCCAAAAGGGGATATGATTATCATATACAAATATATCCAGGGTCAATATAGGGCTTTTTCAAGTGAACTTGAGAATAGGAGAGAAAAGATTCCACCATAAAATAAGAAAAGGGTTTTTCACAGTAATGGCAGTTAAACTGTGGAATTCCCTTCCAAAGGAGGTTGTGAAAGCAAATTTGATAGATAACATTAAAAAGGAGTTGAATACATTTTTTAAGAAAAAGGCCATTCAGGCTTTAAAAATTAGATATAATCGTTTGGCCATCACAGAACCTAGTTCCCTCAGTACTCTTGGATGTATTTTATTTGGACCTGGTGATTTATTAACATAAATGTGGTTTACAATTAGTGTATATTGGTGTGTATTACTTTATTTTGGAAACATTGATCCAGAAATTAAATTGAGTGTTGCTAAATGACAAAAAGCTGGACAAGGTCTTTACCATTGGATAATTAACTGAACCCCTGTAGTTTCAGATATTAATGTAATTAGTTGAACCTCATGCTGTCCAAGTGAGAAATAGATCTCTGCATTGTATATGATCTCTTGCAGGCCTTGACATTCACACATTCATCTACACATTCACCAACAGACCTTTAATACTATGGAGAGAAATATATAGTTTAAAAAATATTTAACACTGATATACCACTGATATTCCGTTTACCAATGTTAAATTCTTATTATTGCTAACATATATTTTTACTGTTAGTCATTAATGTGACCTTCCTATTCACCAGAAAATAGGATTTTAAGTAGACTCATACAGGCTGCCAATACTTTGCACATGAAAAATGCTGTAGAACACGCCATTCCACCGCACTCTTGTGTTCATGGAAATAAAAGGATTGTTGAGGAATTGTGATACATAACTATGCTAATGTATTTAATAAGTAGAACACTTTAGAAGTTATATATCTTATGTCAAATAACAAGACATATTTATAGCTCTAACTAAACAGCACACATTTTAAGCTTGATTGAAATGTCAAGGGTATGCAGAGGCCCCAAACACATATGAATGGAAAAGAAAGGAAGATGGGCATGTACCCAGTTTTGTTAGAATCTTAAATATTTCTAGAATATCAAATTTTGTCTGGAAATCCATAATAAACAAAAACAATTTTGATCTGCTGTACCATATAGTTTTGAGGTTATTTAAAATTGCAATGTTTCTAGTATACTATTAGTCCCTAAAGAAGCACTGTAGTTTGAGAAAAACTTCATATATGTTTGCATTTGGAAGACAAAGCATAACCATGAGACTTAACCATGAGCATAAAAGCAAAGTTTTAGAAAATCTTAACCTTTGTATGATAGTGTCCATATTATACCTTCATAGTTCCCATAGCTCAGGAAGAAGGTGACTCTATTTAATCCTAATGTTAGGCTCCACTTAAAGGGCAATTTAAGTCAGCATAAATTGGACCTGAGAAATCAGATCAAATCAAATCTGTGTTTCCATTTATAAATGACTGCTTTTGCATTAATGCAGTCAATTAGGTTGCATGGGTGTCCCTTCCATTTAAGTCAATTGTTAAACTACTTATATTTTCCAGGGTGGAAGGAACATACTTCAGATCAGATCAGCTTAGAGGATTATTGCTCCCCTCCGGTACTGCAGCTCTGCAGCATCATGTAGTGATCAAAAGCAAAAAAATAACCTTAATAAATCTATCTGCTCAGGCATAAAAATGCTGGACTCACCTAAAACAGGATAGCTATGCTTTAACTAGCCAGTCTATTACCCAGGGAAAAGCTGCTATCAATCACCACCTTTCCCATAAAGAATCACCATAGCATGCACATGCACTTGGCTAACTGTTATTACTCATGTAACAGCCAGTAAGCAGGATAGACTTGTAAACTTAAAACTTCAGGTTTTTTAGCTGTTATTAGTGAAACAAAAAAATAGATAATTTTAATATATAATCTTATGTTCTTTGACACCACAAAAAACACTTACAGTGAGGTAAATGGTTCTTTAAATGTGGCAACCTTTCTAAAAAAAATAATGGAGATGTTATGTTTATCCAAGGACCTCAGGTGACTAGTCCTCTTAGGAACAATAGCAAATGTCATCTCCAGCAAAGTAAAAATGAACACAGTAGTTAAAAATCAAATACTGTATTTATTGTTCAAATCTTTAGCATGTTGCCCATAACCAAGTGAAGTTATACAAAAGTGCACACTGTAAAGAATTAACTGAGCAATGCAAAGCAGTAACAGACATATGGTATCAGAAACCTATGTGGACATGGTTGTTGCAGCAGAAGATTAGCAGTAACTGGCGATACTGTATATATAGTTCATCATGTATAAAGTATATATTTTTATTATTATTATTATTATTATCTTTTATTTGCATTGTGCCAGCATATTCCGTAGCGCTGTACAGGGGATAAGAACAAGGAAAATACAATATTAACAAACCTCAGAAAATGAAGGGCCCTGTTTTGAGCTTAGAATCTTTGTAGCAATGCTTTTACCAAAGTGCCCTATAAGATTGGAAACTTGCTTGAAAGAGGCAGAGACCTGGGGAAGCATAACAGATAATGGATAACTAGGTTCAGGAAGGAAGTAAAGAAACGTTTTTATTTAGTGGGAGATGGGAGGGATCTGAGGTGAAAGGCTCTAGCATGTAATAAGTTGTCTGACCCCTAGTGGTGAGATAATCAACTGCAAATAGGAAAGTCAGGTGATTTCCATGGCTCTATAAATTGAATCTGAATAGGGGAGGGTGGGTGAGGGGAAGGGAGCAAGGGAAGGCCTATATGCAGGTAAAAAATGTCACTAACAGAAAATGTAAAACATGGTGTTAGGGACAGATACAGCATGAAGGTAGGGAGAGAAAGACGGAGAGATAGTCTAAAACGTAGAGGTGGACATTAATGCAATAGAAAAAAGCTTTTCAATTTCAATGGAAAAGCTTTTCAATTTATTGTTGAATGAAGGTCCATTAAAAGAGATGAATTAAGAAATGATTGGCAGGACATGACCTTACTAACATAAATTACACTGTCGTAAAACTAAAGTAGGCTGATTGAGAGAGGAGAGCAAGTTATGAGAACAAAAGGCGCATTGAATGAAAATAAACAGAATACATCATATGTAATTTCAGTATAGTAGTATAATTTATTAGGATTTTGTTTGTTACTTTCAGATTCAAGTGTTTCCAGTTTATTTACCTTTATATACATCAGTTAGGAGCTTCTTTTTATGATTACACATTTTGGAAAGGGAGAGTCAGTATTAGTACTAGTATCAAGATTTTCTATAGGCCATAACAGTAATTTTGGCACTTTTGTAAGGTGTTAGTGTTTGATGTGTGATCAGCTCATTATATTTACAATTTGAGAAAAAGAGAAAAAAAGTATTTCTTAGGTTATGTTCATTACTCTAACTGGAACTATTCAAATCCACAGAAATGCACTAGCTATTTTACATTATTACATTTCATTAGCGTTAGCGTATCCAGATTATCCAACTTTGTTGGAAGAAACAATACTAGTAAGGGAGTAAAAACCCTGGGTCAAGTAGTGAGCTGCAAAAATGTATTTGTGTTCTACAATCTCTTTATGTATTTCTATTGTGAAATGGAAACCCATTAAGCTTCTAATAGTCACAGATAGATAAATATTAGGTATATAATTCAGATATGTCAAAAACTATTTAAAGGACCAAACACAAGACCAAACACAAGGACCAAACACAAGACAAGATGAGGCCTAAACATATCAGAGACCTAAGTAGCAATTAAAAAGTGTATAACATGAAGGGGCATGTATATAGGGTATGTGGTAAATGGGGAGAGTATATTAGTCCTGATATGTATATTGTCCTGATATGTATTAACTCCGAGATCGATCTAACCCCAAATTAAAACAAAAACAAATAAAAAATGTGATTGCAGATTTGCGGGCTTGAGACTGTTGTGCAATTAATTCTAGTGTCTTTCATCACTTTCCCTGTATAGGTACAGTATTGATTTTGTTTTTGCATTTAAAGTGCTCCAGACATGTCTTTAAGCCCTTTGCGAGTCCTCCTCGGAAATCGTAACTTGTGGACCAACTTTTGCCATTTGAGGCCTTGTCGGAGTGGTTAGCAGGGGGTAATCTGAGCAATTGAATAGCGATTTACGATTTTAGCGATTTTAGCGTTAACCATCTGAAGGCATTGGAGGCCGAAGCCCGTAACCCAGTTGGAGCCCGCAAAAAGACGCCAATTGAGTAGCAAAATAACTTACGGTGTCCCTTACGAAAGCCTGGATTTCCCGATGCCTCAATTGAATGAGGTTCATTTTCTTTAGCGAGTGTAGTAGTGTGCTTCATATAACCTAGGCCTAGTTCTGAGAGCCAAAATTCAATAAGAACCACTCAGATCAGTGAGAAACCACACCATATTACCACTATTCCAGTACCAAGTTGGCAACACATTATCTATTACCCTTACTCAATTTATCATTATTTTTCATATAGAGCTGATGAAAGATAAGCACTTTGACCCTGCAGATGGGAGATTAACACTTTGACAATATCATGATGGAGACGATGAACAATTAATACTCTCAGAATTTTACCAAACACTTTCAAACTATGAGTACTTGTCATGTAGACCATGTTATATTCTTCATGTCCTTCAAGAGACCTTTTGCCATTGGATTTTCATTCTCTCATCTTTTAATATGTGCGCTTATTTGTTATATAGTAAATTCCCTTTGGGATCTCTTCCTTGTCGTGGTGAAAGGGCTTGTGTACTTCAATTAAGCTGTGAGATAAACTATGTAAGGTCATGCAAGATGGACAGCTCATAGCAGAGAGGTCAGACAAATTGTGTTCTTCTAGCGAAGGAACTGACAACCTACTCCAGTATCTTTGCTTAGAAAACTACAGATAAACACAACCAGACACAAACTGAGAGTCGGACATGACAGAATGATTAAACAACAACAACATAATGTAATATACAATATTAAATGTTAGTTATTCATGTATTTATTATTTTATTTAGACATTATTTCATCAATACAAATAACTTATAAATCTAGGGCCTTATTCAATTGTATATCAGACTTCTAAATGCTAATTGATTGACGTTTTACCAGCAGACTTACGGCCGGTATGAAGGCATCTGAGGGCTTGAAATTTGCAACCGTTACAGAGCGATTCAATTGAAGAAGCCTGCACTACCTGGCAGACCTAAACTGTAAACCATGCAATCGTAAGTAGCATTTCAGAGATTGATCATGATCAATTGAGCAAGGCCGTAAGTACCAATTTAGAAACAGCCAATAATAAATGAGACCGTCATCATGACAACATTAAAACATGGAGGTTAAATGTCAATCAATTAGCGTTTGGAAGGCCGATATGCGATCAGACTCGCAATCCGGCAATGTACAAAATAAAAAAATTAATAAAGGAAATGTTCTAGTCCATGTGGGTGGCCTGATATGTATTAACTCTTTGATTCCCGAGAATCATAGATCACAGAAATTAAACGTCAAAAAAATATTTTTTATTGCAGCTTTACGCTCTTGAGACTGTTGTGCAATTAATTCTAATGTCTTTCATGGCTTTCCCCGTTAAAGTGCAGTATTGATTTTTTATTTGCATTTACAGTGCTACAATCAGGTGTTTAACCCCCTTGCGAGTCCTATCTGGTACTCGTAGGATTTTCTTCTACATTTGCCTATTAGGGGTATGAAAACAATAGCGGGCTTGAGGAATTGTAGCAATTGAATAGTGATTTGCGATTGTAACATTTACGGGGCTTGAAAGATCAAAGGCTTAGCTGGGTCGAAGTTACATTTTTCGCAATTGCAGGGATTTTCACCCTGTAACACCGTAAATCATTTGCGGATAGCTAAAAGACGTCAATTGAATAGCAATTTAGTTTACATTAGGGCTACATTACGGGCTCCAGCAACAAACAATTGCTCAGTTGAATAAGGCCCATAGTGTTTTGTTTTGGGGAGAATGATGTTAAGGGATCGTATCCATCTGGCATTGAAAAAAATATTTGAATTGAACTTGACTGAAATTCAGCCAAATCACTCTTCTGTGTTTTTGTTTATGCACTCCCATTCTACATACATAGAGCCTCATTTAATTGCTCCGTTTATGAGATCGATTATGAGATCCGTTTATGAGATTGCTCGAAAGTGGAGGTCTCAAGTTACTTTGCTATTCAATTGGCAAAGACTTGTGGCCTCCAATCTAGTTACTTGCTCCAACCCACAATCCCTAACGACCCATTGATACTTGTCAAATCGCAAGTTACTTCCCTCAAAGCCTTTGATCTTTCAAGGCCGCAAGACTAAAATCGTGAATCGCTATTCAATTCCTCCGATTCCCCCTTCCTAACCACTCCGTCAAGCTCGCAAATGGCAAAAATCCAACCACAGGCTACTGGCACCAAGGAGTGACCCCTGCATCATGGGGTTGGTTTGGAGCGTTTGCGGGTCTGATTGCATATGGAGCCTGAATCAATGATGGGCTCCATTGCAATTGGCTGTATAGGACTGGGGTTATGAGCTTGAGGAAATTATCATTTTCAGGCCCGCAAATGCTACTGCCGATGGCAGGGTTTCTGATTTACGCTATGGGGGACTAACTTGCGGGCCTGGCCAATTGAACAGCATCGCAAACGGAGGCCTACTGGAGCACGCAACAAAATCGCAGAAAATCGTCTATCTGCGATGGAGTTACGGCCCCGGACTGAATGAGGCTCATCATCTGTATGTATTTGACAGTACAGTACAGTACAGTACAAAGACAGATGGTATTAAAAATCCAAACATTTCAATAAAACAGCTAAAACATAGTTTCTGACAAATGCTGATTTTATTCTTGATCCAATGCAAGAATTTAAGATTGAATTTATTTGTTGTTTAGTTGTTTAATTGTGTCTATACATCACCTTATGGACTGTAGCATGCCAGGCATCAAGTTTGTGCACATAGCTTCAATGACCTCATCTATCCATCTCTGCCTCTGTCGTCCCCCTTCTTTGTGTGCCTTCAATCTTTCCCAGCATCAGCGTCTTCTTTATTGAATCCCGTCTTATGATATGGCCAAAAGATTTAAACCATAAGCCTCATAATCATACTTTATAGTGAACAGTTTGGCTTGATTTCCTATTGCTTGATTGGATCTGTTTTCAGTCCAAGGGACTTTAAGCAGTTTTCTCCAACATCACAATTCCAAGGTGTTCCAGTTATATGGCTCTCAGTCTTCTTTATGTTCCAGCTCTCACATCCGTATGTTACTACTGGGAATACCATAGTTCTAACATTCAGACCTTTGTCATTAATTACATATATTTGCTTTTGAATAACTAATCCAGATTTTGCCATAGCTTTACTCAGCAGAAGTAAACATCTTTTAATTTCTTTTTTCACCCTCATCAATAGGCCTTTAGTTCCTCCTCACTTTCAGCCATCAGCATAGTATCATTTGCGTATCTGAGGCTGTTGATATTTCTCCTAGCAATATTGATTCTGGCTTTAGATTCATCCAGTGCGACCTTACGCATGATGTACTCCGTATGTAAGTTGAATAAATAAGATGACAATACAACCTTGTCACACTTCTTTCCCGATCTTTAACCATTCTGTTGTGCTATATTTGGTTCCCCATATCTTTAAGAACTTATCACAGTTTGCTGTGATCCACACAATTAAAGGCTTTAGAATAGTCAATGAAGCAGAAGTAAATGAAGTCTATGACACTGAGGTATTTTGGTTTATTGAACTCTATTCAAATATATTAATATATATATATTTGAATTTTTACTTCTATCTAATCAGTGAGCCATACTGTGTGCTAAACAATACTCTATGAGGGTCTGCAACCTTTTCTAATTAAAAAGTCAAACAATATCACATTTGAGAGCCAGATCTTATCACAGAGCCATCGTAAAATAAATAATTGTATAACTTAAAATATACAGTTTATCATTATTGAAAATTAACGTGTTGTTTATATAGAAAGTATATAGAGGTGGTGAGAATTGCAGAGAGCAGATCAGAAATAAATTTAGCAGGTCTTTTGCTTCCTCTATTATCCAGGCGACACTTGCAATTTGATCTCTTATACCTCTGCCTCTACGAAACCAGGTGTCTCTTGGTTCCCTACTTTAGCATTCCAATCTTTACATAGTTAAATAGTAATTAAGGTTGAAAAAAGACTTTCAGTCCATCAAGTTCAACCTTTTAAGATCTCCTCTGAACTGCAATATGAGGATTAGTTATTAATTAATTAGTTGTTAATTGTTAATAAATTATTAATCAACTATTTTTTTTTTTAATCTTTATATTGACCCTGGATGTATTTATAAAGGGAAATCAAATCTCCTCTTAGACTCCTTTTTTCTAGAGTAAATAAGCTTAATTTGGTTAGTCTTGCTTCATAACTTAGCCCCTCCATAGCCCTAATTAGTTTTGTTGCCCTCCTCTGTATCTTTTCCAGCTGTAAAATTTACTTTTTATGAAGTGGTGCCCAAAATTGTACTCCATATTCTAAATGAAAGCGTACTAGAAATTTGTATAGTGGCAGAATTATATTTGCTTCCCTGGCTTCTATACTCTTCCTAATACATGCTAATATTTTATTTGCCTTTGCAGCTGCGGCTTGGCTTTGAGCACTGTTACCTAGGTAGTTGTCCAAAAGTACTCCCAAATTCCTTTCAATATCTGATACCCCTAGATTTGCTGCATTTAGATTATAAATTGCATGGCTATTTTTCCTTTCCAGATAACTTTACATTTATTTGTATTAAATGTCATCTGCCATTTAGATGCCGATTCCTCAATTTTATGTACCGTATATACTCGAGTATAAGCCGAGGCAAATGTTTTACCACAAAATTCTGGGGAAAATGAGTGACTCGAGTATAAGCTTAGGGTGGGAAATGTGCTGCCCCTGTGTCCCTCTTGTGCCCTCTGTGTCCCCCTCTTGTGTGCCCTTTTCTTGTGTCCCCCCTCTCTCTCCCCTGTGTCTCTTCTCCCCTCTCCCTCCCCTGTGTCTCTTTACCCCTCTCCCTTCCCTGTGTCTCTTCCCCCTCTCACTTCCCTGTGTCTCTTCCCCCCTCCCTTATCACCCTCCTCATTCTCAACCTCCCTCCTCCTCCCCCTCCTCAACCCCCCTCCTAATCCTCAACCTCCCTCCTCATCCTCAACCTCCCTCCTCAACCCCCTACTCAACCCTCCTCCTCATCCTCAACCTCCCTCCTCATCCTCAACCTCCCTCCTCAACCGCCCTCCTCATCCTCAACCCTCCTCCTCATCCTCAACCTCCCTCCTCAACCCCCTTCTCATCCTCAACCCCCTCCTCAACCTCAACCCCCCATCCTCAATCCCCTCCTCAACCCCCCTCCTCATCCTCAACCCCCTCCTCAACCTCAACCCCCCTCCTCATCCTCAACCTCCCTCCTCATCCTCCCTCCTCATCCTCAACCTCCCTCCTCAACCTCCCTCCTGAACCTCAACCCCCTCCTCAACCTCCCTCTTCAACCTCAACCGCCCTCCTCAACCTCCATCCTCCTTCTCCACCCCCCTCCCCATCCTCAAACCTCCTCCTCATTCACTTTACACCTCCAAAGGGGTAGAATGAGGAGAGGGGCTTAGAATGAGGAGGGGGGGAGGAAGGTGTGGGGAGGGAAAGAGACACGGGGGGTTAGAGAGACATGGGGGGTAGAGAAACACAGGGGAGTTAGAGAGACACGGGAGGTTAGAGAGACACAGGAAGGTTAGAGAGACACAGGGGGTAGAGTGACTCGAGTATAACCCGAGGGGGTCATTTTTAGCCTTTAAAAAAGGGCTGAAAAACTCGGCTTATACTCAAGTATATACGGTAAATCCCTTTGAAGGGAAAGCACATCATTATCTGATTTAATTACCTTGCACAACTTTGTGTCATTAGCGAAAATGACATTACTTTCCAGTCCCACCTCTAAGTCATTAATAAATATGTTAAAAAGGAGAGGACCTAATACTAAACCCGGAGGGACCCCACTTACCACATTAGTCTAATCGGAGTATGTTCTATTTACAACAACCCTTTGCTTCCTGTCTTTTAGCCAGCTCTCAATCCATGAGCAGATATTTACTGCAATTCCTGTGTCCGTTAGTTTCCACAATAGTCTCCCATTTGGCATTATCAAAAGCCTTTGCAAAATCCAAATAGACTACATCTGCTGAGTTGCCTTGACCCAAGTTCCTACTAACCTCTTCATATAAACTAATTAGATTTGTTTGACATGACCTATCCTTCATAAAGCTGAGTTGACTCCTATTTATTATCTTGTTCAAATAGACATATTCGTGTATATATTATCCCTTATTAACAATTCAAAATGCTTTCCCACTACAGAAGTGAGGCTCACTGGTCTATAATTCCCCAGATTTGCTCTTGTCACCTTTTTAAATATAGGTATCACATCTGCTTTTCTCCAGTCATCTGGTAGAGACCCTGTGTTGAATGAATCTTGAAGAATTAAATATAATGGTTTGGCTATTACAGAACCCAGTTCCCTCAGTACCCGTGAATGTATTCCATCAGGACCAGGGGCTTTATTAACATTTATTTTTTCCAATCTGTTTTGGATTTCTTCCTGCATTAACCAATTATTTGGTGAAGGTAGTGCAGCCCCATTATGTTGCAGTGTCCCAACCACTGGTACCTCCCTTGTGTATACCGAAGAAAAGAACCTATTTAGCTCATCTGCTTTTTCCTGGTTACTAATTATCAGACGGCCTGTGTCACATTGTAATGTTCCTATAGCTTCCTTCCTGGCCTTCTTCTCATTAAAATACTTAAAAAAATATTTTAGGGTTAGTCTTTCTCTCTTTTGCAATTAATTTTTTCATTTTCTATTTTAGCCAGTCTAATAGCGCCTTTGCAGGCCTTGCTTATTTCCTTGTACTCCCGTAAAGCAGTCTCTGTCCCCTCTTGTTTGTATAATTTAAATGCCTGTTTTTTTACTGTTTTTTTACTTGATCTTTAAATCATTTTTAAGCCATATTGGATGTGATTTACTCTTTTTACTTTTATTCCCACTTGGTATATGGTGATAAGTATGTATATTTAGTAAGGATTTCAATGTTGTCCATTTATGTTTAGTATTTTTACCTGCCAGTTCTCTGTCCCAGTCTATACTTTGTATTGCTGCCCTTAGACCGTTAAAATCTGCCCTTGTAAAATTAAGAGTTTTTGTTGACTTCTTAAAATTGTGTTTCTTTAATTCAATCTCAAATGAGACTGTGTTGTGATCACTGTTTCCCAAAGGTTGCCCTATTTTAACATTTAATACCATATTGATATTATTTGTGATAACTAAATCCAAGATAGCCTCATTTCTAGTAGGCTCTTGTATAACCTGGGCCAGATAATGATCCCTGAGTGTACTCAAGAACCTGCTCCCCTTAGCTGAACTGCTGGTCTCATGTATCCAATTTATTTCAGGGTAATTAAAATATCCCATTATTAGAACTTGCTCATGCTTAGCTGCATTTCCAATCTGTAATAATAATTGCATTTCCTTACTCTCAATTATATTTGGAGGTTTATATCATATTCCTACTAATATTCTTTTGGAATTTGCTGCCCCGCTATTTAACTCTACCCACAAACATTCAACATTACCGTTAGTTCCACCATAAATATCTTCTCTGACTATAGGCTTAAATTCAGACTTAACATACAGACAAATCCCTCCAGTCATGAGATTCATCCCACCACGTTTTGGTAATGCCTATTGAATCAAAATTTTCATCAATTGCTAATAATTCTAACTCTCCCATTTTTCCTGGCAATATTATTATGTGGTTGTGCCTGTCCATAAAGTTATCCTAGCAAGGTTACTGATGTGGGTTGCAAGTTCCTTCTCCAGTTGACTGCAATTTGTCTGACCTCTCTGCCATGATATGCCTATCTTAGGTTCCCCTACATTGTATAGCTACAGAGCAGACCCAAGACCAGACTTTGTAGGAGATATTGTTGCTAACACTATTAATGAGTGATTATTTTATTAGGAGGCAGGGGCACTCCCCTGTCTGAAAATGGTATGTGCCCGTTTAAATAAGAGGATTTCCACTGAAGCTGCAAGAGGTGAAAGTGTGGAAAAGTTCAGCACGCTTTGGATATAAATCAGGAAAGAAGGTAAGAGAGCAAGGGCTGCAAAGTGACAGTAAGGTACAGGGGGGATTGGTTCTGTGAGGGAGGAAGAAAGAAAATTTAGATGGGTGCTATGTGAGGTGGGTGCGGTGAGGGATTGGATGCTATATGGTATGGATGCTGAGAGGGGATGGCTGCTGACATGTACTGGGTGGGGATGGATGCAAAGAGAGGTGGGTGCTGTGTGTGGGAGATTTCTATATATATATATATTATTGGAAAGGGGTCTTGGGGTTGGAGCAGCAATGAGTAAAGGTCTTGTGATGGTTTGCTGTTATGGGAAGGGGTCTTCAGGAGGGGAGCAATTATAGGAAGGGGGGGAGCATTGAGTGATTTGATTCTGCTGGGGCCCAGCACAAAACTATTTTTACAACCCCTTAGAGGGGGTCCAAAACTTTGTTTGCATCAGGGCCCTCCATTCCATAGCTCCGCCACTGTTAGGAGGTATATGGCATGTTTAAAGAATTAAAGGGAAATTGTAATGTTTCAGCTTTCCAAATAGTGACAAATGTATAGTACACACCCCGGAGCTGCATAAATTCTGCCACCAAATCTAAGCAGTTAGAAGAGGTAGGAGAAGCTTCAGTCTAAGCATGAGGGAAAATTCATCCAATTTATATTATTCTTATGTCTTATTGCAGCTGATAGACATCATATTAAACACAGGCCTGGTACAATTCAATTGATCTATTCATATAAAATGTAAATTTTGTTGCATTGTTGAGTAAGCTGGAGCGCCCCCCATTATTTGTACAGAGTTTAGCTTTAGTGGCAGATTGTACATCTCTGTACAAGGAGTCAACCTCAGGGAAGTACTACTCGATTTGTTAAAGGTAGGAGTTCTAATCTAAATATAATGGGACAACAAGCGATTTTCAGTTTTCTCATACAATATCAACTACCAATACATTAAAGGGCTGTTAAGAAAATTTTCTTCACTTACCAAAGCTAGATAATTACAGTGGCCCTTTTCAGCACTGGGATGATCCATTTATCCTCCTATTGATCTGGCACACTGGAAGAGTAAGGCTGTCCTTGTGAGAAAATGTTAGTATCCATCCGATGAGACCAGAGACAAAATATTGATAATATATCTAATACTCAACTTTAGTACTGTCAAACTAGCAGCTTCTGTGTTTCACTTTTCTTTTCAAAATATAAAACTATAAAAAGTATATATTTTTTAGCTTAGTTACTGAATTTCAATGTACTGGGCTTCTCCACTTTGATATACTGTATAATTGAAATTAAAGATATACAGTGCCTTGCAAAAGTATTCACCCGCCTTGGCATTTTTCTTGTTTTGTTTCCTCACAACCTGGAATTAATATGGATTGTTTGCGGATTTGCATCATTTAATTTACAGAACATGCCCACAACTTTAAAGGCCTTTTTTTTAAATATATTTTTATTGTGAAACAAACAACAAATAGGACAAAATAACAGAAAAAATCAATCACCCCCCTAAAGTCAATACTTTGTAGAGCCCACCTTTTGCAGCAATCAATCACAGCTCCAGGTCACTTTGGATAAGTCTCTATGAGCTTGCCACATCTTACCACTGAGATTTCTGCCCATTCCTCCTTGCAAAACTGCTCCAGCTCCTTCAAGTTGGATGTTTGCGCTTGTGAACAGCAATCTTTAAGTCTGACCACAGATTTTCTATTGGATTGAGGTCTGAGCTTTGACTAGGCCATTCCAACACATTTACATGTTTCCCCTTAAACCACTCAAGTGTTGCTTTAGCAGTGTGTTTGGGGTCATTGTCCTGCTGGAAGGTGAACCTCCGTCCTAGCCTCAAATCACGCACAGAGTGGTACAGGTTTTGCTCAAGAATATCCCTGTATTTAGCACCATCCATCTTTCCCTCAACTCGGACCAGTTTCCCAGTCCCGGCTGCCACCACCATATTTCACTGTGGGGATCGTGTTCTTTGGCTCATGTGATGTGTTGGGTTTGCTCCAGACATAGCGTTTTCTTTGATGGCCGAAAAGTAAAATTTTAGTCTCATCAGACCAGAGCACCTTCCTCCATACATTTTGTGAGTCTCCCACATGTCTTTTCACAAACTCTTTTTGTAATGGCTTTCTTCTGGCCACTCTGTCATGCAAATAAATGTAATCATACACTACTAATTCCCCTCTATCAGATGCATTCATAACCCAGCTCACTTGCATATACCTTTAATTGAATTTATTGTGTATCCAGGGATCTGCAATAGTGCATACTTTTGCATGTATAATTCAGAGCTGCGTTGCTTAATTTGCATATGTCAGGCTATGAATACATTTGAACACAATGCATATCAACCAATGTCACATACAAACTGCCAGTGTACATGTGATAGGTGTACAATTTAACCATAAATTAGTCACATTATTAAATAGACAACTCCCATCTCAAATTATCCTATTTTTAGTTTTTCTTTTTGCAGTGTCACAGGGGCATCTTAAAGATGACTATAGGGTACTTAAGATTTAATTTTCTTTCATATTCAAGAGCACACCTAGAGAATGTTAACTATCTAGGGAAAGTTAAAGCTTTATTTTATTTTATTTTATATTAGAGATCGCTTTTAGAGGAGATTATGAATCCATGTAGAAGTTAGAAAACTTGTCATGCTTGCCACTTAATCCTCCATGTATATATATAGAAACTTCCATTGTAACTTCAGTTTTGTCACTGACTCTAAGCTGAGCTGATTGGGTCAAAAAGCAAGATCCAGCTCAAGGGCCAATCAGACTGTAGCTAAGTTCTTTCTTCAAGACCTTCATTTTATTATTTAATCTATCATATATCTCAATTTAAGCTTCCAAATGAGTAAATAGGCTGCTAGTTATATGATGTTCTTTTTCAGTCTAGTTAAATTCATATTTATGGGTTCTTCAGCAGCTCACATCACCTAATATAGAGACATCTTACAGCAATAAAAGGCAAGTACTAAAACTTTGACAAATATATTTGAACTTCTATAATTGTACTATTTAATAAAAAACAACAACTTGAAACAGAGTTTTTCCTTTATTTACTGTCACACAGTACCATACAGGAGTAATTCTACATATTTCAGAATTATTTACTGTAGAGAAAAACTGCTACTACAATATATAGCTATTCTTTAATGTTCTTTAAAATGAATCCAACTTCCTGTTGGGGTGAGTAATTGTGCAAGTGGTCACCGAGCAACTGTACCCACCCAAAATGTAGTGTCTAATTCTGAATGACCAGCTCATGTTTGTATATGATGTTAAGGGCCAGAGATAGAAGTTGTGTTAGAGCCCATGTTCCTTTTAAAAATGAATCTCGTTTGTAGTATTATTTTTTATAGTGTTATAATTATATAGTTTCCATGGCAAACACATAACATTTAGAATACCTTTTATCCCTGCACATGGGATGGAGGCCACCTCACATGTGATCTCAGCTACAACAATACGACAAGGTTTATGATATCATAAGCCTTTGAGAAAGCTACAAAAAGTAGCGAAATGGCTGTTAGATTTTTTTTGTCCTTGTCATTTTGTTGTAGCTGGGATCACCTGTGTGGCTCCCAAAAGTGCATAGGGATTAGAGTATTGAAACCATGCTCCATTGTTATGGCCTATTGGAAGAGGATAGCTCTATCATAATTTGACTCATCTCCTGAGAATGGGAAATTGGATATAGGATTAGTGTTTTTAATTTGATATTATGGAATGTTGTATACCAATGTTAGCCTATTTAATCATAATAGAGATCTGTCTTATACAGAGCTGAATTTGACTTTCTGTTTGACTTTCTGTTTCTTCCTACTAATTATAGAAACTTTAGTCAGCTTTGAGGTTGCTGCTATAGACCCTTCCAGGCAGGAGGACCCACTGATGTCATCGGCCTGATCTCTATCCTATCCCTTTGATATATGATTCACCTGGGATGATTGATCTCTGTATTCTTTACACATAGGCTCACAGTTATATATTAAAATCCATACATTTTAATGGCATCGTATTTGACATAATACATATTATATTTTAGGGTTCTCATAATGTCTTCTTAATAATAATAATAATAATAATAATAATAATAATAATATTAATAATAATAATTTGTCCTTGTGCTTCCAGTGGTACTTTTGTCAAATATCAGTGTTTCCAAGGTAACATTATTATTTGTAACAGGAGTGCACATCACAATGTTGAGATTTAAAGGGCCATTTACCTCACTGTAAGTGCTCTTCATGGTGTGAAAGAGCACAAGAATATTAATTCAAAATATTTATTTTTTAATTACACTAATAGCAGATACAAAAATCTAAAGTTTTAAGCCTCTATTTAAATACACAGTATATTCTATCTACTGGCTGTTGCATGAGTCAATAGAGATAGTCAAGGGTGCACTGATTTCTCCATGGACTCAGGACTGCAGTGATCAGTTAACCCATGCCTGTACAGATCTATTTGTTAAGGGTTATTTTTTTCAATCTCTACAAGGGCAGCACAAGAGCAGAGCACTGGTCTCATTGTTCAAATTCCAGAGAGGCAAGAGAGCAGAAACCTGGATTTTCTGCCATAAATTGTTTTAAATGTTCTGTTTCATTCAAACTGGAAATGTAAGCAGTCTTACCATTGAATTGAATGGGACACCCAAACCTGCAACTTGATTAGCTGCAGTAATGCAAAACCAAATGAACAGTGTATTACACATGTATCAACAGATTTAATTTAATTTGATTTCTCAGTGAAAAATGCACTTATATCCCAAATTCAAAACGTATTTCAACATGCTTTTTAGATCTTTACTGTGAAGTGGGCCAAATTATGCTAAATTAAGTTACCCCTTAACTATACATAAATTAATTTATATTAAATGCACTATGCTATATTGTATTATAATTTCTATCTGCATGATATTGATGTGTTAATTTAAATGACCAATATTACCAAATATTGTTTCTAGACATCCTATTTGCCAACTCTTATTAATATGACTTACATTATTATTACTATAATAAATACACATCATGTGCCTCTACTCTAATTACAACCTCCTATTACTGAATGCAAGTCTTTTCCCAAAGTATATGTGCTTTATGATAAGTTAGTCACTTACCCCTCAGGTTCTAGCTCACTAGTATCTCCCTTCCCTCCACAGACATTTTTTTCATTATTTTTCTTCACTTTAAAATTTAATTTCCTAGACAGTGTATTTAGACTAGTATAAAAGGAGTAAATGGTGTGTTCCGCCACCACCAAATTTAGATCAGGTGATTTACTATAAAATGTGTCCATTGGTGTTTAAAGTATGATACTGAGATAATGCATATAACCAGTGTCCTTGCACTACTTTTTAAATGTTTTTAGAATATGCATTGCAGATTGATTTTGTGAATAAACTTTGAACTTTTACTGAATATTTTTTTGTCAGTTCACTTAAATAACTCTGCTCATTACTGCTCATTATAACTATGGATGGTATACAGGTGTGGATATATAGGTGTTCTTTTTCTTCTGTGTTTTCAATATATTTTTACACTTTTCTACTCCTGTTGGTACATACAATATATATACTTAGATATCTACTTTTGCAAGTTTAAAACATTTCTTTAATAATTTATATGGTACCGCCTCCCCACTTTATACTGGCCTTTATTTATAAATACATTTTTTTCATTATGTATACTATAACTTATACATTCTCTGTTTCTTCTGTGTATAACTATGAGTCTGTATACTCATAATTACAGAGCTATAAGATAGGTAGGTCACAAAGTAAATACATAATAAATGTGCCAAATGTACCAATGTTTCCTCTTGTATTCAATCAGAGGATTTCAGTACCCAGTGCCATCTTTAATTCAGCATTCACAAAGGATATGAATGCTTTACTGCATGTCCCAGTAATCATCAAGAACTCTTTAATATGAGTCCAGACCTATTTAAAGGACCACAGCACAATGAAAAACATGAGCCCGAATTGAGCAAACGTAAGTTACTGGAGCCCGTAAGTGATGCCATAAGTTAATTAGCTATTCAATTGGCGTCTTTTTGTGGGCTCTGGATGATTTATGGGTTACGGGCTTGAACACTTTGCAATGGTTAAACCCGGAATTTACAGTCTCCTGAAGCCTTTGATCTTTCACTTTCGCAAGAGTTACGACGGCTAAAATCTCAAATTGCTATTCCATTGCTCCAATTCCCCAAAGCCACACACACCTGTAAACGGCAAATGTAGGAGAAAATCCTACAATATAATATTTTGGTACATACTTGACAAACAAGTGTATTTGTTTTTAAACTGCAGTGGTCCTTTTAATTTTTTTTAATTTTTTTGGGCATCTCTGGAAGGGAGAGAGCGAGATTTAGAATTTTTTATAAAGTCAAATGGTGTTGAACATTATGACATTTAATTGTCAAGGCTTGAACCATCTAGCTAAAAGGAATCACATAGGCAATTTAGTGAGAAAGGAAAAAATATATATCTTATTATTACAAGAAACACATTGGCAGACGGATAAGATTCCAAAGTTTGTTATTAATGGATATGATACGGTATATAATTCAACTTTTAAGAAAAAAGCTAGAAGGGTATCCATCTTGTTTATTAATGATTTAAGCTTGAATGAAGAACTGGTTATATACGATCCTAATGGTAGATATATACTATGGGTTGGAAAAATTGGTCAAGAAAAAATCTCTTTGCTAAATATTTATGCAAGTTTTTACAGATAGTAAGACAATCTCAAAAGTTAGGGAAGTCAAAATTGGTCCAATTGATATTTCAGATCATGTGTTTGTTTTGGTTAAACTTAATTTGGGAACAGATAAAGCTAGGATTCCATGTTGGAGAATGGATAACTCTCTATTTGAAGATGAGGATAAAAAAGAAAAATTGAAAGAGGAAGTTAAAAGTTTTTTTAAAATTAATGCTGGATCGGTAGACCATAAATCCACTATGTGGAATGCACAAAAAGCCTTCATAAGGGGGATGATGATCAATTGGAAGAGTATAAGAAAGAAACAAAGAGGAGCCACCTTAAGACAGTTGTATACAGATGTATTTAAGTGGAAAATGCTAAATAAACAAAATCCACAATTAGCTATGTTTAATAAAATTAAAGAGTGTCAGGTTCAAATGATATCAGATATATCTGTATGGAAGATTCAACAGAGGTTGCATCAGTATGGAAATAAAATAAGTAAACTATTGGCTAATAAAATAAAAAATAAATTAACTAGGAAAAGATAGAAACTTTGCATAGTGATGGTAAATGCAGATATCGCTATGACATTTGTAAATTATTATCAGGAATTATATAATTTAGAAGCAAACTCACAATTTATAAAACTGACAACAGAACAAATTCAGGAATTTTTGGATAAAATATCTCTTCCGAGTGTATCAGAATCCCTATTAGAATATCTTAATAGTCCTATTACAGTGGTTGAGGTTGAAGAGGCCATTAAAGATCTGATGGCCTCACCAATCTCTTTTATAAGATATGTAAACCGGTTATAGCAGAGCATTTACGGGATCTTTACAGTGAAATAAAATATACTGGTAAGACTACAGGTGAATTCTTAATTTCAACCATTGTTCCAATTCCTAAAAAGAAACAGGATCATTTAGAGTGTAGTGAATATAGACCTATATCCCTTTAAAATACAGACTTTAAACTTTATTCAAAAATCGGTTGAAAACTACAATACAAGATTTAATTGTGAAAGATCTGAATGGCTTTGTTCCGGGTAGGCAGGCAAGGTATAACTCGCGTAAAATAGTTAATTTTAGTTAATTAAAAGCATTTGATAGAATAGGGTGGGAGTATATGAAACTTATAGTTTTGGGGCATTTGGCCATTCAGCTGTAGGAGCTATATATACAAACCCAGAAGCAACTGTGGCTAGCTTAGGATTTAGATCGAATTGATTTTCCAAAAGGAATGGGATGAGACAGGGGTGTCCTTTGTCTCCTGTCCTATTTACTTTATTAATAGAGCCTATGGCTGAATTAATAAGGTCTGCAAAGAAAATAAAAGGAAGTGTATGATAAAGATATAAAGAAAATTATTCCATTAAACTTTAAAAAATTATATGAAAAATGCTTCAATATTATACAAGATTGGAAACATAAGAATCTTTCCTTTTCGGGTAGAATAGCAGCTATAAAAATGGCTTATTTGCCAAGATTTAATTTTTATGTGAGAAATATTCCAGTTTGTCTTCCGTCATATTGGATTAAGAAGTTTCAAACTTTGTTAGATAATGATGTTATGAATGTAAGGAAAATCAAGAATTAGTAATGAGAACATTTAAGAATGGAGGTATATCATACCCGGATCTTAAGCTTTATTACGATGCAATAATTCTTTCTCAAATAGTTAGGTGGATAGATCCAATGGTAACATATTCATGGGCACAAGTTGAAGAGGCTAGTCTGAAAGAAGGCAATTTAAGAGACTTGATTTTTTGTGAAGAACCATTAAAAAAATATAATAATCACAGATTCTTGGATTATTAAAAAAGCTATAACATTTTGGTATAAAATGAATACAAAATTTGAGCTAGTCCCATATCCAAGTTTAATTACGCCAATGAAAGACTTAGAAAGAACATTACAGATTTCAATTTCAAATAAATGGATTAATAAAGGTATAGATATATTACAAAAACGTTACTTAGGGACAGAATTTGCACCATTTGACCACTTTGCTACATTTATAATATTGATAGAAAAGATTGATTGGAATATTTGAAACTGCAATTGGCAATGAAGAAATATAATTTGTATTTCATAAAGAGAGAAGAATTGACTGATTTTGAAAGATTGCTAGTTCAAAACAATAGAACGTATTTAATATCTAAATGCTTTCAAATTATTAGAGAACCATCTCAAAAAGACAAAACAATAAATATGAGAATTAGGAAAAAGTGTTAAAACTTGTCTTTTCTATAGAAACTTGGAAGAAAGCTCTCTCAATAACTGATAGATATGTTAAAAATGCAACTTTAAGAGAAGTCCAGTTTACAATTTTAAATAGATGGTATTTCATCCCAGAGAAAATTAGCCAATTTACAGGAAATCTAGGCCAACATTTATGCTAGAGAGATTGTGGCTTTTCAGGCTCTTTCTTGCACATATGGTGGGAATGCCCACGGATTGATTCCTTTTGGACTAATTGTTTTTTAATATATCACAAGTAGTGGGTACAACCATTGTTTCATCACCACAAATGGTCATTTTGCATATAATGCCATCTGGACTAAATTATCCAACACAAGCCTTCATTTTGCAAGTTATTTTAATTGCAAAATGGAAGTTGGCTTGTTATTGGAAACAGCAAATCACTCTGTCTTGGAATGAGATATTAAATGTATTGAAAAGAAATAGAGCATTAGGGAAGGACTTTCAAATGGCGGAGTTAATAAAGCAAGATACAATGAAATGGAAAATATGGGATAATTATTGTAATTCTGATAATAATGGGGAAAAATTATGATCTGGGTAAAGAATGGAAAAGTGGTTCAGCCTTATTAAAAATGAAAGACAGTTTGAAGCTATATCTCCCTCCAGAAATGCCCCTCCCCCCCTCCCTTTTTTCTCCCTTTTTTTTTTCTTCCCTGTTTGTTTTCCTTTTTTCTTTATGAAGGGGAAATATAAAGAGATAGAAAAGAGTATGAAAACTCTTACGAGGTACAAACTTTGCAAGAAATATAGCTTTGTCTATTTGTAAAATTAATCTATTTTGCACACGTTTGTATATGTTTTTTGTATCGTATTTTATGTATTTTGTCTTTTATGTTTGTTAAAAATAAAAAATATATATATAAAAAAAGAACTGCAGTGGTCCTTTAACCTTCCTAGCATTAATTCAGAGTGTGACTCGGGGTTAATCTTCTCTTCCTAAATCGGTAACCCCGAGCCACACCTGGGGTTACCGCAGGGAGGATGTGGAGGGGGCCCAGTGCTGCCGAGTATGCCTGGCCCACCTCAGCACACCATTGCTCCTCCCCACCTTCCTCCTGCTCCTCCCCATATTCCACCTCCCCATCTTCCTCCTCCCCATCTTCCTTCTCCCCCTCCCCCCTTATCCTTCCTCCTTCCTTCTTCCCCCCTCTCACCTCTCAAGTCTTCTTAGCCTCCGATCACAGGTTTGCAGCACGTCTTACGCCTGGAACTGGCATATGCTAATGAATTAACAAGCGGGTCACGTCATTAGCATATGCCGGTTCAAGAGACAGGCATAAGACACGCTGCGAGCCTCCGACCAGCAGCAGGAGCTGATTGGACTCTTAGAAGAAGAGAGAAGACAGGGGGAAGGAGGAAGGAGGTAGGGAAGAGGAGGAGGATAAGGGGAGATGAGGGGGGAAGAGAAGGTGAGGGGGAAAGAGGAGTGTGAGGGGGAAGAGGAGGGTGAGGGGGAAAGAGAGAGAAGAGGAGGGTGAGGGGGGAAGGGGGGAAAGAGGGGTGAAGAGGAGGATGAGGGGGGAAAGGGGGAGAGGAGGATAAGGGGGAAGAGGAGGATGAGGGTGAAAGAGGAGTGTGAGGGGGAAGAGGAGGGTGAGGGGGAAAGAGAGGGAAGAGGAGGGTGAGGGGGGAAGGGGGAAGAGAGGGGGAAGAGGAGGATGAGGGGTGAAGGGGGGGAGAGGAGGATAAGGGGGAAGAGGAGTACGAGAGGGAAGAGGAGGATGAGGGGAAGAGGAGGATGAGGGGAGAAAGGAGGACGATGAGGGGGAAGAGGAGGATGAGGGGGAAAGGAGGAGGATGAGGGGGTAAAGGAGGAGGATGAGGGGGGAGGATGAGGAGGAAGATGAGAAGGATGAGGAGGAGGATCAGGAGAATAAGGGGGGATGATCAGGAGGATAAGGGGGAATGAGGAGGATAAGGGGGGAAAGGGGGCAGATAAGGGGGGAAATGGAGGAGGGGAGCATAAGGGGGGAGAGAGGTGAAATGGAGGAGGAGAAGGAGGATAAGGGGAAAGGGAGGAGGAGTGGGGGTGGGTTAATGGTATCTAAAGGCGGTATGATTATGTCAGTATTTTAGAATGTATCGCTTTAACATTTAAATACTGAAATAATCATACCGCCACTAAGGTTAAGAAAGCATAAGAGTACTTACAACACTTTCTAAGAGTGTATACTTTCTGCAGTCATTTTAAAAGAAAACACAAGAGCACTTGTATGTTTGCACCCATCTTTCAAATTTCCATATTAAATAATATTTATCCATAAATTGATGGTTCTGATAATGTATTCCAGAAATTTGCCATATGATTCAAAAGGGCTATTTGTGACCTCATACTACAGTTAACTTACATTTTCTTTCCAATATAATGTATGAGCCCAAGAATAAAAGCTGTTGTGAAAGGATAGCTGTGTTTATCCTTTGATTTTTAAGTATGAAACTAATAATATTAGAAGGAATGTAAGTTCAAATTAAAGGCTATATTTATTTATTTTAAACTTCTAAAAATATTCTGACCATTTTCAAGACAAGCTCATCAAAAGAGCATACTATTGATATAACATTTTAGTGGTCCTTTAAAGTAATATATTGTAGCAAATGTATGCCAAAATATGTGAGTTTTGCCTTTCTTGCTCTTGAAAAAGCCAGCAAAATATTAATACTTTTGTAAAATGTTTATACTAGTATGAAGTAATCCCTCAATTATATTCAAGCAATGTGTATTTGCTGAAAAAATAAGCACATATAGTTCATTGCTCAGTGTTAGGCAGCTCATTAGTGCATTCAGTACAAGACGTTAGTTTATTTTGTAGTGCTGAACACTGGCTTAATGACTGCTACTTGCTAAATATAAAAGGCACGGCATTATTATTAGGTAGTCAAGCCCACTTATTAAATCTTACAAAGATTCTCAACTGCAAATTGGAAGTCTTATGGTCAGCAGTCTCTGGCCACCAGGTGGAGACAGTGTAACTATGTAAGTCAATGTAAATCAATTGCATGGACCATCTTAAAGATCTGATTTTATATGCAACTATAATTAAAAGTTCTTTAGATAGCATAATATTCTTTTATACAATATATACAAATACATACAATCTTCTATTAATAATAAAAGCAGGAAACACATCTTCATGCTACATATAATTCAGTCATGCTCCAGGATTTACAATGATGAAAGTTGTGATAATGATTGATTAGGTGACTCATAATTAGTATTCTGTTTATGGATATGTTTATTGTATTCTGCCACTTATTTAGTGGAACTGAATCTACTTTTATTTAAAACATATCAGAGATGTATTTAATACTTATGCTTCCCTATGTTAAAAGGCCAGTGTAAGCATATTTTATGTTAAACCTATTTTTATTTCACCATTAACATAGCAAATACATACTTTCTTTTTAACTAAGAATTATACATTTTTAAGTATCAGTGGTGAAAGTGAAAGTATCCGTCAAAGTGAACTTCAAGATGATTAATTTGCTCTTCCTGTACCCCTCCCCACTTCCGTCATTGTTATGTGCTCTACTGAAAAGAAGTGAAAGATTTCAACTGAGATTATTCAAACCTTCCTAAAACCATCTAGGTAGTGCTACCTCAGTTGAAATCTTTCAGTTAATTTGAGCAATACTTTGGGCAATGAGAGAGGTGGCGAGGGATCAATTAATGAGGTAAACTATGTTTTTAAAATATATTTTCTGCTAAAATTTTGCTGTTGTTTGTACATTCATTTTAACGTTATGATTAATGGAAAATTAGAATTACCATGAAAAGTGCGTACACTGGTCCTTTCATTTAAATATACCCCTGATTACTACTATACTTTCCCAAGGTATATCCTCACATGCACTCACACAATTAAAGGGCCACGTACTCCAGCACAGTTTGGACTACATCAAAGAAAAAATCTCTTAAAAACATATTGAAATACTTTTAGAATTTTTCACAGAAAATGTATAAATAAAATCTCTGTTTATATGAGACTTTCTTATGCCCCCAGACAAAGCCACAACAACAGCTCTGTACAGAGAGAAGAAACAGAAATAGGGTTAATTCTTCACAAATTCATCTGTGCTGAGAAACGACTCCTGGAATCTACAAAAAAATGACAGTTAGGGGTTGTCCTGCTCATTTCTGACGAACAGAGAGAAACCATAATTCTTGTCTTCACACGGAGCTTGCAACAGCCGTTGTCGGCATGTGTTGTTAATCATAGAACAGTCATTGAACAGTCAGTGTGTCTGTAAACAGACCAACGACCTTAGTAATAAGTTAACACTTATAGTGAGTTAAATGGCCCTTTAATTTATATCATGATAATTAAATAAGTATATTTTCTGTTTCCTTTTTCTTTCACTTTCCTTTTGTACAGTATGTAAACAAAAAATGGAAAATATACATACAGAAATTAACTGCCTATACATATTTCCTTACATTTTAATGTACTCTTCTGTAACACTGTACAGGGCATCCCGATGTTGCTGGAAAATGTGCAATATATTCTGCCCCAACAGAGGTGTATTTACATTTTATGCAACTGTTTGGGATTTAGCTATTTCCAAAGCTAATGTAATATTCATTACATATTCTCCCAGATTAACACCTCGCTGCTTTTATTCCAGCTGATTCCCCCAGATACCAGGCCACTGCTTCTCCTCATGTGAACCATGTTTCCAGCTGCTGCCCCCCCCCCCCAAGTGACCACTCCACTGTTTAGCTCCACACGAACCATGCTTCCAGGTGACCACTCAAGCTATGATGTACTGAATAATTGCTCATTACTCTGTTATGCTCTTTTATAGCTTAATATCCTGTAATTTAATGTAATTGTTTTTTTTTTCTCATTAATTTTTACATTAAATAAAACATATAAGTTATCAAAGCTGTTATTAATTAATAGTGTTTTAGCCTTATCCCCTTCTATTTCACAAGATGTTTTATGGCCACACACAGTTCCCTTTGCTCAGACCCTCATTTATGAATGTTTGTCCTTTTGTAGCTGTTTGCCCCAAGATTACTATCTCACTGCATCTCTCCATATGAACCATGCTTCCAAGTATCCACTCAAACCATGATGTGATGAATACTTGCTCGATTGCTCTGCTTATTCTGTTTTATAGCCTAATTCACCATGTCATTTAATGTACTTTCTGTTTTTTCATAATATAATTTTTCATGAGATAGAAAATATTATGGATCAGAGCTTTCTTATTAAGTCTCCTACTCATGATTCTTGATCAAACAGATTTGCCACCTTACTATTTTCTGGCCCAACTTTTCTTTCAGTTATTTCTTTAATCACCACGCTTGTGAGCCTTCAGTCTTGTAAATTGGTTTGTATAAAGGCATTATTTACTCATCTCCTTTTGTATCAAATGTGTATAAATATATGCTAATGACATGACTCGCATGTGACGTCACAAGTTACGGTGCTTGAAAAACTTGCGTACGTCTAACTCGTAACTTACTGCCTCCAAAAACCTTTGATCTGTCACTTTCGCAAGACTAAAATCGCAAATCGCTATTTAATTGCCCCATTTCCCCAAGTCCACAATGGTATCCACACTCGTAAATCGCAATTTTGTAGCACTGTAAATGCAAATAAATAATCATTACTGCACTGTAAATAGGGGGGAAACCGATGATAGGCATTAGCATTAAGTGCACAACAGTCTCAAGCCCGCAAATCTGCAGGAAATAAATATTATTATTATGTGTCATTTCGGGTTAAAACGATCTTGGGTATCAATGAGTTAATACATATCAGGCCACCCATATAAATTAGAACAGTATTGGCATTAATTTTCATAATTCTTTATTTTATATGTTTTGCGAGTCTTTTCACATACCGGACCCCCGAACCTAATTGAATGACAGATAACATCCATGTTTTGCTGCCGTAAGTCGGACATCCTCATTTCCTATTGGATGTTTAAAATAGGAGGTTACAGACTTGCTTAATTTATCATGTTCCCGCCCTCATCTGCTCCGAAACAGTGCATGGTTTACGGTGCTGGCTTCAAGACTGCAACTTGCGACCTAGAGCAATTGAATAGCATCGCACACGGAGGGGAACTGGAGCCCGCAACTCACTCGAAGATGATCAGCTGTCTACAATCAAGTTACGGGACTGGAATTGAATGTAGCCCATTGTAAGTAACAAAGGCATGCAATTCAGCACTCCAGGGATAGCATGAGCAGCATGCATGGACATTAAAGAACCCAAGGATGTGGAGGCTTACATAAGGCACCTAAAATCAACAGGATGTGGAAGCAGTAGAGAATACATTAAATTTTAATTTGCTGAACTCTCATTAGAAGACATTTGCTTACTTGAAGCAAGGCCATTATGGCAACATGGATGAAACGACAGGCACTTACACTCAAGCAGACAGACTAAATAGTTTTTAACATAAAAAAAGCCCTGACCAAACTGACACCATACATTCTTTCACTCTCAGCTCCCATTCAACAACAAGTAATACAACCTTTAATCCATGTACACATTTTTATACTTCAGTCAATAATGGGAGATTGGCCCCATTTCAGATTATTTATCTACAGCTTGGAATGGAATCTCAATGGGGACCTAAGAGTGGAAAGAGAATACCATATAAATAATCTCTGAACATTATTGGAACTGTGGAGGGCAATGAATGTCTAGAAGCTAATTTGCAGGGTTAACTAACAGCTAAATAGATAACATTTTAATATGCTACTTGAATCAGTTCTGTAAATCAGTGCAGTGTTTTCTTTCCTGTTGTCTGTAATCAGGGTCCAGGTGAGAGTGGGTGTGGTTTGGCCTGTGTAATGGTTTACCTGTGTGCATTTGTTGTGCTCTGTTTGAATCAGTTCTGTGAGACAGGGCAGTGTTTTCTGTCCTGTTCTTGTTTATCATTGTACAGGTGAGTAGGCAGGGTCTATTTTAACAAGGGAAGGAGCGAACTTGGGAGCTTGCAATCATTTCTAGTGTCAGTGTAGTTAGTGTGTAGGAGATTGAATAAAAGAAGGGAATTCAAAGAAAAGGGGTATTATAAGAAAAAAATAGAAAACAAACATATATTTTTTTTCTGTCTTGTTTGGAATTAAGGTGTGGAAAAGCAATCTTCATACAAATACATTGATTTGTTTTCTCACTGTATTTTTGTTACTGATAATTATGAGTCAGTCCAGCGGCAACATCATGGAGTGTACACCCTGCCACATGTATGCACTACTGGTACAGATGATCCAGGGTCCATACCTCTGTGACAGGTGTGGGCATGTTGCCTCTCTGGAAGCTCAAATTGGAGAACTACAGAGGAGAATTGCAACACTTCATGATATTGTCACACTGGAAAGGGAGATGGTGCTCACTGAGCATAGTTTAACTGGGCCTAGCATGGAGGGTGGAGATGGGGCTAGTGAGGATGTCTAGGGAGGTAGCTGGGTTACAGTTTGAAGGGGAATCAGGGGGAACAGGAGGAGGCAGGCCAGTTGTGAGTTGGCAAACACCAACGGATTTGCCAGATTGAGTGAAACTGTTGGGGATGTTCATTCAGGAATGGAAATGCCAGATAGAGCTGTTCCCTCTAACAGACGGGAGAACAGTTCTACTGGAGGAGTGGGAGGGCAGAATAGGCAGAGCAACAGACAGGTTTTGGTGGTAGGGGACTCTATTATTACCGTGTTTCCCTGATGATAAGGCAGGGCCATCAAATAAGACAGCCCCCCCTTTTTAGAAAAAATGTAAAATAAGGCACCCCCCGCAAATAAGCCACCCACCGATACCTGCACTTACCCGAATCGGATGGTACGGTGGGTGACCCCGTGTGGTCCCTCCGTCTACCGTATTTGCCTCCATGGCTGCGTGCCGCGCCTCGTCATGAAGTGAAGAGGAGGAAGTGACAGGACTGCAGCGCGCGCACGTGACTCCGCGCAAGGAAACACAGGCAGATTCCCTCATCCCTCCTTAACGGAGACTGCAGGAGTTTGTTCACGGCCAGAACATCCAAAAGTGAGACACACAGACAGGTTTCTTTTGCTGTGAGCAATACCACTTACTGTATATAAAGCCTGTTTAAAATGCATACGGTATATAAACAATGGTTTCACCATATACAGGTAATAAAATTCTGTTTTTTTTTCAACAATAACTGTGTACTGTAGTCTTCTTCATGGGTAAATAAGGCATCCCCCTGAAAATAAGCCCTAGAGCATATTTTGGCCTTCCAGAAAAAATAAGACAGTGTCTTACCATCGGGGAAACAGGGTAGGAAGGTAGACAGGGTGATGTGTCACCCAGATCCCAGCAATCGAACAGTTTGCTGTCTCCCAGGTGCTCGGGTTCGGCATGTTGTGAATAAATGATTGGGAGGGGCTGGAAATGAACCCGAGGTCTTGGTACATATTGGTACCAATGACAAAGTAAGTGGAAGATGGAGTGTCCTAAAGAATGATTTTAAAGAACTAGGGAATTTAAGCATATAGTCTGAGAAGATATTTATGCTGAAACTAGCTTAACACAAGGACCTCCAAGGTAGTATTTTCTGAGATACTACCAGTGCCAAGTGCTAGCCCAGTGAGACAAAAGGAGCTTAGGGAGGTTAATGCATGGCTAAAAAAGTGATGCAGTGAAGAGGGTTTGGGGTTTTTAGAGCACTGGGCTGACTTCTCACTTGGGCACAATCTCTATAGCAGGGATGGATTGCACCTTAATGATGAGGGAGCTTTTATGCTAGGGGATAGGATTTTAGAACGGCTGCGGGAGTTTTTAGGTGGGGGAGGATGGACTATATAGAAGTATTGGGGTAGAAAGGGTAGTGAGGGAAAGGGATGAAATATATACCCATGGGTTAGGAGAAGAGGGAGGGTTACAATAGACAGTAGGGAGGTATTAATAGGGGCCTCAAATACAGTGGCAAGCACTTCACAATGGCAGATCCATAGCAACATAAAGTGTATGCTTGCTAATGCAAGAAGTTTGCCTGGGAAAATGGGCTACCTAGAATTATTAGCAGTACAAGAAAAATGAGACTTAATAGGCATCACTGAAACATGGTGGGATGAATCTGGACAGTTAATTTAGATGATTATAACTTATTTAGCCACAGCAATCATTTATAATATGGTGAGCAAAAGAGCGATAGAAGCCCTCCACCGTACAGTAGTACAGTAAATAAATAGTACATCTGTGTTCACATTTGAATGTCTAAAACAAGTTTAAAAACCTGCTTGCCGCTCAGAATTCTGAGAAAAACAGTTATTACACTGCATTCTGGGAAGCTACGCCAGGACATGCAAATGTGCACACAAATGCCTCGCTCTTCAATCCTTAGCCATTATCAAACATTACTTATTTTAAGCTTATGCATGCTGTATTACACAGCTTTAATGCAAAGCCAAGGATGGATTAAAAACAGGCTGAGTATCCAATCCATGTACAGCTGTTTCAAGCTTACTGGCTATCATCAGCATGGAGCGGGATCTTTTTGGATTTAGCAAAGGCTTTTGATACAGTGCCACATGGGAGACTTTTGAGCAAACTAAGGGATACAGGAATTGCAGTAAATATCTGCTCATGGACCGAGAGCTGGCTAAAATAAAGGAAGGAAAGGGTTGTTGTAAATGGAACATACTCCAATTGGACTAATGTGGTAAGTGGGGTTCATCAAGGTTCAGTATTAGGTCCTATCCTTTTTAACATATTTATTAATGACGTAGAAGTAGGACTCAAAAGTAGTGTCTCTGTTTTTGCTGATGAGTTGTGCAAGGTGATTAAATCACATACTGATGTACTTTCCCTACAAAGGGATTTGCATAAATTAGAGAAATGGGCGGCTAAATGGCAGATGAGATTTAATACAAATAAATGTAAGGTTATGCATTTGGGAAGGAAAAATAGCCATGCAATTTATAATCTTAATGGAGCAAATCTAAGGATATCTGATATTGAAATGGATTTGGGAGTACCGTATTTTTCGCCCTATAAGACGCACCGGCAGATAAGACGCACCTAGTTTTTAGAGGAGGAAAACAAGAAAAAAAAAAATCTGAATAAAACACAAATACACTCAAACACAAATACACTTTACACACAGATACACACAAATATATATATATATATATATATATATAGATACACATACATACATATACATACACACAAAAATATACATACACATACATACATATATACACACACATACACACACATACATACACACACACATACATACACACACACACACACATACACATACATATCCATATACTGCAGCATTTGGGAGCCATTGACCCTCCCTGACCTTCCTGAGCCTCCCTGACCCCCCTGATCCTCACCTTTATAGATACACATACATACATATACATACACACATAAATATACATACACATACATACATATATACACACACATACACACACACACATACATACACACACACATACATACATACATACACACACACACACATCCATCCATATACTGCAGCATTTGGGAGCCCTTGACCCTCCCTGACCCTCCTGACCCTCCTGATCCTCCCTGACCCCCCTGATCCCCCTGATCCTCACCTTCCTTCTGCCATCTTGATCTCACCCCAGCGCTTCCTACCAGCACTCCACGTGTACTGCAGCGTTGCGTGTGTGACGTCACTAGGACGCACCGGCCGACGTGATGCTGGTAGGAAGCGCTGGGGTGAGATCAAGAGGACAGAGGCAGTCTGAAAAGCTATATTCGCCGTATAAGACGCACCAACTTTCCTCCCCCAGTTTTGGGGAAGAAAAAGTGCGTCTTATACGGCGAAAAATACGGTACTTGTGGACAACCACCTAGGTAGCAGTGCTCAATGCCAAGCAGCAGCTACAAAGGCAAGTAAAATATTAGCATGTATTAAGAAGGGTATAGAAGCAAGGGAAGCAAATATAATTCTGCCACTATACAAATCCCTAGTACGCCCTCATTTGGAATATGGAGTCCAATTTTGGGCACCACTTCATAAAAATGAAATTTTAGAGCTGGAAAAAGTACAGAAGAGGGCAACAAAACTAATAAGGGAAATGGAGGGGCTAAGTTATGAAGAAAGAATAACCAAATTAAACTTATTTTTGCTAGAAAAAAGGCGTCTACGAGGGGATATGATTACCTTATTTAAATACATCCAGGGTCCCACTCGTTTCCCCTCCCAAATACACCTCTTCAATTTTGCCCAGCTCATTTTCCCTTCCACCCCTTCCCCCTCACTGTTTTATAAACATAAAAAAAGCCTTGTCTCAGATTGTAAAATTGCAACATTCAACCGTGTTATGAATACAGTGACATGAAGTTAGATTTGACTAGTTTCCTGTGAGTATAACAATGTTGTTTTGCGTATAAACAAACATGAATATCAACATTGGAACTGATTAACCATACAGCATACCCTGAGGGGATGTGTCCAGGGTGATATAAAACTGCATATGTGTAACAATAATGGTGAATTTTGTCGTTGCATCAGGGTACACACAAGGCCAGCTTTAAATAGCCGGAGCCTCTAGTCACAAAAGATCAAGCCACCCCTGTATTGTGAGCGTGCATATGCTCCCTCACCGCTGACTACCTAGTGGTCATTGCCACGAACAAGCTCCTGTGCATGTTTCTATTCACCCTCATAATCTACACTCATTGGGTTGAACTGGGGTAATATTGCACATATACACATTTCTGAGCAAATAGAAAATTCTGAGTGCTGGCTTCTTAAGGAATACAATGTAATATTGTCAAATAGGGTTCCTATAAAAAAAAACAGATAAAACTTGAATTCTAGTGTACATCAATATATTTACAGCATACAATGACCACATATATATACAGTTTTTTAAATCTATATTTGGTTCTTCTACACCAGGGTTGAATAAAGTTAGTCCTTGGGGCCACATATTCTTGAAATGCCAGCACAATAAGTAAATAAAAATAATTTACTAACTGAGGATCTGGCACTGTTGCAAAACTTAATTTCCAGTAGTTTGTAAACCTTTGAGTCACTGTTCTGTCATGCAAAAAGAGTTTTTATCAATGTTTAAAGCATATTTGTTAGCAAATATATGAGTTCCATGTCATATTAAAATCTGTGTTATAGATGCATGATATATAATATAAATATAAAATATAATTGAAAGTGAGGAAATGCAATTATTGTTACAGATTGGAAATGCAGCTAAGCATGGGCAAGTTCTTATATTGGGAGATTTTAATTACCCTGAAATAAACTGGATGAATGAAACCAGGAGTACGGGTAAAGGGAGCAGGTTCTTGAGTACACTCAGAGATCATTATCTGGCCCAGGTTATACAAGAGCCTACTAGAAATGAGGCTATCTTGGATTTAGTCATCACAAATAATATCGATATGGTATCAAATGTGGAAATAGGGCAATTACTGGGAAACAGTGATCACAACACAGTCTCATTTGAGATTGAATTAAAAAATCAAAGATGTAAGGGGCCAACAAAAACTCATAATTTTAAAAGGGCAGATTTTAATGGTCTTAGGGCAACAATACAAAGTATAGACTGGGACAGAGAACTAGCAGGTAAAAATATTAAACATAAATAGACAACATTTAAATCCTTACTAAATATACATACACATCAGCATACTGTATACATGTAGAAATAAAAGTAAAAGGAGTAAATTACATCCAACGTGGCTTAACAATTATTTAAAGATCAAGATACAGAGTAAAAAACAGGCATTTATATTATACAAACAAGAGGGGACAGAGACTGCTTTATGGGAGTACAAGGAAACTAACAGGGCTTGCAAAAGGGCTATTAGACTGGCTAAAATAGAAAATGAAAAATTAGTTGCAAAAGAGAGTAAGACTAACCCTAATATATTTTTAAGTATATTAATGGGAAGAAGGCGAGGAAGGAAGCTATAGGAACATTACAATGTGACACAGGCAGTCTGATAATTAGTGACCAGGAAAAGGCACATGAGCTAAATAAGTTATTTTCTTCTGTTTGTACAGAGGTACCAGTGGTTGGGACACTGCAACATAATGGGGCTACACTACCTTCACCAAATAACTGGTTAACGCAGGAAGAAATCCAAAAGAGGTTGGAAAAAAGGATACTGAGAGAACTGGGTTCTGTAATAGCCAAACCATTATATCTAATTTTTCAAGATTCACTCAAGATACCTATATTTAAGGAGGGAGCAAGAGCAAATCTGGGGAATTATAAAGCTGTAAGCCTCACTTTTGTAGTGGAAAAGCTTTTAGAAAGGTTAATCAGGGATAATATATAAGATGTCTATTCAAACAGGATTATAAGTAGGAGCCAACATGGATTTATGGGGGATAGGTCATGTCAAACAAATCTAATTAGTTTCTATGAGGAGGTTAGTAGGAACCTGGATCAAGGCAACTCAGTGGATGTAGTCTTTTTGGATTTTGCAAAGGCTTTTGATACAGTGCCACATGGGAGACTATTGGGCAAACTAAGGGATGCAGGAATTGCAGTAAATATCTGCTCATGGATTGAGAGCTGTCTAAAAGACAGGAAGCAAAGGGTTGTGGTAAATGGAACATACTCAGATTGGACTAATGTTGTAAGTGGGGTTCCTCAGGGTTCCTCCTTTTTAACATATTTATTAATGACTTAGAAGTAGGACTGGCAAGTATTGTCTCCATTTTTGCTGATGATACTAAGTTGTGCAAGGTAATTAAATCAGAAAATTATGTACTTTCCCTTCAAAGGGATTTTCATACATTTAAAAAATGGGCAATTAAATGACAGGTGAGATTTAATTTCGAATACATGTAAGGTTATGCATCTGGGAAGGAAAAATAGCCATGCAATTTATAAACTTAATGGAGCAAATCTAGGGGTATCAGATATTGAAAGGGATTTGGGAGTGCTTCTGGACAACCACCTTTGTAACAGTTCTCAATGCCAAGCAGCATCTGCAAAGGCAAATAAAATATTAGCATGTACTAAGATGGGTATAGAAGCCAGGGAAGCAAATATAATTATGCCACTATACAAATCCCTAGGACACCCTCATTTGGAATATGGAGTACAGTTTTGGATATCACTTCATAAAAAGGACCTTTTTGAACTGGAAAAAGTACAGAGGAGAACAACAAAACTAATAAGGGGAATGGAGGGGCTAACTTATAAAGAAAGACTAACCTAATTAAACTTGTTTTCTCTAGAAAAAAGGTGTCTAAGAGGGCATATGATTATCCTAGATAAATACATCCAGGGTCAGTATAAAGATTTGTCAAGAGGTTTTTCAACTGACAAGAGGACATCATTTGAGGTTAGAAGTAAAAAGAAAGAAAAGGGTTCTTCACAGTAAGGACAGGTAATTTGTGGAATTCTCTAACAAAGGAGGCGGTGACAGCAGATAGATAACTTTAAAAATTGTTTGGATATATTTTTAAATAAAAAGGGCATTCAGGGCATTCAGGGTTATCCTGGTTAATTACAGAGGGAGTATTGATCATGGGAGGAATCCGATCCCCAGTATCTGGGTTCAGGAAGGAATTCTTTTTTTTCCGTTTTGAGACAATTAGCAAAGTTTCACATGTTTTTTTTCTGTTTGCCTTCCTCTGGATCAAATAGCAATTAATCTGCATATTGTAGATCAGAGGAGAACTTAAAAGGTTGAACTTGATGGGCTAAATGTCTTTTTTCAAGCTCAATGTAACTATATTTTTTATTATTATATTCCAAATTGCTAGCAGATTCTTTAATTTAGGGTACGATTTGCCCCCTAGACCCTGCCATGTATTGTGATTGACTGTGATGAATAAAGAGCCTGCATTGCAGCCCAACACCTGATTTACTAAGCTTGGTTAATTACCTCCATCACTTATTAAGGGTGTGATGTATGTAAAACATGAGCTACAGTCCTGATTGCATTTTACTAAAGTAAATCAGTGCTCTCCTTGCCTCGTGATACTGCAATCTGCATAAACCACACAGTCATTAATTTAATTATAAATATGTTTTAATTATAAACATTCTAAATAAATGTGATCCTTTGGCCCTCAATGATCCCACTGTCCTCTTTGTTGGAATAGTCTTTTGAATTCTGCATTCTGATCATATATATATATATATATATATATATATATATATATATATATATATATATACACTAGCGACTTCCCCGTCAAAAAATGACGGTCAATAAAAGAAAGTGTTGAAATGCTGTTTGCCACACAATGTGAGTGTACTGTGTGCCTCAACTATATAGACCCCTCTAACACAGTACTGAACGCATGTAATAACACTATAAGTGCCATTAGGGTCATCCAGGACCCTCATGACCCAAAAGTGTAAGCACTACACCATTTTAACCCGGTCACTTATGGGGGTCTATCCAGACCCTCATAAGCCTCTATTTAACCCCATCAGTCCCATAAGTGTATATTAGGACCATTATGGGCCTGTTACAACCCAACATTAACTACATAAGTGCCATGACGGTCCTCAAGGACCATCAGGACCCTAAGTATAAACACTACACTGTACTATACCCCCCAATAAAACATTAAATCAAAACTAACCCCCCTCTACACTAACCTATTAACACCTATACTACCTACCTACACTACCTACCTACCCCCTAAACCCCCCACCAGATTTTTTATTTTTTGTGAGTTAGCTTTTTTTATTTTCTGTAATGTCGATTTTTTATTTTTTGTGACTTTAGGTGTTTTTATTTTCTTTAATTAGAGTGGTGGGGGGTTATTAGGGGGTAGGTAGTTTAGGTAGGTAGTGTAGGTTTTAATAGGTTAGTGTAGAGGGGTGTTAGTTTAGATTTAATGGTTTATTGGGGTGGGTTTAGTGCAGTGTAGAGTTTGTACTTAGTGTCATGAGGGTACTGGAGAATCCTTGTAGCACTTACGGGGTAATGTTAGACTTCTAAATACCCTTATGGGACTAATGGGGTTAAATAGAGGCTTATGAGGGTCTGTATAGACCCCCATAAGAGACCGGATTAAAATGGTGTAGTGCTTACACTTTGTGTCATGAGGCTCCTGGATGACCCTCATGGCACTTATAGTGTTATTACATGCGTTCATTAGTGTGCTATAGGAGTCTATATAGTTGAGGAACACAGTACACTCACATTGTGTGACAAACAGCATCTCAACACTTTTTTATTGCCCCGTCATTTTTGACGTGCAAGTCGCTAGTCTAAATATATTATTGATATTTATACTTTGCTGACAAACATTATTAATAAAGCGGCTTATACTAATGGTGTTCTGGAGAGCATGTAAGTGTATTTTAGTAATAAGCCATGATAATGAATTACAGTTTTGTTTTCTGCCTTTAGGTGTTGAATTTTGACACATTTTAATAAGTACTTATTTGTGAATATATGAATAATTTGAATGCTTATTAAATAAGTATACATTTAAAGCAACAGCATAGCTCTAGTCTTATGTAAAACTCTAAAGTACCACTATACAATGATACACTGTATGTATGATATACAGTAGGAAAAAAATTAAGGTATCCATGATTGTTTGGTGAAAGTTGTGTGTTTACGAGGACACAAAGTAATAAACAGAATCAAACGAGGAAACAAAACAGAAGCTAGCAGTAAAGAATAATCATGTATAAAAATATACAGTATATTATTTTGGTTTATTTTGTTTTCTAATAAAATGTGTCCATTATGAAGTTTAGTTATTTAATATACCATACTGAAAAAATTAACCACAGTTGTTCTTTATGTGAGTTATTTTCACTATGCTGAAATGTTTATCTCTTTCAATTCCTGATACCTCCTCTGTCTTCCCTAATCTATAGTTGCTCTAAAATTATGCTTGTATCATTGAATTACTATTTTTTTAATGAAACTCACTTGAGTGAAACTCAGGAAATATTACAGTGATCCTGTGTTGTCTACTATTACCAGTATAAAGTGAATGACTGATAATATTATCATCCATATATCCATATAGGACTCTACTGATACGCACTCCATCTCACGAACCTAAGCGCTACTGCCATGACTAGGATCAACAAATCCCAGTGCCATCTATATCTATGTTTTGCAGTGTTTTGTTTACATGTGTTTTGTATCCTAAAACACTGAATATTACAAATAACTAATCAGATCTTTTTAAACTCTAATTGAGTATAAATAGCTGAATTCAAAGAGGCAACAAATAAAAAATATTTTTATTTTTTAATTTACTGTATTTTCCAAAATAGGTTTGGATTTTTATCAGGAAAAGTGTGCAGAATGTAAAGATAAAACTTCTCTGTGATTGTTAGTAAGAATTATTTTCTTTTATAAATGTTATTTGTTAGTAACGAAGATCAGAAGATTGATTTTGTATAGACCCTAGCCACTATACACATATAAAATACACAACAAATATTATATACAACACAGCAGCCTATGTTGGTCTGTGCAAGCACTCTAGCCAATATATAGGCTAGCTTCTTGCAAATATAGACCACTATCACAGATTACACAATTATTTAAGAGCAAAGTAAATCTCCCTAGATATGTTATTCCCTGTTCCGGGAACATTGTCAGAAAACTAATACAAGAAACTGAAGAAAATATTACGAATGCCAAAGACCACACGAAAATGGTTTTAGGAACATTGTGGAGGGCCGCAGCAGCAGTTAAAGTGATAGCGTAGCACCAAAAAATATAGAAAATGATAAATGTTCATTAGAGATGTCGCGAATAATTCGCCGGCGGACTGTTCCCGGCCAACATTGCATGTTCGCGTTCGCGGCGAACTGCGAACATATGCAATGTTCGATCCGCGCCCTATACTTTATCATTAAACTAACTTTGACCCTGCACCTCACAGTCAGCAGTTACATTCCAGCCAATCAACATCATACCCTGCCTTCCAGACCCTTCAACCTCATGGACAGCAGCCATTTTGGAATCATAACTAACTTGCAGTCTTACTGAGAGGAGGCTAAGTGTAGGTGATACTAATTCAATAGGGAAAACCATAGCTAGGCTACTGTACACAGTGTCCAATACAGTCCTGATCTCTGCTGCAAGGACAGCATCCCAAAAAGCCCTTTTTAGGGCTATAACATCAGTCTGTTTTTTTGTTTTTTTCTGTCTAATCTAAGTTCATTTGCCTGCCTACTAGCCAGTGTGTGTGTCAGGCTCACAACTTATACTGTGCCCAGTGCAATCAATCCAATCTGGTGGTGTACCGGCAGATAACTTTTAAAAACCAAAACTTTTATTTTGTCTAATCTAAGTTCATTTGCCTGCCTACTAGCCAGTGTGTGTGTCAGGCTCACAACTGATACTGTGCCCAGTGCAACCAATCCAATCAGGTGGTGTACCAGCAGTGTACATTTAAAAAAAAAAACATTTTATTTTGTTAAATCTAAGTTCATTTGACTGACCGCTATTCTGTGTGTTTCTCATGCTCACAACTGATACTGTGCCCAGTGCAATCAATCCAATCTGGTGGTGTACCAGCAGTCTACTTTTAAAAACCAAAACTTTTATTTTCTCTAATCTAAGTTCATTTGCCTGCCTACTAGCCAGTGTGTGTGTGTCAGGCTCACAACTGATACTGTGCCCAGTGCAACCAATCCAACCAGGTGGTGTACCAGCAGTATACCTTTAAAAAATCCCAAATTGTATTTTGTTAAATCTAAGTTAATTTGCCTGACCGCTATTCTGTGTGTTTCTCAGGCTCACAACTGATACTGTGCCCAGTGCAACCAATCCAATCTGGTGGTGTACCAGCAGTGTACATTTAAAAACCAAAACTTTTATTTTGTCTAATCTAAGTTCATTTGCCTGCCTACTAGCCAGTGTTTGTGCCAGGCTCACAACTTATACTGTGCCCAGTGCAATCAATCCAATCTGGTGGTGTACCAGCAGTCTACTTTTAAAAACCAAAACTTTTATTTTCTCTAATCTAAGTTCATTTGCCTGCCTACTAGCCAGTGTGTGTATCAGTCTCACAACTGATACTGTGCCCAGTGCAACCAATCCAACCAGGTGGTGTACCAGCAGTATACCTTTAAAAAATCCCAAATAGTATTTTGTTAAATCTAAGTTCATTTGCCTGACAGCTAGTCTGTGCGTGTCTCAGGCTCACAACTAATACTGTGCCCAGTGCAACCAATCCATTAAGGTGGTGTACCAGCAATGTACATTTAAAAAACCCAAAATTGAACTTTGTTAAATCTAAGTTAATTTGCCTGACTGCTATTCTGTGTGTTTCTCAGGCTCACAACTGATACTGTGCCCAGTGCAATCAATCCAATCTGGTGGTGTACCAGCAGTCTACTTTTAAAAACCAAGACTTTTATTTTGTCTAATCTAAGTTCATTTGCCTGCCTACTAGCCAGTGTGTGTTTCAGGCTCACAACTGATACTGTGCCCAGTGCAACCAATTCAATCTGGTGGTGAACCAGCAGTCTACTTTTAAAAACCAAGACTTTTATTTTGTCTAATCTAAGTTCATTTGCTTGACAGCTAGTCTGTGCGTGTCTCAGGCTCACAACTGATACTGTGCCCAGTGCAACGAATCGAATCAGGTGGTGTACCAGAAGTGTACATTTAAAAAACCCAAAATTGTACTTTGTTAAATCTAAATTAATTTGCCTGACAGCTAGTCTGTGCGTGTCTCAGGCTCACAACTGATACTGTGCCCAGTGCAACCAATCCAATCAGGTGGTGTACCAACAGTGTACATTTAAAAAAAAAAAAAATTGTATTTTGTGAAATCTAAGTTCATTTGCCTGACCGCTATTCTGTGTGTTTCTCATGCTCACAACTGATACTGTGCCCAGTGCAACCAATCCAATCTGGTGGTGTAACAGCAGTCTACTTTTAAAAACCAAAACTTTTATTTTCTCTAATCTAAGTTCATTTGCCTGACCGCTAGTCTGTGTGTGTGTCTGGCTCACAACTTATACTGTGCCCAGTGCAATCAATCCAATCTGGTGGTGTACCAGCAGTCTTACTTTTAAAAACCAAAACTTTTATTTTCTCTAATCTAAGTTCATTTGCTTGACCGCTAGTCTGTGTCTTTCTCAGGCTCACAACTGATACTGTGCCCAGTGCAATCAATCCAATCTGGTGGTGTACCAGCAGTCTTACTTTTAAAAACCAAAACTTTTATTTTCTCTAATCTAAGTTCATTTGAGTGCCTACTAGCCAGTGTGTGTGTCAGGCTCACAACTGATACTGTGCCCAGTGCAACCAATCCAATCAGGTGGTGTACCAGCAGTCTACCTTTAAAAAAACCAAAATTGTATTTTGTTAAATTGAAGTTAATTTGCCTGACCGCTAGTCTGTGTGTGTCTCAGGTTTACAACTGATACTGTGCCCAGTGCAACCAATCCAATCAGGTGGTGTACCAGCAGTTTACATTTAAAAAAACAAAAATTGTATTTTGTTAAATCTAAGTTCATTTGCCTGACCGCTAGTCTGTGTGTGTCTCTCAGGCTCATTGATGATCACTATATAGTAATTCCTGAGTGCCTAACACTCTTGTATAGATTCTTGTGATGTAACAAAAATGGAACTATATCAATGGCTAAGTGGATACTATTATGAATAGCTATTGATCTTGGTCATATCTAGTAACGAATGGATAAGATACAGTAGAAAAGGTATATTCCTTTCAAACCTAAAACATATTGGAATTGTCTATATATGTGTGATTACTACTGTATATAAATAAAATCCAGATGGAAAATAATAGAAAAAATCCAGTTAAAAAATATCTGGTATATTTCTATAAGATATGGTTGACTTCCCTCATATGGCAAATGAATTGCTTAATCCTTGGGAAGTATCAAAATTTATTAATAGCTAAAAACAATTGTTGTATAAAACAACAATATTAAGATAAGTGCAAGTACTATTCGTAAAGAACAATTTTAATTTTAAGACAAAAATGAATAAAGCATTGTTGTCAATGTATATTTGGGGGTGAAAAGGAAATAAAGGCTGATGATAAAACACTGCCAGTGTCATCTATATCGTATGCACCACTAAATCATTAATGCATAACATGCAATTCTTGGTGGTGATATCCAAAATACTGTCTATAGATACAGCCTTGTAACAATAAATCTAACTTTTGCATCCAAATCAATATATAACAATGAAAGCAATTGCACTTATCTTAAAAGGTAGTCCCGACGGCTCGTTTCGCCCTGCTTAGGGCTTACTCATGGGTTAATGAACTTAGTTTCCTTAGTGCTTTATATAGCACCTCCTATCCACTTGCTGCCAATAATTAGACAACCTCATTGGTCTGTTAATCAGCGTGGTGACGTTGTGCTCGTTTCTATGTCACTGCACGTATGTCCACTGTGCGTATATTGCCAATCATACGTCCTTTTGCCCTCCATCTCTAGTTATAACCGCGTAATGACGTAATTACGTCACCACGCGCATGCGTCCTTACTTGATGACGCCAATGCGTCTTCATTACTTCCTGGTTACCCAATAAACATGTTACTCCTTCATTACTTCCTGGTTACCAAATAAGTATGCGACTCCATCTGGGGAACGCTCCAATATCTTAACCGTGGCATTGGCCACCTAAATACTCAAAGGAAACAGGTAAAAGAGGGAACAAAAAAACATGATCAAACGGACTCTCTCCAAATTAGTTACTCATGTGGATAAGTATGAATAATTCTCTATCTCACCCTCCAATAATTGGGTATAAATAAAATTGTTTACATTTCAATAAATCCACGCTCCTATTAAATAAATCCATTCCAACACAACTAAGTGATACAGGTGTTATAAATGTGATAATGTGCTTGACTGCACTGCTAGTGATGAGAAAGTAACTAATAATAATATATTGAATATATGTGATTGAAAAAGAATATATGAGTGAACCAACAATTAATCTATATCTAATTTATATCTGTGAGTGTGAAAAAATATATGGAAATATGTACAATGAAGTGCTAAGCTACAATGAGAGTATGAATGGTTAAAATACTCTCTAAATAAAGTGTAAACTGAGGTGTAGAGGACACTCATGTGGTCCTGGAATGGTATATGATACCCTTTCTCTATTATCCTTCTTCAAGGTATGAGACTCTATTCTAACCCAATTAGAGGAACGCTGAATATGTAAAACCTTCATTGAGCCCTCAAAGGCTTTGTGTATCTAATTCGAATATCCATTTACTTTCCAATTTGAGTAATGCATTATCCAAGTCTCCTCCTCTAGGTCCCTTTTGAATATGATCTATTACTGAAAATGTCATAGTACATGGTTTGTTACCATGAAATAATTTTATATGACGAGATACGGGGGTATCCATCTCTTTGATAATTGTGTATGTGTGTTCTAATATGCGTCTCCTCAATTGGCGCATTGTTTTCCCCACATATAATTTTGGGCAAGGACATGTTATTATGTAGATGACATGTGTGGAACTACAGTTAATACAGTTTCTAATTGGGTAAATAATTTGAGTGTTTGGATCCACAAATTCTTTGCCCGGTTGGATAAATTTGCAAGCTTTACATCTTCCACACCTAAATAACCCTTTTGTGGGGGACAACCAAGATGTTTTATTCGTATTCGATGACTTAAAAAAACTCCTTACAAGTTCATCTTTAATACTCTTGTTTTTACGGTATGTGATAGACGCTCTTTCTGGGAGGTTGGATTGTAAGTTTGGATCATGTCTTATTATGTGCCAATGTTTATTTAGCACTTCTTTAACTTCTTTCCAGTCCTTCCCAAATGTCATTATACATCTTATCTGGTTATCCTCCTGTGGTTCTTTTTTCGTGTATAGAAGGTCTTTTCTATCTGATTCCACAGCTCTCTTATATGCCCTTTTCAGGGTACGGTTTGGAGAACCAAGAGCTTTAAATTTCATCCTTAATTGATCAGCTTGATTTTTAAAGTCCACTGAATTATTACAGTTTCTCTTAATTTGTAAATATTGACTTATGGGAATACCTGACTTTAGTGCTCTTGGATGTTGACTGGACCAATTTAATAAAGAGTGTGTAGCTGTCGGTTTCGTATAAGTCAATGTGTTGATTATTCCCAGAGAATCTTTTGTTATTGTCAGATCCAGAAATTCGATCTTCTCTTTATTTACGATATGGGTAAATTTGAGACCCAAAGGATTTTCATTCAATTCCATCATAAATTTGCCAAAATCTGTTGCATCTCCGGTCCAAAATAACAATATATCATCGATGAATCGATTCCAGGTTAGGATTTTTTCACTGTATTGAGACATATTGTTTGTAAATACATAGGTCTTTTCCCAAAATCCTAAAAATAAATTCACGTAGTTTGGAGCACATGGAGTGCCCATTGCTGTTCCATTAATTTGATGGTACCAGCGATTGTTAAAAATGAAAAAATTCCTTGTTAGAACAAATCTAAGTAGTGATACAGTAAAATTATTCATGGGTATGCACTTGATAGGTTTCATGCTTAAATAATGTTCCACAGCTTTAATCCCTTGATCGTGTGGGATGCTGGAATATAATTGCTCGACATCAATGGATATTAACAAGGTTTCTTCAGGAACTGTAATTTCATCCAAGTATTTTAAAAGGTCCAATGTATCTTTCAAATAAGACGGTACTGTTAACACGATATCTTTGAGATAATCATTGACATATTGACTAATCTTCTCCATAAGACAACCATTTCCAGACATAATCGGACGGCCAGGTATGGGCCATCTATTCTTATGTACCTTGGGTAATGAATAAAAGGTTGCTGCCCTCGGTCATTTAGGAAATAGATGTTCATACGTACTTTGATCTATGATCTTCTCTTGTTTTGCCAAATTCAATAGATGTTTTAGCTCTTTTTGAAATTCATACATGGGATTGTTTTGTAGAACTCGATAAGTTGAGGCATCTGATAACAGTTCTTGTTCTTCCAGAATCACTGTGTTCCCTCCTTTATCTGCTGGTTTAATTACCACATTACTTTTCTTTAACTCATGTAGAGCTTTAAAATCCTGAGTACTTAGATTATATTTTTAATTTTGGACCGAATCAGGGTCAGAATTGGACAACCTTTTTAAATCTTCTGTTACCAAATCCAGGAATACCTGGATATTGGCATATTGTTTAAAATCGGGTGTAAAAGTAGTCTTATTTTTTCTCTTTGCTTCATTTAAGGAAAAGTCATCATCTTTTTGCTCATCCATTAGAGACATCGTGATTTCAAAAGTTTCCTTGTCTTCATTATTTACACCCAAATTGGTCAGTTCTCTTTCTTTCTTCAGAGTAAAGAATTTCTTTAAAGCAAGTTTTCTTGCAAACAAGTTAAGGTCCTTTACATTCTCAAATAGCTTGGAATTACTTGTGGGTACAAAGGAAAGTCCCCTTGACAATAATGATTTATGGGTATCTTTTAGATTAAATTGTGACCAATTTATTACTGTTGTTTCTTCAACTTCAAGCTTCAGTTCATCAACACTATCTAGTTATTTTATTTCAATGTTTTTATTTGGAAATTCCTCTTCTCTTCTTCGAGATTCTTTAGCAGGCACACCCTGCTTTCTGTTGGTCATTTTATTATTGGTGTCTTGAACTGTTATTGTTGTTGTTGTATACTTATTACTACTATCTTTCACTATAGTAGTATTATCATTTTCTAATTGTTTAGGTTTTTTTTTGTGTGAGATAGAGATTTCTTTCATTCTTTCATTAATTAGTAATTTTTTCTGAGGCACGAGGTGTAATGACGTTTTTGGACGTGCCCCCTCCCTAAAAAATGGTGTTCCATTGTTGTTTGATTTGATCCAGATCTTGTAATGGGACCTGTATTATTTCCCCCTCTCTGTTGACCAAATTTGGTGGATTTATATTGATATGAAGTATCTTCTCTCTCTGACGCTTCAGCTTCTGAGGAGCTTATATCAGTATTGCTTTGATGTCTTGGCCTAACAAATTTATAGACTCGTCCTGCTTTATAGTCATTGCTGTCACGTTGGAATTTCCTCTGTTTCCTCATAATCAGATCTCTTTTAAATTTCTCTATGTTATTATGTAGGTTTATGTCATAAGAAGCATATTCTGTATTTTGTTTAAATTTTGTAAAGTTAGCTTGGCAATCAATAACTGTTTGTTTTGTAGCTTCCAGATTCTTCTTTTCTGTTTCAAGGATCAAATTCATTAGTTCATTAGAACATTTTTCTACAATTGTTTCTCAGGCTCACAACTTATACTGTGCCCAGTGCAACCAATCCAATCTGGTGGTGTACCAGCAGTCTACATTTTAAAAAAAGCAACACTTTTTTCTAATTTCATTTGCCTGCCTACCAGCGTGTGTGTCTTAGGGTCACAGTATATACTGTGCCCACTTGCCCAGTCAGTGCCACCACTCATATCTGGTGTTACAGTCAGTAGTCCACATTTAAACAAAGAATAACATTTTGACTGTAATACATTGAATAGCAGTTACTTGTCTGCAAGCGTGTGTGTCAGGCCTACAGAGTCTACTCTGCCAACTTCTGCAAGAGCACAGTGCCACTCATATCTGTTGTCACAGTAGCTTGCACACATAGTACCACTAATCGCAAAAAAAATGACAGGCAGAGGCAGGCCAATCCGCAGGAGACGTTGTGGTCGTGGTGCTGTGATTCCCTTTGGCCCTACAATAATGCCCAGTGTTCAGAGGCCAGTTACCCAGAACTCAAAAACTTCTGAGGACATAGTTGACTGACTAACACAGGACACCCAATCTTCTACAGCTTCCGCTCAGAACATTGACGCACCATCCTCCTCCAGCTTAGCTTCGGGCACCTTTCAAGTTACCACTCGCCCGCCTGCCGCCACCACCAACACTTGTACCACAGCCGCTTCAATTGATCAGTCAGAAGAGTTATTTACACATCAGTTTGAAGAAATGAATGATGCGCAACCATTATTGCCAGAGGATGTAGATAACAGGGATATGTCTCAGTCAGGCAGCATTACACACATGTACGTTCGGTGTGATGATGATGATGATGTACCCGCTGCTGCTTCCTTTGTTCAGTTGTCAGATACAAATGAAGTGGGTGATGATGATGACGATGCGTCCGTGGATGTCACGTGGGTGCCCGCTAGAAGAGAAGAAGAACAGGGGGAAAGTTCAGATGGGGAGACAGAGAGTAGGAGGAGACGAGTTGGAAGCAGAGGGAGGTCATCGCAAGGAGCTAGTGGCACAGTCAGACAGCATGCATCGGCACCCGGGGTCAGCCAGACAGCACGCCAATCAACGCATGCTGTTGCCACCACCAGAACGCCATCACTGCAGAGCTCAGCAGTGTGGCACTTTTTTTGTGTGTCTGCCTGTGACAACAGTGATGCTATTTGCAACCTGTGCCAAAAGAAACTGAGTCGTGGGAAGTCCAACACCCACCTAGGTACAACTGCTTTGCGAAGGCACATGATGTCACATCACAAACGCCAATGGGATCAACACCTGAGTACAAGCAGCACACAAACTCAAAGCCGCCATCCTCCTCCTGGTCCAGCATCTTCATCCACGTCAACCACTGCTGTCCTCCTTGCCCCCTCTCAACCATCGGCCACTCCGTCTCTCGCCTCTAGCTGTTCCTGCTCATCTCCCCACAGTTAGGTGTCTGTCAAGGGCATGTTTGAGTGTAAGAAGCCAATGTCACAAAGTCACCCCCTTGCCCGGCATCTGACAGCTGGCTTGTCTGAACTCTTAGCCCGCCAGCTTTTACCATACAAGCTGGTGGAGTCTGAAGCGTTCAAAAAATGTGTAGCTATTGGGACCCCGCAGTGGAAGGTACCCGGCCAAAATTTCTTTTCACAAAAGGCAATCCCCAACCTGTACTCGATTGTGCAAAAGGAAGTAATGGCATGTCTGGCACACAGTGTTGGGGCAAGGGTCCATCTGACCACTGATACCTTGTCTGCAAAGCAGGGTCAATGCAGGTATATCACCTACACTGCGCATTGGGTAAACCTGCTAACGCCTGCCAAGCATGGAATGTGTGGCTCTGCAGAGGAGTTGGTGACACCGCCACGACTTGCACACAGGCCTGCTGCCACCTCCTGTACTGCTCCTACTCGATCCTCTTCCATAACCTCCTCAGCTGAGTCCTCTTCTGCTGCTGCATCTTGCTCCACATCAACGGCACCCCACCCAGCTCCCCAGATACTATTCCACATCCCGGATACGGCAGTGTCACACCGTCTTGGGGTTGACTTGCCTGAAAGCTGAGTCACACGGGGCCAGCACTCCTGTCCACCCTGAACGCACAGGTGGATCAATGGCTGACTCTGCCAATCTTCAGTTGGTGCGAAGTGGTTTGTGACAACGGAAGAAATTTGTTGGCGGCATTGAATTTGGGCAAGTTGACACATGTGCCGTGCATGGCACATGTGTGTAATCTGATCGTACAACACTTTGTGCACAAGTACCCAGGCTTACAGGACCTCCTGAAGCTGGCCAGAAAGGTGTGTGGCCATTTCAGGCGTTCCTACACGGCCATGGCGCACTTTGTAGATATCCAGCGGTGAAACAACATGCCAGTGAGGCGCTTAATTTGTGACAGCCCCACACGTTGGAATTCAACACTCCTAATGTTCGACCGCCTGCTCCAACAAGAGAAAGCCGTTAACGAGTATTTGTATGACCGGGGTGCTAGGACAGCCTCTGCGAAGCTGGGAATTTTTTTGCCACATTACTGGACACTCATGCGCAATGCCTGTAGGCTCATGCGTCCTTTTGAGGAGGTGACAAACCTTGTCAGTATCACAGAAGGCACCATCAGCGACATCATACCATTTGGTTTCTTCCTGGAGTTTGCCCTGCGAAGAGTGTTGGATCAGGCCGTAGATGAGCGTGATGAAGAAGTGGAAGAGTTGTGGTCACCATCACCACTAGAAACAGACTTATCAGCATCGCTTGCTGGACCTGCGGCAATGCTGGAGGAGGATTGTGAGGAAAAGGAGTCAGAGGAGGAATGTGGCTATGAGGGGGAGGAGAAAGACCAATCACAACAACCCTCCCAGGGTGCTCGTTGTCACCTATCTGGTACCCGTGGTGTTGTACGTGGCTGTGGGGAAGAACATACCTTCAGTGAGATCACTGAGGACGAGGAATGGGACATGGGTAGCTCGGCATCCAACCTTGTGCAAATGGGGTCTTTCATGCTGTCGTGCCTGTCGCGGGACCCTCGTATAAAAAGGCTGAAGGAGAACGACCTGTACTGGGTGTCCACGCTACTAGACCCCCGGTATAAGCAGAAAGTACCTGAAATGTTACCGAATTCCCGCAAGGCAGAAAGGATGCAGCAGTTCCAAATGAAATTAAAAAGTATGCTTTACACTGCGTATAAGGGTGATGTCAAAGCACAACAGGAATCTAACAGGGGAAGAGGTGAAAGTAATCCTCCTCCTCCACGACCACGCCGGCAAGGACAGGACGTTTAAAAGACGTGTTGTTGATGGAGGACATGCAGAGCTTTTTCAGTCCTACGCATCGCCACAGCCCTTCGGGATCCACCCTCAGAGAACGACTCGACCGACAGGTGGCAGACTACCTCGCTTTAACTGCAGATATCGACACACTGAGGAGCGATAAACCCCTTGACTACTGGGTGTGCAGGCTTGACCTGTGGCCTGAGCTATCCCAATTTGCCATAGAACTTCTGACCTGCCCCGCTTCCAGTGTCCTGTCAGAAAGGACCTTCAGTGCAGCAGGAGGTATTGTCACTGAAAAGAGAAGTCGCAATTTTTTAGGGCAGTTTCTGCCTGGGAAACAAACGTAAATTTTTCTGGTCGCTGCAACAGCAGCAGCTGCAACAATACCTGATTTTTGATAAGTGCACGCATCCCGGGGAGTCAGCGCTCGTCGGCATGTATCAGCTCACTAATTCTGACAGTTATCAAAGTAACAGATGGAGCGATGAAAGGAACCAATCTATAACTGATTAAATGAGCAATTCGCAGTTTCACTGTACCGGCTGTGTGTATTTAAATGTGCATGGCTTAATCTTTGAGGCAGGATCAACCAGGTAGCCCGACGAGGGGGCGCCCCCCCGGCCCTGTGACAGTAGGAGGACCGACCCAGCATCTTTTTCCAACTCCCGGTTCCAAAAATCCAGGCCTTATACACGCCCCCTGATAGGTGCTGTAACAGGTATTAAACTGATAAGAGTAGTACTTACAAACATGCCACTCCTATCTGGTGGCACCTTTGATTGCACACGCCGTGCCCCAAAATTGAAGTGGGAGGACCAACCAAGCATCTTTTTCCATCTCCCAGTTCCAAAAATCCAGGCCTTATACACGCCCCCTGATAAGTAATGTAACAGGTATTAAACTTAAAAGAGTAGTACTTACAAACATGCCACTCCTATCTGGTGGCACCCTTGATTGCACGCGCCGTGCCCCAAAATTGAAGTGATACGACCAACCAAGTATCTTTTTCCATCTCCCGGTTCCAAAAATCCAGGCCTTATACAAGCCCCCTGATAGGTGCTGTAACAGGTATTAAACTGATAAGAGTAGTACTTACAAACATGCCACTCCTATCTGGTGGCACCTTTGATTCCACGGGCCGTGCCCCAAATTTGAAGTGATACGACCAACCAAGTATCTTTTTCCATCTCCCGGTTCCAAAAATCCAGGCCTTATACACGACCCCTGATAGGTGCTGTAACAGGTATTAAACTGATAAGAGTAGTACTTACAAACACGCCACTCCTATCTGGTGGCACCTTTGATTGCACGCGCAGTGCCCCAAAATTGAAGTGATATGACTAACCAAGCATCTTTTTCCCTCTCCCGGTTCCAAATATCCAGGCCTTATACATGCCCCCTTATAGGTGACGTAACAGGTATTAAACTGATAAGAGTAGTACTTACAAACACACCACTCCTATCTGGTGGCACCTTAGATTGCACGCGCCGTGCCCCAAAATTTAAGTGGGAGGACCAACCAAGCATCTTTTTCCATCTTCTGGTTTAAAAAATCCAGGCCTTCTACACGTCCCCTGATAGGTGACGTAACAGGTATTAAACTGATAAGAGTAGTACTACTTAACACACCTTATAATAATGCAGAGAGAGGCAATGCAGTGAGAGGAGTCTGAAGAAGAGGAGTCAGAGGAGGAAGGAGGCTTTGAGGAGGTGGAAGACCAAACACAGCAGGCGTCCCAGGGGGCTTGTTGTCACCTTTCGGGGACCCTTGGTGTTGTACGTGGCTGGGTGGAGGAAGTGATCTTCAATGACATCAGTGAGGACAAGAAACGGGACATGGCTAGCTTGGTATCCAACCTTGTGCAAATGGGGAGTTTGCGGTTGTGCAAATGGACTGTTTGCGGTTGTTTACGGTGCGTTAAACGGGGAGTTTGGTCTGTCACTGTGAAGCGGGCCTAACCCTTACACTACCTGATGGATACAACATCATACCTGATGTTTTAAAGCACGTTATTCCAAACAATTTAGGAATGTTAGGTAATTTATGCCCTTTATGGATTAAAACCAGACTCTGCATCAACTATGTAATTTTCTGTGGGAGTTTTGACATGGATCCCCCTCCGGCATGCCACAGTCCAGGTGTTAGTCCCCTTAAAACAACTTTTCCATCACTATTGTGGCCAGAAAGAGTCCCTGTGGGTTTTAAAATCCGCCTGCCCATTGAAGTCTATGGCGGTTCGCCGGATTCGCCGGTTCGCGAACATTTGCGGTAAGTCGCGTTCGCGGTTTGCGAACCGAAAATTTTATGTTCGCGACATCACTAATGTTCATCATTATTTGACACTTAACAGTGAAATATAAACACATGTGTAATTAAAACATATCATATGATATTTTATTATGAGCTCCACTTCATTATACAACATCAATTATACTCAAGGACTTAATACATATCCGGAAACCACGTGGACTAGGAACAAATGGTCTAATGCTTTGTCTATATACATATAATATATATATATATATATATATATATATATATATACACACACAAAACACAATAATATATATATATATATATATATATTAACAGCCTTATTAAATTGCGATTCGGCCAATTGAATAGGGCTCTATATAAGCACACAGCATATTTTTTTTACAGAAGTTTTTAGTTCGTGAAGACCTTGCTTTTGGATAGAAGTTCACAAACTAAAAACTTCTGTAAAAAAAATATGCTGTGTGCTTATATAGAGCCCTATTCAATTGTCCGAATCGCAATTTAATAAGGCTGTAAATCTATAAATGAAATTGACACATATATATAATTTAAATAAATAAATATAAATAAAAATGATATATACATATAAAAATATAATTGTTTCTTGCTGCAGTTACGGTGGTTGTTCTCACTCATTATAATAATCATGATGTTCTCATTTTCTATTGGCCCCTAGAGACGTTCCTAGAGCCGTTTCTTATCTATAAAGCTTGTTGTGGCGTAATACACTGAGTGAACACATACTTCCTACACTGAAACCTCTTGTGGACAAGGCAGGATTTATAGATGTGGGTTGAGTATGTAATTTTGCCAGTGAAAACTTTGAAATAGACAATTAACGTATAAATCTCCTGCAGCGGATTTTAGGGTATTTCTGCAACTACTCGATTAATATAGGGACATAGTAACTGATTAAAGTCACTTATTTTTTAAATATTAGGAATTTGAAATACACAAAAGAATGCAATATGCTAAACTTGGCGCCCCATGCTAATCCTGAAAAATCAATAGCAAGTGACGTAGTGGAAGAACATTTTCTACCTACCTATGATAATCACCCACCCCTAAATCACTGTGAGACAACTGCTAAGTGTCACTGTAGCAAGCCACAATTTCTAATTATTAATAACTTTTCCAGTGACTTTTCCAACTGCCTATAGATTACGAGTTACTCCAATAGACCATCACCCCCAAAACCTATGCTAATCAAAAATATAGCGATAGCTCGCAAATAAGAGGCCTGCCGTAACAGTCAAAAACAGAATAAATTATTATGGGTACTAAACTCACAATGACTTTGCAAACCCTGGTGGACTGCAGCAGCACCTCTTAAAGGTACAGGAAAACAATATAAAACAATACAAAAGCAAGCAAAATCATCACAAATGAAGGATTTGCACAGCTAGTGACACATAGGAGCAATATAAAAATAATTAATAATCACATGACACTTATCAGACATGGTGAAAACAAGAATATCAACTCAGAACTGCATACATATCTTAAAGACACATCACATTCAGAAATAGCCTCAGAAATTACACAACTCCATTAAAAATACTATCTAACAGTCACAGAGACACAAATGTGAAAATGTACAATCACATAAATATATCAATAAGTTTCACCTACTACTGGAAAGATCACACCTACACATAAAATATCACAACGCACAGAGGAACATAGACACAGCACACACCATAAAAATTATGCAGCAACTGTGCTAATCACCACCACTGCACAGTACTCACAGAGCTCATCTAAAGAAAGGTATGGCATCTACTGAGGGGGAGGAGGGAAGATATGTCAACATGGGCAGCAGGGGGCCTGACAGAGGTCTACACTGACAATGATGCTTGATCAATGGGGGAGGTCATCCTCCCAGGTAGGTCATTTGATAGTACAGGCCAGGCACTTGACCTTCACATGGAGTACCTTAGGAACAAAGTTTCATAGGCACAGGCACAGGGCCATATAGGGACAGATCATCACAAGGGGGGTTATGCTCATCTTTTTAAGCTTGACATATAGGCCCAAAAATAACACAAAAGGAGGCTGTGGAGAAGCACATGGTGCACCACTAATATTACCTCCAGCAACAGGATTCATGGCTACTCCTGTCCTGGCAAGTCCTACGCCATTGATGATGTGCAAGTGCCAACATCTACACTAAGACTTGTTACATGACAATAAGTGATAGTGTCAATGTATCTAAAAACAATTTATTACTAATGTCATATGTTTATCAACCCTTCAGTGGAATGGTGAGGCCCAGCATTGTCACAATGTATACATATCATAGTATTAACTCACAGTAATCACTTATCATGTTGTTCAGGCATGTTTTAGAAAATAGTGATAATAACATTGCAAGAAGTGTTAGAACACATTGGACATATTAATACATGCCAACACTTGTAATGTGTGTCAATGGGATGTTCATGAATGCTCACAGAAAAAATGCTTCAGTATGGAAAGTATATATATGTCATCATCGTGTCATGCATCATGCAAAAATCAGGTGTTGTGAGCACCAATTTGGGATTTGATGATAAAAATGATGGTAAAAACATCTGAAAGTGAAAACACTTGGCCAAAATAACATCAATCCATAATATACTGCATGAAAGGATGCCAATAAAACATGATGACCAATATCATAAAAATAAATAGTTAAACTTTATGTATGTGGATGTCTATAATCTTGTAGCGTGACAAACACACAAAACATGGAAAATGGTATAACAATAACATCCTTTATTAAATACACAGAGCACAACCGTAAACATATCCGACCGTGCATTCATATCATGGGTGTGGTGTGGGCAGATCCGAAAGGAAAAGAGGCTGGAAAAAAATGAAAAAAAAAAAAACCTAAAGGGGTGAACGTAATACTGTATATTAAGAACAATACATAGCATCTACTAGGGTCACATGGTCATTACACCACAGTAACCACAACTACTAATTTGCATAGCACATATTTCATGTTTTCATCTGCTACATTACATAGATGATGGAAATCAAGGATTATGTAATACAATTCAGAAACACACATACAGTGTGTTCAAAAAAAGCAAAAATGTAAAACAAAATGGTGGTCCTAAGCTAAAACAAGGTAGAAGAGGACAAAATACGGAAAACATCTGTATGTACAGCACAGTGGTAACTACTGTAACTGTAACAATAAACCTACTAACCTGAACTTCATCCACAAGCAGTGCAAACTCTATCCGACATCAGAAATCACTTGCCATCACCATGAGTAATGAGATGGCATCTCACAAGGACACAAGGAATGCTTAGCTGTAACCACAGTCAGTGGGGCCTGACTACTATCACCATCTCTCTAGGAGATTTCAGCCACATGGATATCCCATTCATCCTGTATACAGGTGTCATTAGATTATAACTGATTGTTAGGATATCATGAGGTATATTTACATACCCATTAATACTGGGAGTAGAGAAAGGTCAGCAGCCACAATGTAAGTTGCTTACATCAGACTAAAGTTTTGCACTTTAATAGTCCCATATCTGCAATGGGATGAGTTGAACTGAGCCACATATGTTATTGAACATGCTATATGATTAGATAATTGCGTGGTAGATCATTCTGCTGAGGGGATGTAAATGGATATCTGATAGCTGCTTTATATGTCACTCACATTATTTTGTATCACTGCTTGCAGATGAAGTGGATGCCATTATAGACCTAAATTGCACCTAAAGAAATAAAAAAAACTCATAATGGGAAAAACAAAAATAGGAACTGCGCCATCTCATCACAACAGCATTCCTCAGTGATCATTAATTGGTGAGATGCTACGTGTCCATCTGCTATTTGCTGCATGTATTCCTGACAAATATGATGCTGTCCAACATTGAGTGTGATATGTAAGGCCCCTTGATTCTATCCAGGGGACTGACATGTGAGGGTCATTGTTTCCATGACTAGAGTCATCTATGTATGTGTGATGTACATGTGGTGTACATGTGGGTGTATGTTGTTGTATGTGATATTCACCTGGCATGAAGGCTGGATCAGTGTAACCACCAGGCCTGGAGCTCCTGGGATGGTCCATCATGGCCTTCAGCATCCTCTCACACTGCCTGTAGTGGACAGTCACTGCGGGACCACCACTTGTAGATGATGCTCCTCTGGCCTCCTCCTATATGTACTTAAATCTAGGTGCTCATCCCACACTCCCTCTTCCTTAACTCATGCCCTCCCCCTAAACTCCACTTCTAGCCCTCGGCCCCAGAACTATCACTCCTAGCCCTACCCCCTCCACTACCACCCTCTCTACCTCACTGGCCCTATCTACCTCCCTCAACAGTAATACCTCAGTTCCTCCCACTACCTCCCTCTCTACCATGTCCTCCTTCACCACAACTACCTCCCTTCCTCCCACTACCTCCCTCTCTCCGACGTCCTCCCTCACCATCGCTACCTCCCTTCCTCCCACTACCTCCCTTTCTCCCATGTCCTCCCACAGCCCCACTGCCTCCTTTCCTCCCACTACCACCCTACCTCCTACATCCTACCTCCCTCCCACATCCTCCCTCCCTCTAGTCGTCTGGGGCCCCCTCTTTCTCCTCTCTCTCCTCCTCTCTTCCTCTTCTCCTCCTCTCCTGTAGCCTCCTACACCCTCTTCTCTCCGCGCTCCATCACAGAAGAAATGAAATATAAGTATAAATAAAAGGAAGTGTATTTGTAAATGTCTGTGATGGGAAGAAAAATGTATGTTCTATGTTTTTTTTTATCTGTAGGGTGTATGGTGGGGGTGGGTGTGTGTGTGTGTATGATGTGTCCTATCTATAGATATAGCTATGTGTATTATTATCCTATGTGTCTGTATATTAGGTGGTTTAGGTATTTATATGTATAGTGAGTTAAATGTAAAATACTCTAATTCTCTATTATAATTAAAATAATATAATCTTGCTCTCCAATCTTCCACTTCTGCACGCTCTCTCTAGCCAAGAACCTCAAACTCCAGGACCTGCGTGCTAACTTGTAAAAATCTGGGACACAGTCAATGCTGGAGCGTGATGCTTGCAAATATTTACAGAGTGCCTGTCAATCATTTTTCTGTTTGCCCTGTCCCATTGGCTGCTACGTCTGTGGTGCAGCAAGAATAGCAGGGTCAGATAGAGCATTGGAGAAGCATTGCGTGGGTGCCTTAATCCAGCCCCTTCAGTGATACTGCCTGAAGCATGGTTTATGGATATGACCTGAGTGCCGTAATGCAGGGGACCAACAGTTCAGCATACTGTTGTAAAATAGATCAGAAAAGTCATTTTCTGCCATTATCCTAAGTTAGAGCACCTTACTTACATGGGGCCCTTGGTTGGTTAAGTGGATTAATAAGGATTCCACATTGCACTATATTCTATTGAATGGTGTGCAAAGTAATTATTTTTCGTTGTGCAGTGACCAGTGCAGATCAGCAATATGCTATTGAAATCGTGTTTCCTTTCTGACCAACATAATCACATAAAAACACAGATCTCAGGCATAATGTTTATGTCTCAGTTTTACTACATTAATGAGTTAATCACATCTTCTGTTTCACATGGGATGCAAATAGCATATATTTTTTTTAAACTGACAAAAAGAAAATTAAATGTGCACAATAATTATCTCCCCCTAATTACCAATATAATAACTTAGAAGAATAGATACATGTTCCTGAAACCCAGGCTTCTTGACAGTTCTAATATCTTGAACTACATTTTCCATTACAATATATGAAAATGCCTACAGTAACTAATTACTTTGAGTTATACGTATCTCAATAAATAAAATACTAAAATGTGCTCAAATAATAGGCATTGTTCATTTTAAATACAAAATATAACTTTTTTAAATTTTCAAAAGATATCTAAAAATAAAATAGACATCAGTTTCTAACATAGTGAACTGCAAGTAGTGGTGCCATAATCTCCATAATCTGAGATTTATTGATAGCCAGATGGCTCCAGATTATATCATATAATCTTTGTCAAACATTTATTTTCAGTTATCTTCAACAGTTTGGCACAGAATAGCTTTCACAATTTGAAGGGCATTATCATGAGAAACATATTGCAGGGCTGGATGACCTTATGCTCAGGGGAAGATACTAATGCAAGTTACATTTATAATTTGTAGATTTGCTTTAATTGAGGCTTGCTACACATACAAATGAAATTAATAAAGTTAGCTAAAAAACTTTAGTAACAAACACATATTGTTAAAGTATGTTTTTGCACACAGTAAAACTTTATATTTATGTATCACGTTGTTACAAATCAAAATGTAATATCATTGATCAGTGTTATTAAACTTCACATTAATTACACAAGGCAATATCAAATATATGTGCATTGTATTTATACTGTATAATCATATATATCATGTATTTCCAATGCACAATAAACCAGCACCCTTCTCGACTTTTGCGTTATGTTGCTAGCTACTCAGTATTATGGAGTGCTCTGTAGCAGATCAAGGCACACAAGCTGTAGGGCCAGAAGGTGATGTAGCTGGGATAGGAGGGGGAAGAAGAGGATGTTATCCCCAAGTTTCAGGGGCAGAGGAGGAGTGTGAGGCAAAGGATTCCCAGACACAGTAGGAGAAAATAGCCTGAGAAAAAGCACAGGATAGCCAAATATACTTTATTAAAGGCCCCACATTACACATGAAGATAGCGAGGTAAGAGCTGGACAGAGGGAGGAAATATGGAGAGAGGCGGCCCATGAGGTGAGCTATGTGGAAATCAATAAATGGGATGTCAAGAGAGTCAAGCAACAGTACATTGACTGCTGCGCCATAGTGAGTAGAAAGAGGCGAGAGGAAACTGCCAGTATCATAGAAGGAGCGTCAATTTCCCAGTCATGGTGGAGAATAACTATTGGGAAGCAATTCTGAAGAGCAGAATGTCCAGTTTAAGACATCCAAAGAGACCTGCGAACCTAGGAGGTAAACATGGTCTTGGAGTATAAAGATGAAATACAACTCTTACAAAGCAATTATTATTCATGTTAACAACACATACACCACACCTTACTGATATGGCATACATCACTTTACACTAGGTGTTACACTCAGATGCACTATGAGTTTCAAAGAATATTCAATGAGAGAACCATCAATGCATGATAACGTTGCCCGGAAACACACACACCTGTGATGTACTAAGAAAAAGGCTCAAATTATTTGCAAAAGGCCCTATAAGTAATATAAGATAAAATCCTGTTTGTACAAATCTCAGAGCCAAAACTATGAGTAAATTAATAAGAATACAATCCCTCGACACATGACATGTCAAATCACTTTTAACAAATTATTAATATGCATATGCAGCACCTAATTACAAACTTAAGATACAAGCACTGAATTATGCTGCAATCATGACAAATCTAATCTAAATGTATGTTACGTTTAATCTACAAATCCAGCACCACCTAAGAGGCAGCTGAAGGGAGACATAATACAGGAAGTGCTTCAGGAAGAGGAAGATGTTCACTGGCCAGAGGAGGAGATGCATGGTCTCATTTAACCCCTATGCCCTCCATCCTCAAAATATCAAAATGTCATTCTCCAGGCTGCTCCCACAAGTCGATCAAGAATCTCAGGTAGCTCCATCAAATCCACTTGCATCTCTGGCAGCACCAGAAGCAGTACTGATGCAGCCATCTGCATAAAACATATGCATCAGAGGATGAAGAGCAGTGGTCACTGTCTTTCATCTCTGAGCCGCCACCTAAGGAACATAGACATAATAAAGGTACAAGAGACAAGCAAGCCACTGCACAGGGATTTTGAGTGTTCTCCAAGAAATAAGATGACTTGGGTGTTATACAAAAAACGAAGAAAGAAAGACACCTATATATCCACACCTGTATAACATCCGTAGTTATAATAAATAGTATTGGACAGAGTTGTCTTAATAATCAGACAAAAAAATATTAAATAAAAACTCATAATTTTATTCAATCTACAATACATATTATAAAACAATTTAAAAATTAGCAATGATAGACACGGGTTTTATGCAATATCTCAGTGTCATACTATCTGTACAATACTTTTAACAAGATAGACAATTTTAGCCACCTATTGAAATAAGACACCTAATATAGATTTGGTGTTAGCGGAGCCCACCATTTACTCCTTTTATACTAGTCTAAATACACTGTCTGGGAAATAAAATTTAAAAGTGAAAATAAAATAAAACATTTCTAAATTAACTAATACTTATGGTGGAACTGGGGATCCACCAATTACCCCTTAACCTAAGTGAAGAGAGAGCTTACCTACTCTAGCTAGGATAAATATATTATCACCTTTGTGATTACATAAGTGCAGAGAAAGTGCTCATAATATAGATTACTGAACATATACTTAATTTCCAGAAAAGGTATGTAGATAACTTATAAAAGGATTAATATATATAGAAATGCACTGCAGCCTGCTGTTATTCCAACATATATGGCTATTATGCTAATAGTATTGTGCAAATGAGCATAATGAATATTAAATGTTTTAGATCAATTACAGTATTATTAGATATACTATTGTGCAAATGTACAAACGTCTGGGGCTATTTCAAAGTATATTACTATTATACAAGTGTGCAAATATGCTGAGTACAAATATTATATTGCAGATGAAATCAGTTATAGTATTCAATTATTTTTGTACAGATATACATTTCTAGATATTGCAAGCAGCATAGATATATTAGATAATAAAAATGCATCACTTATCATTTATAAATGGAAGTCCAAAGACTGCACATGCATCGTGTGCACCAAAAAAACGCCAGTATCCACAGAGGCTGGCGGTGACATCACAATTGCAAGACAATACAGGTTGACATGCGCGTTTCGCGTCACAACGCTTCCTCATGGACCTGTTATGTAATCACGAAGGTGATAATATATTTATCCTAGCTAGAGTAGGTAAGCTCTTTCTTCACTTAGGTTAAGGGGTAATTGGTGGATCCCCAGTTCCACCATCAGTATTAGTTTATTTAGAAATGTTTTATTTTCTTTTCCCTTTAAATTTTATTTCCCAGTGTATTTAGACTAGTATAAAAGGAGTAAATGGTGGACTCCGCTACCACCAAATCTATATTAGGTGTCTTATTTCAATAGGTGGTTAAAATTGTCTATCTTGTTAAAAGTATTGTACAGATAGTATGACACTGAGATATTGCATAAAACCGGTGACTATCATTGCTAATTTTTAAATGGTTTTATAATATGTATTGTAGATTGAACTTTTTGAATAAAATTATGAGTTTTTATTTAATATTTTTTTGTCAGATTATTAAGACAACTCTGTCCAATACTGTTTATTATAACTACGGATGTTATACAGGTGTGGATATATATGTTTCTTTCCTTCTTAGTTTTTTGTATATATCCTTACACTTTTCCACACCCGTTGGTACATACAATATGTAATTTTTAGGTATTTACCTTTGAAATTTAAAATGTATATGGTACCGCCTCCCCACTTTATACTGGTTCTCATTTATATATAGACTTGGGTGTTATGTCAGGAGAGTTATCGAGACCAAACTAACTGGCATCCGTCACCAGCTTGATCCAACAGTGGAAACATTGCAACATCAACAGCAGCAAAATCATCCATCATTCAGTTAGAACACATCCATTGTGGGGTATTCCTCCACCTTCACAACCATCACTAACACGTTCATGTAGTCAGGAAAGGCCTGCATTGGACATAAGTTTAGGGGACCCACTTTCTAAAAGGGGAAATAATTAAGAGGGTAACGATTGCCTTGTTTCTTTAGATGATTTTTTTCTGAGGTAGTTCTGAAAGGAACATTATATCATGCTGATCTTCAAGCAGGGCTACCTGATACTGTAAGTGAGCCACATACTGTGCACACCTACGACATACATGAACACAACCACATTTGATCTGTATGTACATCTCACATGTGGAAATAGTGGAATACCCAATCAAATAAAATATTTTAAGAATAATGTTCACTATCAAAAAGACCTAAAATATTTTAAAGCCTAATAATGTGGTCTCTGCAGCAGCAGCTGTCATGAATCAGCCAGTGGCCATATTGGATTTGGGTGTGAACTATGCTGGGGCCATTTTGTGATTGGCAGTCATCTGGGACTTGGACAGATGTCTGTCACAGGCTGTTGACACAAGAGACGATACCTGGGGGTTTGGGGCTCCCAGACACCCTGTTATACTGTTATACGGTTATACTGTTATATTATTATGATTATTGTCTAAGGAAATGAGCAGGGTTCCCATCACCATCAATAAAAGTCATCATAATGCATGAGATGGATTGATGTGGAAACCCTGCCCCAATCCCATATACTATGAGGACATTAGGTGGTTTTATGTGGGGTGCGCTTTTACGCTTGTACTTAAATAGACTGACAGTGTGTGGAATATGTACACATATGTATATGATAGTATGGGGTAGTCATGCTGGATACATTGCCACATACATCTTGCAACAGGAGAAGGACCCCAGCTGGCCACCAAGGTTAATCCTTTAAGTACACATACTTAAGTCAGGAACAATAGGCTCCCACCAGACATAGGGGCACCATCTATCCAGGGGGCCTCTGGGGTCTCCCTAGCCCAGATCCAGGGGCCTGGGCCATAGCAAAGAGATGTGTCTCTCTTAACTGCCAGCGTCCAAATGACTCTGTTAGCCACACTTAGTGGGCGGCCCAGGGGAGGGGTCTGGAAGTTCCCAGAGCTTACCTCTAGTCCATTGGCTAGAGTTAATCAAGTTACTGTGGAGATTACCCCATTGGCCAAAAGGAAGAAAAGGGTTGGACAAAGGGGTAGCCACTCCCTGTACTGTTTTTGTGAGGTGTTTAAATACTTGTGTAAAAATAAAGAAGTTGTTCATAATTTTCATCAAGACTTTGTGTGCAGGTGTATTATTGACCCAAGGGCATATGCTGGCAGAGGAGATCGTTTCTGACTCCCTTCCAGGGTTTTTCCCAGGCACACTACCAAAAGCTGGGACTTATGCTCTTGCATCCACAAGGAAGGTCCATTGGTCTGAGTCACTCAAATCTTAGGTCTAAAATCTACAGGAGAAAAGAGGACTAGGATCCTCTATACTCCATCATCATTGTAGGTTGTGACAGCACAAAGTTCAAAAATATTTGCTTGAGGACAACATCAAGGCCATAGATTGCAATTCCAATTTACCGTAATTTCTTTGAATCCCAATATCAGTGATACATCATAGTTAAGAACATGGTAGTATGTACTTTGTTTTCCCAACTTGTAGATTGTTAATTAAGTAAGGGTAGTGATGTAACAGTGGAGGCTTGGGTCATAGGTGACACCTAATCTGTGGTGTAAAGTCCTTGGAGTTTAGCCTCTGTAATATTTCATAATTAATTCTAGTCATATTAATAACCGAATGGTATTTGCCCCCTATACAAACCATAGAGACTTGTGCAAGACAAGCCCCCTCACTTCTGTGTAGCTTCTTTTAAATATTCTATGAATGTCTTTTCCTCCTCATATGTGGCCTGATAGTTCTGAACTCTTACTAGTAGTAGCATAGTTTGTTTAATTGACCTCTATTATTTTGTTCAGAATGTATATTTCACCCAGTGATGGAACAATGAAGCATTAAGGCCATTATAGGATTATTTTTTGATTTTATGTGTTAGGATGAAAACAGATGATAATAATGACTGCATCTTTGTTGTCATGTTCTTGTCCTTCCACATAAACATTATGGGGTGCTTAAATCTCGTATTCATGTATCTGTATATGTTTACGGTTGGTATATTTGTTGGTTAGACATTGTATGTTCCGATATTTACATAGATATAGCCATCTAATGGTTATTGTACCATATTCCTCAGAATGACACGTGGCAGGAAGATCACATTGGGCTGTTAAATGTCTCTTTAACTGCTGCTGGTGCACCCCGCAATGGTTTTAAAAACATTTACAAGTGGTCTTTGGTAAGTTAATATTTTCTTCATCTTTTTGTGCATACTGCCACCCTATTTTGAAATTGATCCGTAGAATCTTATTAGCAAACGTTTTTTGTGTAAAAGTCTAAATGAGTAAGTCATAATCAGTAGAAAGGTTTGCCTTAATTTTCGTCTCTGGCTTACCGCAGTCACTTGTAGCAGTTCACTCACAATGTTTCCAAAGTAAGTGATTAACATTTCTAGGTTGTTTTACTCTACTCTTAAATATGGTGTTATTTTGTGATATAGGGATTAGCATAGAGTCCCAAATATGTAATTGTTACTAATCTTTACATATCCATCTGTGACGACAGGACAGATGGAGGAGAACCCAGAAAAAAGTACTGTGGTGTTGTGGGTTACCATGGCAACACTTGTTTAAATTGTTGACCATTAGTTCATTTTTTTATGTTCGTTTTATCTTAGCCTCTTTTTCCACTCTGGATCATTTTGTTCCACACTGAAGCTATTAATGGTTGATCGTGTTACTTTGCTGACCAGGTTTATTGTATATTGCAGAATTTCACTGCATCTATATCTATTTCAAATGGGTGAAAGATATGTGCACATACACAAGACCAGTGGTGGGCAACTCATTCCAGCCAAGTGATCAGGATTTTAATACCTGTAAGCTTGTGGATTCAAGTTTGTTCTGAATTTGATGTAATTGAGTGGCTCACCTGTGCTCAATCAGAGATAACATAAATACACAAGGAAACAGATATTTAAATACTGGACTGTTGCTTGCCCTTATAAATTCATAAGAAAATGTAGTTTAGACGCATCACATTAGGACTATTTTGTAATATTTAAGAATAATATATGGCAGGTTGTGTTTTGTACATGGTTATTTTAGCATGATGGTGTTTAATGGAACAAGTAGGTGTTTTTCTTTACAATTTTGTACTTAATTGATCTATACTGTTTATGGTTGCAGATATGGCAATTTTAATGGCTTTTTGGGGCTTTAACATGCATAAGCCTCAATTTTGACTTTGTATGGACCTTTAAATTGGCTTTTCATGGCATTCTCTTCTTATAGCAGACTCTAAAATGTGCAGTCGCTAATTTTTACGTGAAATTGCTTGCAAAAGCTTTAAGACATAGTGAGAAGTCTCAGATCCTAGCTATTATATCTATAAAATTCATGTAATATTAATTTAAACAAAACTGTATGTAAAACAGGGAGCAAGTCATGTGTAGCTATCACTCACAAAGAGTTACACTTTAGGGTTGTTTTATGTGCGGCATGAAATAGCAAAATTATTTTTTATGTGTGATTTTCACACATAAAAATTTAGAGAATGCCATGTAACAATGTGAATGGTGCTGCTGAGGGGGGATGGGGCTTTAGGGGGTGAATGGTGCTCTAGAGGGTGCTTTTGGAGGGGGGGGGTGTATGGTGCTCCTGGCGGACCCTGGGGGGTTGGGCAGTGAATATTGCTGCAAAGGGACCCTGGAGGATGAATATGGCTGCTGAGGGGGTTGGGGGTGAATGGTGCTGCTGAGGGGGGCCTGGGGTGTTGGGGGTGAATGGTGCTGCAGAGGGGCCCTGAGGGGTGAATATTGCTGCTGAGGGGGTTGGGTGGTGAATGGTGCTGCTGAGGGGGGGGGGGGGGCTAGGGGTGTTGGAGGTGAATTGTGTTGCTGAGGGGGCCTGGGGGGTGAATATTGCTGATGAGGGGGTTGGAGAGTGGATGGTGCTGCTGAGGCCGGTGGGGGTTCCACTGCACTTCATAAATATTTTTTACAAGGAAATTCAGTTTTATATATATATATATATATATATATATATATATATATATATATATATATATATATATGTGTATATATATATATATATATATATATATATATATATATATTTCTTTATATATGTGTATGTGTATATATATGGACTGCAGGGTGGCCCGGGGGTCAAAACTATTTTTTTAACCAGGGGCCCTTTATTAACTAGCTCTGCCACTGCTCGTAGAGTTTCATCTGGCATACAAAGTTAATATAGTGGTTGTTGATAATACTATATTTTGCATGGCCTGATTGTTTTTTGCATTTTTTTAATGACTTTTCATAGAAAAATGGGTTCTTTAAAGTTGTTTCTCATCAGATGCAATGTTTATTCAATATTTGTCTATATGACATTATTGTTATCCGGCAACAAAATAGATAAAAAGCTAACTGATGAGAATAACACAAATGTAATAAATAATCCATTAAAATAATAGCACTCATGTCTTGTTTACCCCCAGTCAGGTATTAAAGGAAAACTGACATTACACTGTTATCTTGCATGACTTTAAATATTCTGAGAGTTTTGAATAAAACTGATTGCAAAATAAATAAAAGCCTGTAAAACACAATTAAACCACTAACATAAGTTAACTAGTGATTGTCAAAATCTCCTTCTGCTAAATTCTTATATGTGAGTGTCAGCTGTAGCCAGTTAGTCAAAAGGAATAAATTATCTCACCGTATAGCTCCATTACTTGACTGGTGCAATGTCCTGACAGACCCTACTTAAGGCCTCATTAAATTGTGATTTTGCCAATTGAATAGGGCTCTATATCAGTACAGGGCATATTTTTTTACATAAGTTTTTAATTCACTAACTAAAAACTTCTGTAAAATAATCTGATCTGTGCTTATATTGAGACCTATTCAATTGGCCAAATCGCATTTGAATGAGGCCCTTAGAGTTCATAAGAAGGTCCCAATGTTGTAGCAAACTTGGGGCTCCATTAAATTCCCTATTTTGCAAAATTACACCACTAAAAAGTGGTAAGTAGTATTTCCATAAATATTCTATTAACTTCTCTCAACATGATTGAGAGTGTGCTACTTACAATGCTTGCTATTAACCCTTACTCACAGCAATACAACTTGCTTCCCCATTGATCTACACACATCAGCTATATTATCAGCTTCTTTTGCCCAAAATCGATATTCAATTACAAATTAAGCAAAACTACTTATTACTCGTAATATTCCTGATTTTAGCAAAAATTATTATGAGTACTATACATAAAAAATGCCTTTGCGGCTGCTTTCCCCTTCCCTGCTCACTCCAGATCGCCCCCCTTCCCCACTCACACCTGATCCCTCTGTTACCCGATCACCCCAGATCCCCAATCTACAAAACCCGCTGCACCTCTCTGTCAGTCACTCCACTGGCTTCCCATAATTTCCAGAATACAATTTAAAATATTGACCCTGACATATAAATCCCTCAAAAATAGCACACCCTCTTATATTTCTACTCTCATCTCAAAATATTACCCCAAATGCCTTTTTTTCACTAACAACCTTCTTCTGTCCTCCTCTCTTAAAACCTTCTCTCACTCTTGCCTTCAGGACTTTTCACATGCTGCTCCGACTCTAAGGAAATCCTTGCCTCGTTCCACTAAACTATCCTCCTGCTTCAAATCCTTCAAAACCTCTTTCAAAAACTAATTTGTTTAAAGAAGGTTATCACATTAAGTCCTAATGTGCACAATGTATCTATGATCCTTCTATATCCTGCCTATATCCTTTAGATTTTAAGGTTGCGAGTTTTCAATCTTGATTAGTGCACCTAAACTATTAACCCAGTGTCACGGAGGTCCTTAAAGGAACCTTGTGGCACCTAAATGTTAACCCCTACCACGAGGGTCCCTAATGGACCACTGTGGCATAAATAGTTAACCCCAGTCCTCCTGTGGCAAGCTCAGAGTAATACGTCATGGAGGTCCTTGCAGGACCTCCATGGCATACAGAAGGGCCATTTCCTGGGGTCCTACTTGGACCTCTGTGCCATCAGGGGTTAATATTAGGGACAATGGAGGTCCTTCCCGGACCCTTATGGACCCACGTGACACTGGGTTGATAGTTTAGGTGCCATGAGTTTCTCAATGGAGCAACATGGTTATGTAGATTGGGGATTGCATGGCTTGAGGGTATCCTCTGGGGTTAACACGGCTGATAATGGATTTTGAGGAAAATAATAATACTTAGCACAGCCTTTCCGGTAATCCTAAGAATTGTAACTTTACCTACATCACTTGGATTTACAAGTTGCTGGTGTACTAAATATTATTACTTACTAGCGACTTGCCCGTCAAAAAATGACGGCAATTAAATATGTATGTTTTGAATTCTGTATTGCATGTAATATGCTTAGTTGAGATTTGTAGCCTTTTTCTTATCTATAAAGAAGTACAATTATTATATAAAACATGTTTATTTTTTTAACATGCAACTTGTAGGTGACCAACTGTTAAATTATCTTTTTTTAAGAGTAGTAACATTTTAATGTAAGAACAAATCAACATTGTATTAATGAGAATTGTAAACATGACATAATGTTTTGTAACATGCAACTTGTAGATTAACAACTGGTAAACTAAATATGTTTTGAATCCAGAGAAGGGCAAACAGTAACCCCCCCCCCCCCTAAAACTTAGCCAATTGTATCAAAGGGAAAAAAAATAATTCCTTTGGAATACTCCCTGGATTAATGTTTTTAATTGAATGATACATTTAAATTGTATAACAAAAGCTACTCCTCCTCTTAACATGAACTTTGAAATATATGCAATGAAACAACTTTGCACACTTGTTTCCAAAAATAGTAACATTATAAACAGTAACATAATGAAGTAACATTTTAACTATAATTGTTCTAAAATGCAAGCAAAGTGTTTTGTGGGGCCAATCATGCTAAAAGGCTACTTCCATAAAATTAGATTATGTTATTTTGTCGTTGTTGATTTGTGATAGTTGACATTTTGTTGTTATTGTTGTAATTTGTGAAAATGGCACATAGTTTCCTATGTGAAATAGTGGTTCTCTAAAAAGAGAACGCCAGACATCAAAGTTCATCCGCGGGGTGTAACCACTGTTCTCTATGGTTTTTGCCATCTCATAGAGTTTCTTATGGAAATAGTGGTGCTCTAAAAAGAGTGACATAAAATGAAATAGCGGTCCTCTTAAAAGAGTCCCACAGATATCTAATTTTTTTCTGGAAGTAAAACCACTGTTCTCTATGTTTTGTGCTATTTTATAGAGTTTCTTATTGAAATAGTGGTCCTCTAAAAAGGAGTGACTTAATTAATTTCGTCCTCGAAATTAAACCACTGCGCTCTATTTTTGTTTTGTTTTTTCGTCTGAAATTGTCATTGAGGTGATTTTTTTTGTTCTGTGCCATGTCTTTTATTGTTATATTTTGTTGAATTAAAGTTATAGTACCTCATAGCAGACAATGTTTTTTGTAAAAATGCGTCCATCATCTAATAAATCACCTTGACTTTGGTTGTTTTCAATGTAAACTTTAATAGCCTTTGGATTCTTGCATCTTGAAATGCAACATACAGCTGGCCATGTGCAAATACTTGTTCTTCTAAAAAGATACCGACAGATTTAAAAGTTTGTCCTTGTGATTTATTAATGGTCATGGCAAATGCCATGATGATGGGAAATTGTCTCCTTTGAAGTACAAAATGGAGGCTACTTTCACTTGGTGCCAAATCTATTCTTAGTATGAAAACTCTCTCTCCTTTATGGGTACCAGTTAGAATTTCAGCATGTATGAAATGGTCTTTTAATTCTTGAACAATTAATCTGGTCCCATTACATAGGCCTTTTTTTGGGTTCATATTTCGCAGTAACATGACAATTGCAGCTTTCTTTAGCTGCAAAATATGTGGTGGCATTCCAGAGAGGGTTAATGAGTTAATTAATTCACTTGAAAAATTTGTCTGACTTTCTTTGTCATCACCAAGTACGTAATCAGGACTGTGATAATTTTTTGTGGTGTATTTTTTTTTTTTAATATTTCATTATTGAGGATTAATGCATCGTCCTTATTATTTATTGTATTTTTTGCATATAGCTGATATGAGATCCTGTTTACAAATCATATGAGCTGGGATGTGCACGGTATCATCGGGTAAATTTTGTATTCGCTCTGTTTTTCCTTCTCCAATTTGAATGAGCCAATCATTGAATTCATTTTCTCCTTCTGATCTCATATTTTGTTGTAATCAAAGATGGGTAAATAGTTTCCATAGGGTACTTGACTTTATACATGATTTGAGAATGTCGGTTTGATTTCCATATACGACAGGTAATGTTTGTCTAAAATCTCCATCTAACAACATTACCTTTCCACCAAATGGCAAATTATTATCCATGACTTCACGTAGCTAACGGTCAATACATTGTAGGGCATGGCATGACATCATTGTAGCTTTATCTATTCTAATTTATTTACTCTTTTTATTTTTTTTGCTTGTAATGATGTCATTTAAATATCCGACACTGATGTTTCCAAAATAGGAACTGGCAGTTTGAATCCACTATGCACAGTTCTTCCACCTTCTCGCAAAAGTGTGACAATTCCAAAAGTGTGACAAAATGGCAGTGCTATTTGACCTTGTACTCGAACAAAACTCATCAATAAATTATATAGACGTTTTATTTTATTATATAAACGTTTTTTCTGATCCACCAGGTCCATCTAGATAGAAATAATGCTCTTTGAGCATGTCATCATTTAGGGCAGTTTTGATTGCATTAAATTCTCTTTGCAGCTGAGTGTCATAGTCTTCAAAGTTAAAATTACCTCTTGGATTTCATTTAATGCTTTTAATTGTGCAATCGGCTCATTGTATTGTTGCAAAAAGTCTTCAGCCATATTTGGTTTAAATTTGTCCCACAAAGCTAATGCATTTGGAGCATTTGAGAAGATACAAATTGCAAATTGTTCCCTCATCTGCCGCGGCATTTGACATAGTGCTGCTTCTTCTAGACATCTTTCCCATTCTGTATCATCAGCTAGGAAGTTTCTGTGTTGCGCAGCTAAATGAAATGATTCATAAACTATGTCATTAACAGTTCTTAACTGTTCAAAACTACCATTAACGAAAACATAATGGTATGGAATGTCACTATATAACCATTCCCTTGCCTCTAAGTCAGTAGAATTTAATTGCAATGCTAATTGCTAATCCATTGCTAATTGAATTGCTAATCCATGCAGTTAGTGTAGTTTGGCGATGCTCACTTTGTGCCAAAGCATTTGTTTCATTTCCAACATGGAAATACACTAAATGTCTTTGTGGCAAATGTACAGCTAATTGATATACTGCATGTGAGCCATCATGCATTTCAAATTTTAAAAGACACCACATTGCTAGCATCTACATGATATGCAAGTTCATCATGTACTAACTCACTTTGTTCTTTATTTTCAGCACGACTACAATAGCTGCATCATAGCCTTTGTAAATATATTTGTAGACATATTTAATGGATTTTATAGAATTGCAAGCTTCCACATTAATGTGTTCATTATACTTCATGAGTAAATCTGGATTGTATGGTACCACATATCTGTTATCTACCTTTTTTCCACAAATAATGGCATTTTGGCATTCTCTTCTTCTATATAATGGATATCCATCACAATTAGCATATGTTTTGTCTCTATAATCTTTTGGAAATTTTTTAGTACATTCTTATTTTCCATACATGGTCACTGTGGATTAATATCTCCAAACAGTCCATGAATCATACGATGAGTTACAATCTCATATAGTCTACCATGTATTTCTGGATCTGGTAGTTCAGCAATAATTACTGAATCCACTTTGTCACCAGTATCCAATTTATCTTTCTCTTGACAGGTTATAAGAATATGTGTATGTGGAAGGCCTCTTTTTTGAAATTTGATGGTATAAACATAAGCCAGACATTTGCCAAATAACTGAGTTATGGTTATGTCACGTATTAATTCAGTTAATTTGATTTTAAAGACTCTTGCCACTAAATCTGGTCTATCATAAGCAGTTTGTCCAATTAGCAGAATGTGTGTAATCTCTGGCCATTGGGGATTATATGTAAATGTAATAAACAAATCTGGTTTTCCAAATTTAGTTACAATAGCCATGGCATCATTGTATCTTTCTTGCATATTGAGAGGAGATCCTTGGAAAGAAGATGGTAAAATGGTGGCTTTGCCTGCTGGCAGCTTTCTGGTTGTAGCAACCTCAGCAACATAATCCATCAATCCACAATACTGTTCTACACGTAGTTTATCTTGTTGATATTTGAAGTTTAAATTATTTGCCTCAACTTGCAAATATGAATCAATGATCCATTGTTGTGTCAGTTTTCTGCCACATAAAATGGGATTGAATCCATCTCGAATGGCAATTTGAGCCACTTTAAATTCAAGCATGGAAATATTATTTTTTTACTTTTGAATTTGGGTAACTCTAAAGGGTTAATTTGGGTTGCCAACCTGCTGTGGTGTATCACCAAATTAATATATATATATATATTACACAAGGTTCGTCTACATTAAAAGGTATTTATTAAAAGGCAACAACAAAATACTTTAAATGTATCACAAACACACAGCCCAGACCCACGGAGCAACAACCCTTTTTAAATCTATCTACCTATATAGTAATCCCCTTCCCCACACGCTTGATCTCACTCACGGTTAGGCCATCATATCCACCAAGGAAGAACAGGAGCAACAGGTCAGTTTCCTGCTTGGCCCCATGTTATATGCCCTTAGTTGAGATGATGTGATTTACATCACATCCTGTCCATGCATCACTTCCTCCAGCAATTGTGGGAGGGAAGCAAAGACTCCCAGCCCTCCCACCTAGACCTGCCCAAGGAGGTCCCGAAAGGAAGATAAACCACCATGCAAGGAAGACAAGTTACCACATTCCCTCACTTTTTCTTCTTCTATGTTGCTCAGTTTTCTAGTTATCCCTCTAGTACAGGAGAACCTAGTGGGAGCAAAAACCTGATATACAGGAGAAATTCAACCCACCGTCCCTCCGGAATAGTTCCCTCAGCGACATAAATTCTCCTGTACTTTCCTATGGCTGTCAATCCACATATTACACAAAAACAGAACTTATAGAATTTAGGTGAGAGTGTGTGATAAATGTTTATGTATGTGCAATGGAAAACTTTATTGAAGAATGTATGAGAGAGAGAAAGAAGAGGAAAAAGACACATTATTATATATCCTCCTTGCAAGTTTCTTTGCCACACAAAAGTATATTACTATAATTGTCGTTAATACTTGAATGAACATGAGTACCAGCGACAGTGTTCGTAGGACTGGATGTGTCTCTGCATTGGTAAGAATTCCCCACCAGGGATGCCCAACATTTTTTGTAGTAATTTCTATTTCCTTTTTCTGTTGTTCCAGCAGTAAGCTGATGGGGTGTAGTTGTTGTTTGGTACGTTTTACTAACTCATGAAGTTCCAAGGTAAGCTTTGGAATTGGGGGAAAAAGCTTCATTGTCAAATTTGTCCAATCTGCATTTGCAGTAAAATTGATCATTTCAGTGGTAAGGTTTCATGTATAGTAGTGGTTACCATGATACAAGACCCTTCTTCCACCAAAACATATTTCATCAACTGTCCTATATTCAGAGTGGCCGATAAAGCATGCAATGTCCCCTATGCGGATCACCTCTTGCACCAGGTTTTCTTTTATCAACTGCACCCAGCCATCCTCCTCAGCTCCTTTCTCCCAAACACAACTGCACAGCCATCAGTGTTGAGATTTCCTGCAACAGCTTTCATCCATCTCCAATCCTGTAATAGTGGCCAGTCTTTTTGATGGGAAGTGTTGCTTGTAGATTCCATCACTTAACGTGCCAATGCTATGTATAAAGTTCAGTTGCTCTGCCTGCCCCTCCCAACGGGGAATTGCCAGGATTAGTCCTATTGTCCCAGATTGTAGTCCATGTGGCATCCATTGATCTGGGCCTTCAATATAGCTGTATTTAAGAATGTCCTCAGTGATGTCCACTCCTTTTCTTTTCAATGACGTGATAATCCTTGTTGCATTGATTTGTCTTGCCCACTTGTTTTCCTGGATGTCTTTAATAGTTTCCTTTAAATCTGCCAACAGCTTTCCTCCAATCATAGAACAGAAAATGGCAGTTCCCACTATTTCATTCTTAATGCTGTTAGCAATAGAAGCAATATTTTCCTCAACTAGATGCAGGTTGTTGGCAATAGTGTGTATGTCATCAACATTGTCTGTCAGTCTACTCACTATAAGGGAGTCAGCTACTCCACCTGTTTTCATAGCATGTCCCATGCCATCAGTAAGGGAGTTTATCCTGCTGTTCAGTCCAATGATGTCTGCTGAATTCCATACTCCCAATCCAGTTCCGACTCCTCCTAAAAGGGCTGCAAGTGTGTCCCGTTTTTCTCGACTCCCTGCTCCGGTCCACTCAATGATGGTCTCTTGTATACTTTGCTTAAACCACTGCCGCTGTGATTCCGGGCACTTTGGAGGAATAGAAAAATCATTAAAATTTAGAATTATTGGGTAGTAAGTCCACCCAACCCCTTGCACAACTGTTTCATGTGTTGGTACCACCACCAATCCGCCTATTGGCCATGGTACCTTCTTCTGATCTTTACAACGTTGCAGCTCCTTTACAGAGACAAATACTTCATCTATTGTTAGAACACACCCCTTTCCAGTATCAAAATTGCAGAATTCCTCTAGGTCAGGCTGGGCAGCTATAACTGCAGCGTCCCATTCTCCACCTTCTTCTAATGTTAAGTTACTCACTACTACTGTAATATTTGTAACCCTCCCTTGTACCTTTGTTGTTATTTTAGTCCTTCCTTTAAAGTTTCCTGTATTTATTATCTGTCCATATCTTATAACCCATTCCCAGTTATGTCCCTCTATACTTTTTATTGGAGCTCTAAGAGCTAATCCCCTGGTACTATTATGTGGCAAAATAATGTTTACTTGTAACCCTCCACCCTCTTTTACTTCCAATTCCCTGGGCCAAATAAATCTATCTGCTTGAACGTAATGTAACTCCAATCTTTTCAAACTCTCTCCCTTATTTGCGGTATCTTCTGGCCTTGTTGCCTGTCTCCCCATTCCTACTGTGATACAGCTTATACTTATCCATCCTGTAACAAGGATCCACCACAATCTTCTGTTGACACGCATCTTCATTCTTATACAGCCTTGCTCTGTGGGAACACTAGATTCCATCATTAGAAACATATACATACACAAACAAAAAAATAAAAAATATATTTTTGCAAGTTTGTTCACGGCCCTGTAATCAATGGTAAGTCTCCATGATGAGGCTGCTTTTTCATCACCATTCCCTTTTAACACAGCTTTTCTCACAGGCCAACATGGTGAGTTACATGCATACCCATTTCCAGATTTAATTATTCCACGTCTCTCCAGCATTTCTATCATCTCAGTGATTGATGCCACTGATTCTCTTGGGACTGGATATTGCTTTTGCCTTTGTGGGTCTCCTCCTTCCAACAAGACCATTCCTTTCATTCTTCCACAGTCTAATTTATCTGTAGCCCAAACAGGTATGTCTTGGATTAGCTTCTGCAGCCATTCTGGTTGTCCGTCTAGTTTCAGTTTGTTTTTTTCCAGACTTTTTATCGGAGAGACAATATATGCCATTGGGAGCACAACTCTGTACTTACCTGATTCACCTTTTCTGTCTTCCACAAACAAAAATTGGCAAGATCTACAATGAAATTTCCTTTTTTTAAAGCTTCTATTCCCAATATTTCCTCTGGCCAACCCACTATTGCTTCTACTTGTATTGTTTTTTCTCCAACTGCTACATCAATTGGACCTGCTCTAACCTCCTGTGGATTCCCAGTAACTCCCATAATACTTACTGAAGAATCCCCATTTTTGACCCTTTTGGTCATTGTAACTGCTGCTCCTGTATCTACCAACATATTTTTCCCTACCCCTGCGATGACTGTATAAATGGTAGGCCGACCTGCCTCATCCATGGTTAAATTAGCTGAGTGAATGAGATGCTGAGGCGCAGGGGTTGGGATTTGTCATTGTGACTCACTTCTACTCTGTCCCTCTTTTATAACACTATATTGCATCTTTGCCTCACTTTCCTTCAATTTCCTCTCTGACTCAGCTACCTTGTTTTTAAGTATGTGATTGTCCTCTTCTATCCTATCCTTTTGTCTCCTGAGTTCCCAATAGCCCATGTTACCGTTTCTCTCTCCCTCCTGATTAGCCCTGTAGTTGCTGCCTTCCCTACTCCTATAGTCCCTAGGTGGATCTCTCCATCTTTTGTCAAAGTTCTGTTTTGGTCTCCAGTTTTGATCATCCTTCTTGTTCTGGGGTACATCCCACATCTGGTTTCTGCATTTACCATCTATATCTCTACCAGACTCGACCTTAAATGTTCTTACAGCTGAAACAGAGCAGGCCTGTTCTGTGAAAGGATGCTTGATCCACCACTTATCAGCTCTAGTTAGTACCATTTCCAAGTCTGTTGGTGTTGGATCAAAAAGCCTGACAAATTCTTGACACTCCCGGGGAAGGGCTTCCATTACTTTTGCTATATGTTCTGGTGAGCCCAGCACTAGAGGCTGTTGAGGTTGTCGTAGAGTATACCAAAAAAATATCCTTTGAGCTACCTCTCTAGGACCATCTGTTGGCCTCATGGTAATATTTGCTATTTCTTTCTCTATGCTAAGTAGATAGAAATTAGTTGCAGCAATTCTTCCTGCCTGATCAGACACACTGTTATTAAATCCCAATAGTCTACTAGCCAAAGGACCCATAGCATATTCTAACAGTTCTGTCCATTCCTCTAAGTTAAGACCTCCTTTTTTTGCTCTATCTGCTCCCCTCATAAACCAATGTGTAAACGTATTAAAGTTGTTAGTTGGCATACTTCCCCACCATTTCTGGAAATTGTCTTTATCTGCCATAGACATCGGTCGAGTCTGCATAGAAAATCCTGTAGGTGTTTGCCTTGCATTAAAAAATTCTGAAACAATAACTGGTGCTTGTGGTATGGTATCTACTTGTGGAACAGAATAACATAAGAACTCTTTTCTATCTTGGTTCACTTTCGGCACTGGTTCTTTATTTTGTGCCACAAACATATCCAGATCTGGATATCTTTTATCCCTTCTAACTTTGTTTTATTTATATAGTCCATTATTATGTTTTCAAGTTCTGTTATTTTTACTCCATAAGCATCCCTCTGCTCTTCTATTTCCCTTAACTCCCTTTCTAGTTCCCCAACAATTGTAGTTGTTCTCAAAGCTGCAATTTTTAAACAATCCCTTTTGTCCATTGCTTCCTCCATTTTATTTGTTGTTTCCAAATGCTGCCGTAATTCTACAACTAAGTCTATTAGGCCTCCTATTGTGGCTACAACAGCTTGTGTGACCAAACTTTTTCTTTTCTTTGTTCTATACTTTTTGTTATTTACAATTTGTGTTAGAACATCCATTAATCTCTCCTCTTTTTCACTGTCTGGGTTTGCTGGCTCTGGAAGCTCATATGGACCATCATGTTTTTGAATATGTTTCCTAAAGTACTCACGCACTTCTGTGGGAAAATATTTGGCCCCTTGAAAAGACATTCCTACTCTTTTACTCACCCAAGTAAGAATCCAAAACAATTTGCGACTAAAGTAGCATGCTTCTGAGTAGCCAACAAAATGTGATGACTATTCAGTAGGCCAGGTGTAATATGTAGAAAAATAGACTAGTACCCACAATGCAAATTATACTTACCTTAGTATGGTGAAGGTAATACTTGCTAATTAACTTAAAATATAATAGCAAGGCCTGCAGGGTAGGAGATATACCTGAACTAGGATATGCAAGACACCCAAAAAGTATAAGGTATGGAAGCCTATAGTGTATTAAAATGCAAGCCTGAAATAATATATATATATATATATAAGATTTAAAATGGTTTATTTATTTATTTTTCTCCAGGCCTGTACTATGATAAAGGATTAGAGAAAGAAAAAGAAAGAAGAAAAAAAAAAAAAAAAAAATTCTCTTTAAAAAACAAAAACAAAAAACAAAAACAAAACAAAAATAATAGTATTAACAAACTCAGGTATTTGAAACACACAACAACTAATATATTCAAAATTGTGGCCGGATGCCCAAGCTTGTATATTAAAATGGAGGCCCGAACTAGGATATCAAATCAGCATTCAAATACACAAAGAAGCCGCATGGAGCCTACTATATTGTATTCAAATGCAGGGCTAGGCCTGTACTCTGATAGTCAAAAGCCCAACAAAACTCAACTCAGATATTTGAAACCCACAAAAACAACCTGTATGATATCTTTGTTTTATGTAGCAAAATAAGATATAAAGGATTAAAAACAATAATTGAGGCCTATGCCCAAGCTTGTATATTAAAATGGAGCCCCGAACTAGGATATCAAATCAGCATTCAAATACACAAAGAAGCCGCATGGAGCCTACTATATTGTATTCAAATGCAGGGCTAGGCCTGTACTCTGATAATCAAAAGCACAACAAAACTCACTCAGATATTTGAAACCCACAAAAACAACCTGTATGATATCTTTGTTTTATGTAGCAAAATAAGATATAAAGGATTAAAAACAATAATTGAGGCCTATGCCCAAGCTTGTATATTAAAATGGAGGCCCGAACTAGGATATCAAATCACCATTCAAATACACAAAGAAGCCGCATGGAGCCTACTATATTGTATTCAAATGCAGGGCTAGGCCTGTACTCTGATAGTCAAAAGCACAACAAAACTCAACTCAGATATTTGAAACCCACAAAAACAACCTGTATGATATCTTTGTTTTATGTAGCAAAATAATTGAGGCCTATGCCCAAGCTTGTATATTAAAATGGAGGCCCGAACTAGACTCCACACACAATCAGCACTTGATTTCCCATGCAGAGGAAAATTAGACAAAGTACTTTTTTTTTTTTTCCTTCCTCCAAAAAATAAATCTGACTATCTATTAATGTGATATTACCTCATAAATAACCTTTGTAGAAGTCTAAAATTCGTGGTTGCCAAATGTGGTGTATCACCAAATTAATATATATATATTACACAAGGTTCGTCTACATTAAAAGGTATTTATTAAAAGGCAACAACACAATACTATAAATGTATCACAAACACACAGCCCAGACCCAAGGAGCAACAACCCTTTTTAAATCTATCTACCTATATAGTAATCCCCTTCCCCACACGCTTGATCTCACCCACGGTTAGGCCATCATATCCACCAAGGAAGAACAGGAGCAACAGGTCAGTTTCCTGCTTGGCCCCATGTTATAAACCCTTAGTTGAGCTGATGTGATTTACATCACATCCTGTCCATGCATCACTTCCTCCAGCAATTGTGGGAGGGAAGCAAAGACTCCCAGCCCTCCCACCTAGACCTGCCCAAGGAGGTCCCGAAAGGAAGATAAAACACCATGCAAGGAAGACAAGTTACCACACCTGCTTCCTTCTGCATGTGAAAAAACTATGGGATATGTCATTTGATCCAAATTGGTACTTAAGATACTTATATTAAGGAAAGGTTGCTCCTCATTTCTGGGATATATTCTAATATCTCTCGGAAATGGTGGTTTTCCTTCATCATTTTGAAAGACCATTGCAACCTCCTTTGATGTTGGCAAGTTATAACAGCCTTTATCAGTATGGCTATCTATTTTAAGCACCATATTGACTTTTGGGATTGGCAATTGATGTATTTCTGCATGAATTTGTTGTTCCTTTTCTACTTCTGCCAATTTTTTATAGGCTTGAGAGTATGTTATGGAGCCATAATGTTATCAAGCTCTATAAAAACAACGGGTAAGCATTTTTTTATCTTCTTGAAGCTGCATATGTTGTTCAACAGCTTGCATTGTATCTAGGATATATAGTTGAGCAAATTTTCTTTGCTCTCCTTCCTCTGGATGTAAATGCGAAGTACGATGGTAAATTTGTCCTTGTATTTTAAAGCAGTAAGGGCCATGTCCTGGCACATTAGCAGCTAATGTTGCACCCATAGATGCAAAGGATATGGCACTATTATAGGATCTTATGTTTGTTTTGAAATTTTGTTAGTTGGGGAAAGTAGGCTCACTCATATTGCTTGTAATGTAAATATGTTGGGAATTGTTGTCTTTGTGGAAGTCTTACCTTGCCTTTTTGACAGCAACTAACAAACTCACCATCTCTGGGTCTTTCCTGTTTGAAATTATATGCCCCACAAAATTGACAGACAATATTCATATCACCACAATTATGAACCTCTATTGTTAAAGATTTCAGTAAAGGACAATTGTGAGAAGATATATCAATGTGACTTTGTAAATTATCATTCAAATTCTTATCTGACTGTTCAGGAACATTTTCTAAATGCTTTTGTTTTTTGGTCGCCTTCTTGGGGTTGGATTTTAGTTTGTCAGCTGATCTGTATCTCAGTATCTGCCATATTAATCTGTAAATAAAAATAATATATTACTATTTTTTTCTCCTTATTTTATTTTATTTTTTTACCTGCTTGTTTTTGTTTTTTCTACTATCCTGTTTTGTGTGCAGCACTGTTTCCAGTATGAGGTTAGCTTTATGAGGTTGGAGTTAGCAACATAGGGCCTCATTCAATAGCAATTTTTGCAATTGAATAAGGATCTATATAAGCAGTGAGTATATATTTTTTCTTGAAGTTTTTATCTAGTGAAGATCTTACTTTTGGATAGAAGTTCAGTAACTACAAGTTCTGAAAAGAAACATGCTATGTGCTTATATAAATCTCTATTCAATTGGGCAAATTGCAATTGAATGAGACCCTTAGTTAAGTTGCAGTATATTTTTTGAAAGTGGCACATGAAAGATGATAGTTCCTTCTATTTTCTATGTGTTTTATATTAATTTTTGTGTGTTACTGTTGTCATTATGTGTTTAGGGTAGGGAGTTGGGCTTAAACGTTTGTGCAGGAAAAAGCGGATGTATCTTTAAATTGTGTACATGTTAACATCATTTTGTTTTTGTATTTTGTGTGCAACACTGTTGGCATTAGGGTATTTTTTTTTTTTTGCTATCCTGTTTTGCATGTGGCAATGTTGTTCATAGGGGTTTCCGGTTATGGGGTTACACTTATATTGTTAGTTAGGTTGCACTAAGTTTCCAGAAAGTGAGACAAAAAACAGGATAGGTCCTTCTATTTTATATGTGTAAATAGCAGTATTTCATTTGTAGTTTAAACTAATTTTTTTTGTACTAAGAGCATGTAAAACAGGATATATAGTTTGATTTTGTATATAATTAGCGAGGTTTAGGTTATGGTGTTAGGCTTAGAGAGTGGTGCATATTTAAGAGTATAGATGGTTGCATATGTTATGTTTTAAGAACATTTGTTGTGCTATCCTGTTTTGTGTGCAGCACTGTTGTCATTAGAGGTTTAGGTTCTGGGTTTAGGCTTATTGGTTAGGGCACAGGAAACATGATTTCTTCTTCTATTTTATATGTGTTAACAATAATTGTCGTACTATCCTGTTTTGTGTACATCACTGTTGTAAATAGAGGTTTAGGTTCTGGGTTTTGGGCTTATAGGCTAGGGCACAGAAAACACAATGTATTGTTTAATTTTGTATGAGTTTTCAATCTTTGTTGTACTATCCTGTTTTGTGTACACCACTGTTAACCTGATATGTTTAGGTTCTGGTGTTGGGCTTATAGGTTAGGGCACATTAAACATAATTTGTAATTGGATTTTGTATCTTGGAACAATATTTTTGTACTATCCTGTTTTGTGTACACCACTGTTGTCATTAGAGGTTTAGGTTCTGGGTTTAGGCTTATAGGTTAGGGCACACAGAACAGGATTTATTCTTCAATGTTGTATGTGTTAACAATATTTGTTGTAGTTTCCTGTTTTGTGTACTTCACAGTTGTCATTAGAGGTTTAGTTTATCGATTAGGCTTCAAGGTTGGTGCAGACAAAACAGGATTTATTCTTACATTTTGTATGTGTTAACAATGTTTGTTGTACTCTCCTGTTTTGTGTACGCCACTGTTTTGTCTGCACCGTTATTAGCATTAGGGGCTTTTTTTGTTTTTCATTTTGACATTGGCGCACAGCAAAAAAAGATTTTTTTTTTTTTTACATGTTATACTATCGCTTTGTTGAATTCTTAGTTGTGTATAAATGACAGAGGGTCCCCTGCTGCCAATCTTCCTGCGACAGACTTCAGGCAGTGTCTGTTGAAAAAGAGACAGAGAAATGTGTTTTTTGTTGTATTTTATATATATATATATTTTTAGTAAGAGGATATTATTTTTGTGAAGCAAATGTATTTTTGAATATTACCTGTTGTTCTTTCTTTGTTGTAAAATTCTGCAGATTTGACAGTCTGTGTGAAACCGTGCAGCGCTGCAAATTATTCAGTGACGCTGCTGAGGCAGAGTCTGTTGGTAATGTGAAAAAAATGAAAATATTGAAATGCGGCATAAATATATATGTATCTATATTTTTTTGTTAAAAGCATAGATTATGTTTTAAAAGAGATATGACTAAAAGCTATGTAATTTTTTTAATTTTATCTTTTTTTTATTTATTTTTATTGAGATTATTTTAGGGCACATACACGAATACGGTTGTTGTTGGCAATATTTTAAATCCATTTTTTTTTTATAGATTTATTAGTTAATTAATGTATTATAGTTTACCTATTTGTTGTAATTTGCAGTCACACTGTTCATCACCTGAGGAGAAATGTAGACATTTCTGGAAAGTGTGCAGCGCTGTACAGGGGATAAGAACAGGGGAAATACAAGTTTAACAAATTCAATAGTTGAAAGGCCCTGATTTGAGCTTAGAATCTTAGCAGAAAGTGCGTTATCCCATTATAGACTTTGAGCTGAAGTAGAAACTGTTAGAACGCAATACGCATCCGCTATTTGCGTTCCAGCCGTCAATTTGCATTCCAGCGGCCATTTTGCGGAAAGTAGTTACTTGTTGCATGTGAAATGGTGGCAATTTTGTGTGTGGTACGTCCCGCATAATGTGTGTTACGTGTCGCATGAAGGTTTCTTGAGTGTTGGTTCAGTTTTGCGAGTACGTGTTGTAATTTTACGTCCTTAGCCTCGTTTTCGTTTTTTTTCAGCGACCATTTTTTTCTCTCGCTTAGGTGATTTTTGAGTGTGTAAACTTTTAAAATTGTAGTGAAATTGAGGTGTATCCTGACTTCCAGATGTCCTGGGTGTCCCCTTTTGATGTGGGTAAGTGTTTTATTAAATTTTTATGTTGATTTTTTGTGTTTTTAATGTTTTCCACTGTGCGCTCATTTCCGCCAGAGCAAGAAGCGCCTTTGGCACTCCTTGCCAGCAACTGCGGCCCTCGCTACGCGAGCCCGCAAGTGTTAGCATTAACCCGTATTGCTGAGAACTATATATGTGATGAAGTGCATTGAAACATGTGTAAAATTACTGAAAAATATCACCTGCAGTTGAAATTTGGTATTTGTGCTAGTTATGGGTCTAGAATTGAATGAGGCTCTTGGTCTTCAGATCAGTTAAACGTTTCAATATTTAGCAATTACAGTCCTTACTTTCCATGTAAAAATATGTAATGTTTAAAACATCTTCTTTTTAATATATGGTAGACAAATATGTGAGCTTCAGGTCTTTGTAAAAATACATTAGTATCTATTTTATAAAAATTTTCATCTCCATAAAAAAGTTGGAAACATTTCAACATAAGTAGCTGTAGATACTGACAATTCCCCTAAAAGGCATCTCAGAATGGGCAGAATTCATGAACATTGGTATTTAAATATCAAGCTGATTATTACATGTATTTATCAAAGTGACTTCTTTAATAAAAAAAAATGTACAGATAGTTCTACAGAAAATCCTCAGGTGGGTGAAAAAGTGTTTTTGTGTGCAGATGATCTGCCAATGGCGTGTATAAATATGCAATAAACTTTACAAATTATGATAAGAATTAGATGTGCAGCTGCAGTTTTGTGGCAGCGATTCCATCTTTCTACAGTAATCAGCAGAGAACACAGATGTCCAGTGTAGAAATAAAGATGCAGAATTTTGAAAATAGTGCATCTGCTTTCTTTATGTTTTTGTTGACTTTTGTCATAAATGTTATATATGGATTATTTAAATTTGCATACAAAAGTGTTAGGTGCCTTATTTGAACAGGCGGAGTGGAGCGTTAGATATTATTAGAAGGGTTTGCAGTTGTCCTCCTATTGTGCTGACAGATTTGAAAGAGCTAGAAAATTTAAAGGGACTTGTTTGACATTGTTTCTTTAAAAAAAAACAAAAAAAAAACAGAGATCAGTGGTAAGTAAGTAACAGTAGAACTGTATCAGTATGAGCCTATGAAATAACATATAATATGATATATAATTGTATTTTTTCAAGTTTAAGCTTATTTTATTAATACTATGTTTTAAAAAATGGAGCTCTATGTCCCTTTAAGATAACAAGTTGCATTGGTAGGGCCTCATTCTATTATCGGCCGTAAATCGTCCGTAAGGCTGCGATTCCTTGCGGGGGTTCTGTTAACTCGCAATTCAATTATACGGCCCCGCAAGGATCTCCTCTTACGGCCGGCCGCATATCATGGAACCGGCCGTAAGCTCAGAAATCTACAAAGTCAAAAATAAATTCAAGCCTGCACTGTACAGCTCTGTAAATGCTAGGGATCATATTGGGGGACATGAGGATTAAAAGTAACCCACTCTCAAGCTTGCACATCAGCCCAAACCCGAGTTTAAATTAACTGTTTATTTTCCGGCTGCGGCGTGGGCGTATCTGAGGTGCTCCAAGCACTCTGGACTTTTTACATGTATATTTGACATATATTAAAAAAAATATATTTTACGGATTTGAGTATAGGGGAAATTTGTGCTATTTTTTCTAACACCTAAAATCACTTTATAGTCTTCTCAAAGTGCAGGATGGCTTTATTTGAGCTATTTTATGTGCTTAATTGGTGCTAGCAGGACCTTTTTGCTGCAAGTAAGCTGCGGCTCGCTTTTAGCCTTGCAGACAGGGTTCCCGGAGCAATAGAATTGCAACCAGGCTTTTCTTGCGGCCGATTTCCTTGCTGGCAATTTCTCTGCTAACTGGGCCTGGATCAGCCTATACCCTCTACTTCTGTCAATGTCCTGCATGGCAGAAATATGAAGAGAAAAGTACACTCAGAAAAATAAAATCCTTTTCCCCATTCCTCATTAAAATAAAATATAATACAAAGTAATCATTACTTTTCCTAAGCACAAGTATTAAGTATTATTATTGTTTATTTGTAACTCGCCTACATATTCCATAGCACTATACATAAGTTAATTTCCAGAGAAAGACTTATTCAATATAAGTATCTACACAATCTGAAAACTGGACAAACTAATAAGGCTGACAATCAGTTAGCGTGAATATGCCAACAACAAAATACATAAAAAAATATAGCTTTTATTAGTATTACTTAATTCATTCACAATATATACATTCTAAAACATGTGCAAATAATTAACCATCATTGTTGATCATGAGATAAATAGATATCAGTTAACAAAGTATTTAATGTATTACTAAGTAGTCGAATATGGAATACATAAAAATATTTTACAGATGTTAAGAGTAGTAGGAATTAGAACTAGTTACCCAAGATTTTAATGTATAGTCACATTTTTATGCCCTCGCCCCAGTACATGTTACAGACAAGATCCTCTATCGCAGACCCTGTACAGGTCAGATCAAGGCTTATCACCGAATCTCAGGGACAGGCAGGCATGGGGTTACAGAGCCCGATGTCTGTCTCAGAGATGCCCTCAATGGTCAAGAAACCAGAGATGGTGAATGTGACAGCATTGCAGATCATTAATCTAACTGATAGAATCCCCACAGTAGATAAGATCTCTATCCTTTGTAATGTACTGTCTTTTTCACTGTCGAAGAATTTGAACCCTTATGCACTTGCTATACAAACATTTTAATAAAAGTGACTTACCTGAAGACCCTAAGTTACTAGAGGCTAAGGTCCACAAAGACTTTCTACAAAAATGGAGTGAAAATTAACCAATTCCTGATAACAATGAAAAATGGATCAAGAACTTGAAGGTGCCCTCTAAATTAAACCCACCAGTCAGCAGTTGTCCTCAAATTGAAGTATTCACCCAACTGGTTTCGGAGGAATACTACTACAGAGGAACATTATGATAATAAAAATAACCATTTTGGTTCTTTACATCACTGGAAATTTAGTGCTACAGTGCTATAATCTAATTCCGGTAAATTATTATTATTATTATTGTTGTAATTATTATTATTATCATACTAGCGACTTGCCCGTCAAAAAATGACGGCAATAAAATTATAAGGCAGGTAATGCTGTTTGCCACAGAGAGTAAGTGTTTTGGTGGTGTAAGATCCTTGTGCAGTCATTGCGAGTCTGGCGCTGAGCATCTTTAGCGCTCATCAGGTGGCTCGCTATGAGCACCTTCGGCGCTCATTGCGAGCCTCTGGGTTGGTGTATTTGTTGTTATCATAGGCGCTTTTGTGCTTATTGTAAGGTTCGCAGTGAACTGGATTGGTTGCTTATTGCAAGGCTCTCCCCTGGTGTAGTTTGTGTCCTATGAGCACCGTTGGTGCTCCTTGTGGGTGGCGTGGTGAAGGTGTTTGTGGTTGTTTGCGATAGTGTTGTGTTAATTTGTTTTTGTTTTATATATATATTTTTTTTTTTAGTCCGTAGTTAGTCATTGCGTGTTTTTTGTAAAAGTCACGTTTGTGTGGTCATTTGTAACCGGTTGTGAGGCGCCGTAGAGCCTCCACCTCCGCAAATGTGGCCCCTTTGCTTTGCGAGGTGCCTCATTTGCGGCCCGAAAGTCGTACGGGGTCGCAGTGATGAGCGCCTGCGGCACTCATCTCCATTAGAGCAAGGAGTGCCTTTGGTGCTCCACCAGCACAAAGAGCACCTTTGGCGCTCCTTGCCTGGCCGCAGTTGCTGCAGGCTCGATTTGCGAGCCTGCAGTTTTTCCGTTGCATTACCGACGGATTTTGGCAAGCCCGGTTGCTGAGAACTATATATGTAATTGGAAAACATGAGGATGGATGGTTACTTACGAACGCCACACGAGTAGTAATGAAACGCATCTATCACCCATATTGAATCGAATACAATCTTTTGATCATATTACTCATATGGAGTTTTAATTATTCTAATGCAATTTTTGTTATTGCAATTTCATTGTGTGATATCCTGTTATACTTGTATTTTTATTCATATATTTTTCTACATATATTTTTTTTTCTAATAACGGATTATAATACTATATCTGACATATTGAGCTCTTGGATACTATATATATTCTTTTCTGAGAGCAGCCGGTCTAGCAATAAGCTACCGATCTTTATAGTAACCTTAGACTATAAGAGATTGGGATTTCTGATATACCCCAAATAAGGACATATATCGAATAGCACTACAGAGAATTGGGAGACCCACTAGACACCTGACCAGAGTGATTCTAGTACCTCACATCCTTGAGGTCTACTAAGGTGAGAGTCTAATCTTATTTATCTCTGAAATATATAACACATACAGCTGATACAGAGGAACACAACAGATATGGACACAAGCATCATCAGAATCCCTAGAGGAAGATCTTTTACCAAGGAAAGATTCAAGGCACAATTGTATATTGAGACCAATTGCTCCAAGCGCCCAGGCACCATTACTAAGGCCAATCAACCCTTGTAACAATTACAATGATTCATCATATATTAATCCCACTCATCAATACTGTATTTAATTAGTAGTAATGATTCACTTATTCCTATTTTTAATTTTTATGAATTTTATGCACTTTTACATTATGGTGTCCTTTTGTCTGTATAGGACCTTGTCTCATCACTGTTTGTTCTCTTCAGACTATCCACAAGATCCTTATTCCATATTCAAGTCCTCTCCCTTACCTGGTTAATTGAAATTTGTATAGGAAGACTTCTAACCAATCAGATCTTTGGACCCGCATTTATAAACGCTTATCTTTTATATCCTACTACGGCCTACATAGAAGCAACAGCAAGGCACGTGCTTAGAGTGAGGAGTTTAGTATAGGTCTGAATTGGGATCTAGAGATCCAGGGACAGAGCGCAATTAGCGGGTCCTTTAACCTCTGCTAAACCAGTCTTTGTAGGGTTAGAGATACAGGGTATTCCCTACAACTCTTAACACCTGTAAAATATTTTTATGTATTCCACCATTGACTACTTACTAGCAAATTAAATATTTTGTTAACTGATATCTAATTATCTCATGATCAACAATGATGGTTCATTTTTTGCATATGTTTTTTAAGATTGTAGATATTGTGAATTAATTTATTTTTCAAGTAATATTAATAAAAGCTACCGTATATCATATTTTATATTTTTATTGTTGGCATATTCACTCCAACTGACTGTCAGCCTCATTCGTTTATCCAGCTATTATATTGTGTAGATACCTAATTAGGAAATTGAATGATTACTTAGTATTATATTTTACTTTACCGAGGATTGTGAAGAAGAACGTTTTCTGAGTGTACTTTTCTCTTCATATTTCTGATTAGTGTTTCTTGCACTTTCTGGTTCTGTTTCCTACTTCTCTGGATATAATCTATACTTAGGGTTCGTCCCAGTGGGTTACCACTTTATAAGTACATGTCCTGCAAGGCACCTACCATCATAACATCTGTTAATATAATATAATATAATGATTAATAGCAATAGAACCATACAAATTTCACATTGCAAGGGTAAGTACAAGTCTTTTTTAATTCGCTACATTAACAGAATGAACAAACATATTACAATAAACTGTGTACAATGTGTGATATTAGTCACATATACAAATCATGTTTTGTGTATTCAAAAAAAAATATTACACATATTAACGTCAAAAATAAATATTAGGCAAATTTGATTACTATAAATTACTCTTAGTACACTATAGAGTGAAACCAGATTCTGACAAATTCATGTTGAGAAGCAAGCTCCCCCTGTACCTTATAATTCTGATAATCAGATATTGCTAAATGCAAAAAGGTTCACTTTGGCACTAGTGGCTGCCAATTACTCCTAGTATTTGTCTTGGTATATTTAATATTAATGTTATATATTACAATCCCTCATAGTTAACAGCCTACTATTTTGATTGTGTGATTAGGCATCTTTGAAGATTGATAGTTCTCAAGGATAGCATGTTTGCTTTATTGGTTGGTGATTTTTGCTTTGATAACAAATATATATAGAGGATCAGATCAGGTAGGATATTAGGCAAAATAGAATGCCATTTCACCATGAATTAGAAACAGACCCCACAGCTATTTAGTATTTGCCGTACAAGGAATACATGGACATATTAAATATGATTATTAACACATATTAATGAATAGATAAGAGATGTTTTTGGAAGAATCCATAATATTTCATTTGTACAAAATAAGTTTAAAATTATTTAGATATCTAAAAACAAAGGAGTTACCACATTCTTTCATATTTCAGCATCAAAGTTCACAATACGTTTTATACATGCTTCCTCTTTTAGCTACTGTATGTATCAATTGGTATGGATGTTAATGTTGCTCAGAATTCTCACTTTATATAAGATAAACAAAAATAATTAAAAAAATTGTCTAGAGACTAATTATCACTTTTAGTTAAGTCGCAGATGTTTTGGTTTTCTACCTTGTAAAGTCAACTTAAAATTCTGCAACTCTCTTAATTAATAAACCTGAGACACCACCATACATGTCCTGATACATTCTAACTCCTGCAACCTTCCCTTTAAGAGGAGACACCACCATACATCTCCCAATTCTTTCTGACTCTTGCAACCATCACTTTAAGAAGAGACACCACCATATATTTCCTGACTCCATCTGACCCCTGCATTAATAATAATGATAAATAATTATAAATATTATTATTATGATTTTGATACAATTATGGAAATCATTTTAACTTGGAAATCCAATTATGTTTTGATTCTAGAGACTAGATAATACAATATTATTAGAGGTGTCAATGTTTAGTGTGAAGCTTCTCCCATGTACTTGTGGCCTAGTCACCTCATTAAAACATTTATAGTAAACTGAAAAAAATGCCTTAAGATTTCCTTTAAGCTACAGGAAGATGTTACATAGTTACATAGTTACATAATATTTAACGCTGAAAAAAGACTTTCAGTCCATCGAGTTCAACCTTTTAAGATCTCCTCTGATCTGCAATATGTGGATTAACTATTAATTAATTAGTTGTTTATAAAAAAATAAAATAATCAATTCCCTCCTGATCCCAGACACCGGCGACCGGACTTCTCCCTGGATCAATACTGCCTCTCTAATTATCCATGATAACCCTGAATTCCCTTTTTAATTAGAAATAAATCCAGACCCCTTTTAAAGTTATCTATCGAATCCGCTGTCACCACCTCCTCTGGTAGAGAATTCCACAGATTAACCACCCTTACTGTGAAGAACCCTTTTCTTTCTTTAAGGTGGAATCTTTTTACTTCTAACCTCAAGGGATGTCCTCTTGTCAGTTGAAAACCTCTCGGCACAAAAAGCTCCCTTGACAAATCTTTATACTGACCCTGGATGTATTTATATAAGGTAATCATATCTCTTCTTAGACGCCTTTTTTCTAGAGAAAATAAGTTTAATTTGGTTAGTCTTTCTTCATAACTTAGCCCCTCCATTCCCCTTATTAGTTTTGTTGCCCTCCTCTGTACCTTTTCCAGCTCTAAAATGTCCTTTTTATGAAGTGGTGCCCAAAATTATACTCCATATTCCAAATGAGGGCGTACTAGAGATTTGTATAGTGGCAGAATTATATTTGCTTCCCTGGCTTCTATACCCTTCTTAATACATGCTAATATTTGATTTGCCTTTGCAGCTGCTGCTTGGCTTTGAGTACTGTTACCTAGGTGGTTGTCCACAAGCACTCCCAAATCCCTTTCAATATCCGATACACCTAGATTTGCTCCATTAAGATTATAGATTGCATGGCTATTTTTCCTTCCCAGATGCAGAACTTTACATTTATTCGTATTAAATCTCATCTGCCATTTAGATGTACATTCCTCAATTTTATGTAAATCCCTTTGGAGGGAAAGCACATCACTATCTGATTTAATTACCTTGCACAACTTCGTGTCATCAGCGAAAATGGAGACACCACACTCCAATCCTACCTCTAAGTCATTAATAAATATGTTAAAAAGGAGAGGACCTAATACTGAACCCTGAGGAATCCCACTTACCACATTAGTCCAATCGGAGTATGTTCCATTTACAACAACCCTTTGCTTCCTGTCTTTTGGCCAGCTCTCAATCCATGAGCAGATATTTACTGCAACTCCTGTATCTCTTAGTTTGCTCAATAGTCTCCCATGTGGCACTGTATCAAAAGCCTTTGCAAAATCCAAAAAGACTACATACACTGAGTTGCCTTGATCCAGGTTCCTACTAACCTCCTCATAGAAACTAATTAGGTTTGTTTGACATGACCTAACCCTCATAAATCCATGTTGACTCCTACTTATAATCCTGTTCAAATAGACATATTCTTGTTTATTATCCCTTATTAACCCTTCTAAAAGCTTCCCCACTACAGAGGCGAGGCTCACTGGTCTATAATTCCCCGGATTTGCTCTTGCTCCCTTTTTAAATATAGGTATCACATCAGCTTTTCTCCAGTCATCTGGTAGAGACCCTGTGTTGAGTGAATCTTGAAAAATTAAATATAATGGTTTGGCTATTAAAGAACCCAGTTCCCTTAGTACCCTTGGATGTATTCCATCAGGACCCGGGGCTTTAACATTTATTTTTTCCAACCTCTTTTGGATTACTTCCTTTGTTAACCAATTATTTGGCAAAGGTAGTGTAGCCTCATTATGTTGCCGTGTCCCAACCACTGGTACCTCCCTTGTGTAAACCGAAGAAAAGAACCTATTTAGCTCATCTGCCTTTTCTTGGTCACTAATTATCAGACGGCCTGTGTCACATGTTGTAACGGAACCCATCCCTGTTTTACCCTGTTTTATGGTTATGGTTAAAATATGATCCTACTGTTATACTGTATGTATGTTGGTTTATGCTCTGCAGAATATTAGACAAAAAAGTGGGTTGTGGGGGCTATTAGAAAACCAAATAAAATTGTTAGAGTAGGGTGCTCCTTAGGATATGTAATAGACACATACAGGAGGGAGAAAAAAGATCCTATTGTAGGGCACACCTACTGAACCCAATCTAAGAAAGAAGAGAATAAACTAAATAATACAACTTAACATTTAATGGTATTTTAAAATCCTATTAAAATATATGCACATAGGTAGCAGAGAGGTAGTGAATTTATAAATGGCAGTGTAGGTAACTGTTATAACAGAAAATTCTATCCAATGTGGACCAGCATATACAAGCTATATACAATGTAAAGTGCTAATAATAGTCACAAAAAAAGTGACTATCGTGCAAAAAAGTGCAAAGTATAAAGTGCCCAGTGCTAATAATAGATGAAGTGCACACCTGATGATGTGCACCTATATAGGTGATTACTAAATATAAATATGATGTATGTAGCAAGTTGTATTGGAATAGAACATGAGATAATTCAGCTCTGCTGCTGGAATTATATAGCAGCCACTGTGTCCAGTATTGAGGGGTAAATGCCCCAGACTGGTGAAAAAATCCCAAAATTAGACAGCTAATTAAATATATTGCTGTCCCAGAGTGGCAGTGTATGCCGATAGAGATAAATACTCAGTACTGCCTAAAAATGATAATTGATATTGCGTGTTTCGTCAGGATCCACCTAATAGTTAAATGTCTTTCTAAACGTATATACTGGCTGAATAGCTCAATTCTAACCATCGGGGAAGGGACTTTAAACTATGGGCCTGAGAAGGAAACCACGCTGTCTCTCTGTATTGCACGCCGCGATCTAGACGCACAACAGTGACGTCATCGAGCCGAGACTGCTACCTATGTGCATATATTTTAATAGGATTTTAAAATACCATTAAATGTGGAGTTTTATTATTTAGTTTATTCTCTTCTTTCTTAGATTAGGTTCAGTAGGTGTGCCCTACAATAGGATCTTTTTTCTCCCTCCTGTATGTGTCTGCAGAATATTAGCCCAGACTATTGCAGACCTTGGCATAATAGATAATCCTATTACAAGGGAACTATGGGGGATGTGTATTGCCTTTGGGAAGAGATGTGTATATATATTTCTGCACAACAAAATAAAGACAGTATTCTTTTGACTCCCAATTGAGTGTCGTCCAATATGGGAGGTTGGGGATGGTGAGACTGTAGTGCTTCTTGGATATTTTACCGTATACCAGCGGATATATTGGATTCGTGTTCCAACTCTGTTACACATGTCATAGTTAATTTTCCTCAACCACAAGTCCTTGGACTTTTCTTGGCCTGGATTGGTGTGAGTGGAAGTCCCTGGTGTACATTGGGAGGTACAATAGGCCTACATGACAGAACCCTGAAAATGGGGCATTTAGGAAAGTTAGTGATCCAGTTCCAGGCATCAAAATACGTGAAGCTAGAAGCTTCAGATGGGCTCCAACAGAAACCACTGAGTAAAGTAGGTTATTACCTATGAATAGTTTGTTCTGAAATCTGTGTAGTCACTACAAGTAATATTTAATTGTTGTCCAATAAAAATCAGATAATAGAGCTATATTAATACCAAATGCATTATAGTATATTTTGTAGCGCTGTAGGATCATAAGACATAACACACTGTTTGTTGGTATTCAGTTAATATACACTTTTTAACTATGAAGCAGCAATGGGAATGCACACTGAGATTTACTCTTTAATCCAAAGTATTTTAGATGCAGTGTGAAAACCCTCTGTCGACCAAATGATATGTGACAGTGAGAGCACATGAGGAATCTGCAATAGATAATGACTTTTGTGCTTAAAAACCCTACTACACATGTTCTGGCTGCATTCTTTTGTAAATGCATAATCCATTGCCTGAATTTACTTTGTCAAACCGTATTTTCTTTTAATAATCTCTGTAATCCTGGGTAAAACAATTTCAGCCGTTAAGTCTGCTATCTAGGAAATCCAAGCCAACATGCAAATGGGGAATGAGAAAAGCTTTAATCTAGGATATTTATATATTATATATAATAAATAAATAGATGGAATTCAATTGAAAGTGAATTGGAGAGTACTAAAGTACCAAACAAAACTGAAAGAAAAAAAGAAAAGAAAAGAAAATATCCTTTAATGAATTACCTAGTATATGCTATTATTAGTTACAGTGGTTGCCTTTACCATATTTGAGCTCCTTAATCGGGCTGTTTTCCCAATAGGGAATTGCCTGGTACATAATTAGATTTCTTATACTATTATTGAATATATTGACACTTAAAATTTCAATTACAGCAAATGATTAATTGTATGCATTTAAGGTTTCCTCCCACATTCAGAAACTAATTGGCTTCTTCCACTATAGAAATATTGCATACAACTTTTCTCATTAATTAAAGATACTCATAGCAGTATAGGACTATTGATGTTCGATGTTCTTTTGGAAAGTAAAGCATGACATGTTCATACCATCAGAAGCTTGGACTCCAGCTGCAATTTGCCTGATTCTCCTAAGTAGTGAATGCCTTCAGTTTAAAGAGTTCAGCATTCCTATAAAATAAAGTGTGGTTCTTGCAAAGATATACAGTTAGAAATAGAAACACATATACATATATATAAAAAACATATATATAGCAACATGTACAATAAATGCCCCTATCACAACTATCATTGTAATGGATTCGTATGTTTGGCCTAACCTAACTCCACTTTCTGGATTAGGCCTTACAAATAACATAAACTGAACGCATTTGCCACTAGTCCATTTTGATTGTAAGCTTTCATAGGTTTATCTTTTTTTTTTGTTTTAATTCATGTTTAGAAAGAATTGCACAGAATATTTATGCTTTACATTATATTATAGTATATTATAGTATGTAATATGATATAAATTGCATAAACAAGTTACTAATGCAATTATGGGTTACCTGGTGGTCCAGTGGTTAGGATTTGGTGCTTTCACCTCTGTGACCTGGGTTATATTCCAATCACGGAACCAAGAGGTCATGTTACGACCCAGAGTTGATGGGCCATGTAGGCCCCCACAGCACCGGAATTTAGCTTACAAGAATTCCACTAGGTCATGAAAACTGGAATTATCACTCAGGGCCCAGCCTGTCTTTTTATTCCAGGAACAGTCCTCATGATACAGGAACACAGGAAAGCAATACTTCACCCACTGGTTAGGAACAGGCAAAATCCTTCATAACAATCCCAATGGTTAGAATTGTTATATTCCCTCAGAATGAAACACACACACCTCAATTTATGTATGTTCGACTGACAACCATTTATTGATCTGACACAGTATTATTAGCATACAGGGACCAATCCCAAGAGGTTTCTTAATCTTCCCACCTTCTAACTTAATGTCACGTAAGCATTATTAATTATCTCCGTGGTTAAAGAATCTGCATTTGCTGTAATTAGAGAGCCATTGTTTTCCCTTTTATCTTGCCTCTTCTGATCTACAAATTGGGGGCCTGACCCCTGCTGGCAAGTGAAAAATGACACCATAATGCATAGGGAGAGGTTGGCTAAATACATTATTGTTAGAAGATGCACTTCCTGTTAGGCAGTCTTCACCACAGGGAGATTAGTAATGTAAATTATTGCTGGTAGACAATGCATCTATATACACCCCCCATTACATCTCCTTGCTGGAATCAACATGGATTGTTTGAGGACTTGCATCATTTCATTTACAGAACATGCCCACAACTTCAAAGATGTATTTTTTTTTTTTTGTGAAGCAAACAACAATTAGGACAAAATAACAGAAAAAGTAAATGTGCATAACTATTCACCCCCCTAAAGTCAATACTTTGTAGAGCCACCTTTTGCGGCAATCACAGCTCCAAGTGGCTTTGGATAAGTCTCTATGAGCTTGCCACATCTTACCACTGGGACTTTTGCCCTTTCCTCCATGCAAAAATGCTTCAGCTCCTTCAAGTTGGATGGTTTAGGTTTGTGAACAGCAATCTTTAAGTCTGACTACAGATTTTCTATTGGATTGAGGTCTGGGCTTTAATTAGGCAATTCCAACACATTTACATGTTTCCCCTTAAACCACTCAAGTGTTGCTTTAGCAGTGTGTTTGGGGTCATTGTCCTGCTGGAAGGTGAACCTCCTCAAATCACGCACAGAGTGGTACAGGTTTTGCTCAAGAATATCCCTGTATTTAGCACCATCCATCTTTCCCTCAACTCTGACCAGTTTCCCAGTCCCGGCTGCTGAAAAACATACCCACAACATGATGCTGCCACCACCATGTTTCACTGTGGGGATGGTGTTCTTTGAGTGATGTGATGTGTTGGGTTTGCGCCAGACATAGCATTTTCTTTGATAGCCCAAAAGTTAAATTTTAGTCTCATCAGACCAGAGCACCTTCCTCCATACATTTTGGTCTCCCACATGCCTTTTCGCAAACTCAAAACGTGCCATTTTGTTTTTTGCTGAAAGTAATGGCTTTCTTCTGGCCACTCTGCCATAAATCCCAACTCTATGAAGCGTACGGCTTGTTGTCGTCCTATGTATACTCCAGTCTCTGCTGTGGAACTCTGCAGCTCCTCCAGGGTTACCTTAGGTCTCTGTGCTGCCTTTCTGATTAATGCCCTCCTTGCCCAGTCTGTGTGTTTTGGTGGCTGACCGTATCTTGGCAGGTTTGCTGTTGTGCCATGTTCTTTCCATTTAGTTATGATAGATTTCATGGTACTCCTGGGGATCATTAAAGATGTAATTTTTTTTATAACCTAGCCCTGACTTGTACTTCTCAACAACATTGTCCCTTAATTGTTTGGAGAGTTCCTTGTTCTTCATGGCAGTGTTTGGTTAGTGGTGCCTCTTGCTTAGGTGTTGCAGCCTCCGGAGCCTTTCAAAGAAGGTGTGTATATGTAATGATTGATCATGTGACACTTAGATTACACACAGGTGGACATCATTTCACTAATTATGTGACTTCTGAAGGTAATTGGTTGCACCAGAGCTTTTTATGGGCTTCATAACAAAGGGGGTGAATACATATGCACATGACAATTTTCTGTTTCTATTTCTAAAAAATAGTTTTCTGTATATATTTTTCCTATTTCACTTCACCAACTTAGACTATTGTGTTCTGATCCATCACATAAAATTCAGATTAACAACACATTGAACTTAAGGCTGTAATGTAACAAAATAGGTAAAAAGTCAAGGGGGGGGATACTTTTGAAAGGCAATGTACAAAATATGTTGCTTAACAACAGATGAGACACTTAGTTGATCAATCAATTCTTTGATTAACATGTCATTGTGAGACTTAGCAGTTCCACTGCCATAACTGTATTTGTATAAATATAAGCTAACCACAATCTTGTCTTTTAAGTAGGGATATATGATTGAATTAATATAGTCTGAGCAACATGTTTATGGGGCTGTCATTGAAGGGATTCCTATGTCAGAGACACTGTGAATATATTACATTTACTTCATATTTTGAACTATGCTTTCAGATAAAAATGATGCTTTCATAGATCTGAATTGTGCCTAGAAATGAAAATAAAACATACATTTAAAACAGAATAAGGTCTTTAAAAAGATAGGGACTACAGCATCTCTTCTCAACGGCATTCCTCAGTGACCGTCAATTTGTTAAAATGCTAAACAGAACCATGCTCCAATACTCTGTAGCCAGACTAAATTAGGTTAATATTTGGAACAATAGATTGTTACTGAGGAGTGCTGTTGAGAAGGTCCAATATATTTGCAGCCCCTACATCCTCCTCCGCCTTGGCACAGGGCCCAAACACCTGTGGGCACCTACTTCTCCCTAGTAGAGGAGGAGTTGCGGGTGGAGGCATCCCCCCAGGAGGCAGCAGCCCTAGAGGCGGTGGAGGTCTTGCAGTTGGTGAGGAGCAGCCAGGCTACAAATGGGCAGGGGAGGCCTCTGGAGTGGAGGAGGTGGTGCTTGGAACCAGAGCACCCCGTTGAGCATCAATGTTCACCTGGAATAGTGAGCTCTGGTTCGCCAAATTCTGGAGCAGCTCGGCCTGGTGAGTTGGTGTCTCCACATCTCCCTATGCTGCCTCCGCAAGATGTCCCCAAGCACCGTGTGGTTGAAGGAGATGCTGGCCTGGATCCCCCTATTGATCACCAGTTCACGCATGATAGCCAGCATCTTCCCCTGGGCCGCCTCCGGTGGTGGATCCTGGGGTGGAGGTTGGAGGTGAGGTGGGGAAAGGAGTGGTGGCTGAGTGGGGAGCGACTGTGGCCCCACTGAAGAATGGCTCTCTCATGGTGGGAGTGGGCCTGGTGGTGGTGGCGGGAGCCAGGTTGTGCCACTGCTGGGAGGAGGAGGAGGTGGTGGAAATTCCTGTGCATCGGTCCAATAGGAGGTTCGGGTGGTGAACCAAGTTTTTGGAGGAGTGGGGCAGTGGGGTCAAATGCCATGGGTGTGTCTGACAGTCCAGCAGGTGACCCCACTGCCCAGACGATTGGATCCTGCTCCTCATATACCGGGACCTCGGCTCCTCTTGTTGCCTTCTACTCTTGCGCCGTCTTCTGTTGGGTAGGGGTATGGTCCTAACATCTGGCTACGAATGAGCCGACGCCCCCGCCTCTAGCTCACCACTGGGCCCAGTCCCCCTGCAAGCCAAAAGAGAGAATAGAATGGAATATGTGTTAATTATGTTGAATGATTGACATTGGTTTCTGTTCCTTCCTAACTATCCTAATTCATTTGATCCTTCTGTTCACTCCTATCTGACCTCTTGTCTTGAACCTGGATGTTTCAAAAATGTTCTACTATGAGTAGCTATCTTTTGCTAGATGTGATCTATTCCTTGGATCATGAGCTTGATTCTTATTGGCTCATGACATCATCTTGATTCCGGGTGTGGCCTGTACCTGCATACGCTGCAGTGGGCACACCCATAGATGGACTCCCTATTGGATAATTACTTGTGTTGTGCCCATTAATGTCAGCTTCATGAATTTAATGAAGGATGACTGATCCATCTATCCCTTGTTAAATCCAGGGAGTTGACATGTCAGCGTCATTGTTGGCCAACAGTTACGTGTGTTGTGTGTTTACTATGCGTGAGTGATATACATGTGGTAGCATGTTGGTGTATCTGATATTCACCTGACATGGAGGTTGGATCCTGTAGGGTAGTCAGGTGTAGAGCTGCAGATATTGGCACCTGGCTCAGCAATTTCTTGAGAACCATCTCCCACTGGTTCTATTTCACAGTCACTTTGGGGGCCACCACTTGGTGCTGTTGCTGCTCTCTCCTCCTTGTCCATCATCCTTCTCACCTTGGCACTAACGTCATCAAAGCGGAACTTCAGGGACCTCACATCCCTTTCTGCTGAGCCTACTGCTGTGACTGCGGCCACTATCTCGCAAAAGGATAGCGGGGCATCCTGTACTCCCTCCTCTGACCCTGAGGCCTGTCCCTCTTCCTTACTACCACCCCCCCTGGGATCAGGCCCCTCCTCTTCTGACCCTGAACTTGATGTGCCTATCACTATGGGCAACTCCACACCACCCCTCACCCTCTCCTCCACTCCTCTCCCCTCCACTTTTCTCCCCTCCACTCCGCTACCCTCCACTCTCCAGGGCCACCTCTCTCTCCTCTCTCTCCCCCTCTACACTCCTCCTCATCTCCTCCCCACTTCTCCCCTCCTCATAATCCTAAAAATAATAGACAGATAAATCAAGAAAAGTTTATGTGTATATATTTATGAGGGCAAAAAAAAAATTGTATGTGTATCTATGTGTGATATTTATTCTATGTGTATTTATATTATGTGTTATCAGTTGATACGTGTTTTCAAGGATTAAGTATAAAATAGGTATTTAAGTAATCAATAAAACATTTTGAAACTGCTCTTAATCAATGCCTACTCTCTCTCTCTCTCTCTCAATGCTCCAAACACCAACTCCGGGAACTGCATTCTACTTTGTGAGAACATACAACATAGTCAACTCTGGGGCAGGTGGAACACAGTTTTATTATCTCTCCCTGTCAATCATAATCCGTTAACCCGCTTTCTATTGGCTCACAGGGCTGTGGTACACACTGTAATTAGAGGATTGGATTGTAAATGCGGATCCAGCCCAATAACTTGCAGTAACTTTTGATCTTTTGACCCAATCAGATCACACACCAGATCACAACTAATAAACTAAGCAAATTCCATAACATTTACACAGAGCTATTTTTCTCCAGGTGTACTCTTTAATGTAAAATAAATGTTATATTTATGTTATGATGTTCATGCAACTAACCTTAAAGGGCGAGTCATCCCACTATAAGTGCGCTACATGGTGTGAACAAGCACAAGATTCTATGTCAAAATGATCTATTTTTATTACACGCTTAACAGCTACAAATCTAAGGCCTTTGATCCGTTTATAAACACACTCCTGACTGTTCCAACATTAACAACATCTGCCAACACCGAGCAGTCAAGGCTCTGTGAACATAAAGATTTATAGTTTTTCTCTGAACTTCAGTAATGCAGCAGGAGATGTTATTCTTTAGTTGATTTGATTAGTCCTTTCTCTGCACAGATGAATTTGGGAAGGGTTAACTATCTTTCTGTTTCTACTCTCTGCATGGAGCTGTTGCTGTGGGTCTGTCTGGGGACGTTGACATTGATTCATGTAAAGAGACACTTCATTTAGGATTGTTTTTCTGTCAAAAAGGCACCTTAACTGGCACCTTTTAAGGCAATTTGTGGAGCCGAAGAATAATTGCACTCTCAAATAGACTAAAATAGGTGCTAATCTGCTTTTAGCATTCAGGAAAAACAGAAATATCATTACTGTAAAATAATAAATTATTTGTTTATTAATCCGTATAACATATGGACTCATCACAAAATAAGAAGTTATAGAAGAATAGGAGTTAAAGAACAATCTTAAACATTTCACAAAAAAACATGCTTACCCATGTTTCATATGATAGAATATGAGTGTGAGCAACCGAAAATAATATTAACTTAAAACAAGCTAATTATTATCACAAAAGCCTCCTGTCAAGTGCAAGCCCTAAAAAAAAAAAATAATCATATAATATGTTCTTATATTTTCATTTCCTCATGAGTTATCACTTTCTCTATTTAACTTCAAATTTGCTAAAAGGATAGGAAATTCACAGATTTTTTTTTAAAGCAGATCCAAGTTTCATTAAAAGGCATCAGTCTAGATCAGGGGAGGCCAATTATATTTGACAAAATTAATTTGTCAAAATGACGTCAATGTCCAGAAACTATATTATTATGGATAGTCATTCAAATATTTTCATCTAATGGTATTTAGAAGGGAACAAAGAGGAAGGTTACATATTGTGGAAGATGCAGTTTAACTGAAAGTTTATATAAACATTTGGAAGCTTAGGAAGTGAAAAATAATGAAAATGATGAGACAGATGAGGTCCCAAAAAAGCAATTCAAGCTCTTGATTTGGATGCTGGTCCACATAATCCAAATCAAAATGAAGATTGCTAGCTCGACATGTGGACTAGAATCTCTTTGTCAAGGACATGTGACCCTAACTGTCCAGTGGGGTGAAAGGGGATTAAGTATAAAGGGGTGGAGCATAAAATCAGTGTACAGAGCCCACATGCTCTCTTTCTTGCTGGACATTCTCCTGGTGGAACCACTATTCTCAAAGTTTGAACTATTACACACAGTCAAGGCACTACAATCACATATAAAGTTCTGGATCTTTACGATGTTCGTAACGTTTGTGATGTTGGTAACGCACTTGCGGCCCTCATGAAGTGAGGCTCGCAGTCAACTGCGAGCCTCGCGAAGCGAGTCGTTTAAGCATGTAGGACTTAGGCCAAAGGTGCTCATTTCTGGCCCCGCGATGAGCGATACAGGTGCCCATCGCCAGCAGCACAGGACTTAGGCGGCAATGAGCGCCAAAGCAGTTGAGCGGTGAGCAGTTGAGTCACGCTGGCCACCGCCGAAAACCGTAGTAATTTACTAAATGGTATATTGTGGAACCATTTATTGTTCTTATTGCTAGTAAATAACAATTTAAGTCTAACTGTCTGAATGGGCTTTTGTGATAAATGGGTTAGAATAACCTGGCTTAAGTGCTAAATACAAAGAATAGGTTTGCAAGGGATGTGTTTTATACAGCAACTGTATACCCATATAACTTTGTTTTTTTATATTGTATAAATAAATCAATAGATATAATAGATATATTAGTGTGTTTTCAATGAAATGACAACAGACCTGATTAGACTGGAGATACTGGTACCTATTGCTATTCCATTTAAACCATGCAGATAATAAGAGTATAAGAATAAGAAAATATGATTTGCCTATACTGTGTTGAAATAAGATGCACCAATTAGATAAAATGGTGCATGGTGACCAAGAGCTTCTTATCTTTCCCATCATGTGGCTTTTACACAGGAAGGGGACAATGTAATAATGAACACTTTTCACATTCTTCATCTAACTACATTTTATTTAAACATTGCACTGACTTTTCACATTGATTAGTCGTTCAGTTGTGTCCACCTCTCCATGACCCTAGGGACTGCAACACACCAGGAACATCTGTCGTTATGTCTATGGTTGTGCTTATCCATAGGGTTATCCTGACAAATATACTGAATTTGGCTGCCATTTCCCTTTCCAGTGGATTGCAATTTGTTTGACCTCACTGCTATGACCTGCCCATCTTGGGTGACCCTTCATGGTATAGCTCAAATCTTCATTAAGGTACACAACACCTTTACCACCAAAAGGTAGCACTTCAGAAGAAGACCTCTAGATTACTTTACAGCACAATCTGAGTTAAAATAACATGTTAATAAACATACAAATACACATTCTAAAACTATTTATGTGCTTATTAGACAAACATAACATACATAAAACAAATGTAAATATCTTCATGAAAAAGCACTGACCATAACTGCAGTGAATACTAATTAACTAAGGGTCTGATGATATATAATGGGTTAAGTAATTCTAATTTGTCTCCCAATTATAAGTTCCATTTGTCTTATTACCTGCGTGAGATTATTATTATTAGATACCATTTTAATAAAAACAATATTCTTTGCAAAAAATAATCTATATACAGACATAAATTTGACATATATTAATTTATACTAGAAATTATTGATCTCCCTGGGGGGTTAATTAAATTCCCTTGAATTTTAGGAATAGATGAAAAAACATTCATTTTAGTTATTTTTTATTATTGTGTGATACATAAAAGCTTATCCTACTAGAGTACATAAAACTGTTTGAAAGAGAAATAAGTGACATCATCTATGATCTTGTGCATGTAGTTTTCAATGACCATCCTCAAAGTAATCCTTACTATGGTAAATGGCCATTCTATCCTACATGATCTACAGCAATAACAGCCAGATGGGAATCATTTGTATTAGATTATAGTGTCACAATTTAAAGTGAATAGACTGCACAGATAAGTCCAACATTCAGTTCCAGGTAGTTGATATTCATAATGGGTCAGTGGTATAGTCAACACACAAATGGTTACAGTATACAGTAATAAAAACAAAGTAGAAATGGTGGCATGAAGAATGCCAAAATGGCCCTGTGAAGCTACTTACATAGCAACTGGTGTTTTGTCATGGATAAAAAAAATCATGGATAAAAAAAAATAAGTCAACCCTATAGATTTAAAGGGATATGTAAGTGAGCTGGATTATGAGTGCATCTGATAGCAGAGAATTAGTAGTGTGTGAAAATATGTTTTACATTAAAAAAATACCAAAATAAGCATTTAAACACTCACCCTGAAGTTAGCAAAATTATTTTCTTTTCTGCCAGGTGAAACTTAGGGTTAACACCCTCCAAACCCAGGCTAAATTGTTTGAAATTTTAAAAATTGTTTTGGCCAATCAGGAAGACTGAAACATTTGTATCACAATCTGGCAGATGCTGTCTGTTTTTTTTTTCTCTTTGCCTGTCTCCTTATGGGCAATTTCAGCTATTGCCTCACCAAACGCCATTTCCTTTAGAGGTCACACACTGTACCCTGCAGGGTACACTTTATGTAAGCTTCCTAGGGCTCTGCCCATCCACATATCAGTATCTAGCATATAAATATGTACATTTAACTTTTCAATATAATACATCTTTTTTCTACTAATCAGTAGTTTATAAGGAAACATTTGAAAACCAGCTCACTTACATATCCCTTTAACAAATTAACCAGTAGGTATAATAAAAGAATAATCAAATGAAGTATACATACAAAATGAAAATAGGAAAATACCTTAACATATTTGTAAATTCATATGTGTATTCATATGTATAAAATAATTCCAAGGCTTAATACTATAGTTGTATGTAAACTAAGTAAATGTAAATAGGTTTAGATATGTTGACAGAACAACTGTATATTAATAACATTTTAATTCAATTTAAAATCAACTTATCAAATTATATGTATTTATTAGATTTAATGTCTTTAATATTGAATGAATAAAATGAATTACGTATTATATATAGTAACATGTAATATATCAGGGATGCAGTAGTGATGTCATAGCCAAAATAATAAGTCATACCAAATATACTGTTTGAACAATGACATACAAAAAATCTTTTTTCTCATTTTTTCAAAGGGGTGGGGGGTAAGTTGAAACTTTATGGTACTTTAAATTATTCTTTTCCTATGAATTTCCTAGGTATTTTAAAGAAATTTGTAACAAAACATAAAAAAAGCCTGGGTAAGAAGGAGCATTGGGCAGAGTTAGGAATGTTCATGGAGGGATCCCCTTATGGATCAGGTTGTATGGGCTTGTGTACTTCAATGAAGCTGGGAGCTAAACCATGTAAGGTCCACCAAGATGGGCATGTCGTAGCAGAGAGGTCAGGCAAAATACGGTCCACTGGACTGGGGCTGTAAGTCTGCGGGCTTGAAAATTGCAAAAGTTACAGAGCGATTAAATTGACTCAAGCCAGTAAGTGCATGGCAGAAAGTAAATTGTAAATCAGCATTTCAGGGCCCGATCATGATCAATTAAGCAAGACCCTTAAGTTACTGCAAATGAGACCATCAGCATGACGTCAATAAAACATGGGCCCCTATTAAATTCCTGCAGTTGCCTTCATACAGGCCGTAAGTCTGCGAGCTTGAAATTTCCAACAGTTACAGATCGATTAAATTGAACAGGTCCTCAAGTACAGGGCCTCAAAACTGTTAACCCTGGTTTTGTATGTAACGGATCAGGGTATCTGATATGATTAAGCGTACCAATCTCAAGCAAGCCCGTAATTACCGATCCTGTTACAGACCAATTAATCAATAGGAACCATGAAACACCAATGAACACTGCAGGCCTTTAAAAGCTGTTGAAAACTGTAAGTCCATGACTGTGCTGTAGTTGAGCAATTGAACACACAGGTCTAGGCGTTGGTGGAAGAGAATGAGAGAGAGAGAAATAAAGAAAGAAAGATGTTTTGTGAGTTTTTTTGCTATTTTGACCACTAAGATATATAACACTTAATTTACAACACACATAATTACATATTTCACACATAATGATTAATACATACAGTACACATAGCTATACATAGCGTTAGGGCACAGCACCTCTGCCATCACCACCGGCACCTCTGCCATCACCACCGGCAACTCTGTCATCACCACCGGCACCACTGCCATCACCAACCGGCACCTCCATCACCAACCGGCACCTGGCCCTTTAATGGAAATCATAGTCCAGCCTCAGAGGGAGGACACAATAAGTACCACCAAAAGGGCTGAACTAGCACAACACAACAACACAACAACAGGCATGTTCCCCAACCTCCTCTTTCTGTTTTCCAGATTCTGATTATCTATTTGGGATTATTAATATATGAAAACACACTGTGTGTGGAATTGATTTGAATGACATTTTCCATGAGTTATTGCATCTGTTTAATTGAGCAGATTAAATGGTTACTGCTATTACATGGGATTTCTGATGATCCTTTTTTTTCATCAGATTCCTGTTGCAGTAGTGTAGTGACCACATATGACCCTGGTAGGTGCTTTGCATCAAGATTATTCTAGTCTATGACATTACCACCTTTAGGTAACCCCTTTTTCCCCAAAAAGCCTCTTGCCCTTCCAAGATACACCCACACCATACCTATGATATTAATGCACAGTCTTGAATATTTCTGAGTGTGCCCTGTGTATGAAATAAAGCTTTGATATACCATTATCACCATGTCAGTGTGTTTTCAATGGTTGGGGTTTTGGGACATCCACATACATCACGTTTGTGTCACATTCCTATATCAGTAAACTAATGAGCCCTAGTTGCTGTGCAATAGATTAATACATCACATATAATAGTTGTCAACGTGCAAATTGTCGTCACGTTTGTGAGCCTCGCATAGTGAAGTGAGCAGTTTGCATCCCGAAAGACGTTGAAGCACAGAAGTCTTCCGAGCTCAGAGCAATTAGCCAAAGGCGCTCATCGGCTGCGAGCCTCACATAGCGAGGCGAGCAGTTGAGGCATTGAAACTCGGAGTACTTAGGCAATAAGCGCCAAAGGCGCTCATCGCCTTCGAGCCTTGCGAAGTGAGGTGAGCAGTTGAGGCATTGAAACACGCGGGACTTAAGCAGAAATGAGCACCAAAGCCGCTCCTGCAAGCCTCGCGAAGAGAGGAGCCATTGACGCAGTTAATGTGGTGTATGTTCCCCTGGTAATTGATATATGTCATGTGGTGGTGTAATTTGGCCACTATTTTTTCCCCCAATCTAGATCTGATGAGTGAGATTTATATAAGAATATCTTTTGTATTTTTAGGGTCCACATTAGATCCTCAGTGAGTGAAAAAGGGATAATATGCCAGGCAGTTTTATATTTTGCGTGGCAATTTAAAGTGTATCTTTCATTGCTTTATGTATCTTGCAGCCACACTTTTTATATTGGCATATGCATGACCATTCCAACATATGAGAAAATTAAATATATTTATAAGGCCTATTTTTTCCTTGACAATTATTGTGCAATAAATTCTAATGCCTTCCATTGTTTTCCCCATATTTTACAGTGTTAAGAACTTGTCTGTAAACCATTTGCAAGTCCTATTTGGAGCCCGCAACATATTTCGCTACATTTGCCATTTGCAGGTTTGACTGCAATTGCGTCCTTGGAGAATTGTAGCAATTTAATAGTGATTTGCGATTTTATCGATTGCAACATTTGCGGGCTTCAAAGATCAAAGGCTTAGCTTGGTCAGACTAAGGATTTTCAGACTGTAACCCACAGATCGATTGCAGGTAGCAAAAAGAGGCCAATTTAATAGCAGTCAGTAACTTATGAGCTGATTCATTCTGAGCCACATTTAAGTGTATTTCTGAGGACACGCTCATCATTGCCACGTTAGAAAGTAAATAATGTTTTTTTTAAATTATATAAAATTTGAAAATGTTGCCGCTGTCCTTTTATAAATATAACTTAATTTATAAAATTCATATTTTTTTTGCTAGCCTGTCTCTAAATGCACAGTATCCTTGTTACATGTTGTGCTACTTGAAACCCCCACAACACCAACAGAAATTCAGGTTTTACTTAGCTACCTCGATTCACTTCTGTTGTTTTGAAACAATCCTCTGTTCAGTGTTATTTACTAGGCAGTCTCATTTTTACCAGTTTTATTTTCCAGTAATCTCTACCATTCATTGGCATTCATTTTACTTGTACATGACACTAAATCTATTTATTTTTTTATTACTGTTACATCTCATGTCATTCTTTCAAGGTTATTGATTGCGTCACATTCAATATATCTGAAAGTTAAGTTCTCAGCTTTCCTGACATTTCCTGTTGCCCTCTTTTAAATATATACATTACAATATCATGATAACAATATTGCACACCTTGACTTCACGCTCAGTCTGACTTTGATTCCCATTCAGGTTCTCAAATTAATGTCCTTGGTAAATCCGAGTTGCAATATAAACTACTTATGTTATTGCTACTTATTCAGTCAATTCTTAAGTGAGTGACCTCTCTTCTCTCTAACAAATCACTATTATAAACTTTCATGCACAAGCTTCACTATACTGTTTTGTACCCAACAATCTACTTGAAATACTGTTAATAAAATAAACTCTATTAAAACCATTCATTTTCATTATACTTTACGGTCTGATACAATGTTTTAAAATTAAGTTTGTTAAACTGGGCAATGAAGAAATATTGCTAAGCAAATATGTTTTTAAAAAAGATAAATATTTGCTACATTAACAAACATGGTTTTGAAATATTACTCAAGCAATTGAAAAGCAATATTGATTTGTATACCTTCAGTTAAAGAGATTCTTTAGGTGGCTTACCTAATTAAATGTACCCTCCTCTAACTTCTAAATAGAGTAACAGATCCTCATCTTCTGGCGCCACCCATTCTCCTCTTCTCTTTCATGTGGGGGGCATGTTTAACGCCACACCCACGGTGAGGGGCTTCACTCTACCAGTGAAATGTTGTTAGCAAAGAAAGACATGCTGTGTGTCTGCAGCATGAGACATTGGTAGTGTGAAGACCCTCCCCATGGGTGTAGTTTTACATCACAACTGTGAAACATAGCACTCTACATGAGAGAGAAAAGGAAGAAATGGATTCCAGAAGATTAGAGCCTCTGGTGGCATCTTAGAAGCAAGTGTAGTGTAAATTGTACATGACACTCAGGAAGAATAATATTACTTAAAGGCCAGATCTTAGGAATGTCCTGCACCGCTAGGATGACTGCCAGGCTATTGCGAAGCAGAAGATGGTAGAGGAAGAAACCAGACAAGAGCTACAGGCGGTGGTCCCACAGCAGTCATGGAGGAGAATGAGTGGAGCATTTTGGGGCATTTTGTCCATAGCCACTGTAGTTTTTATCCCTAGCCTTATGGCCATGCAATGTGATTATATGCACCAATCAAACAACTTATTAATTAATCATGTTCACAAAATATACTACTGCTACTCACTGCATGACATTGTTGCATTGTGATTACCTATTATTGTTTGGTTGTTTATTGTTGTCTGGACATTGGTATCATGTATACTAGTTAATGTATTATATATATTGTAATGTATATATATATATGTTATGTTATAGAGGGAAAATGTGATATAGAACAGGAGAATATATGAGGAAAAGGTAAAACATTTCTGCACATAAGCTTAACTGCAAAACATTGCATCCTTACATACAGGCCTTGACAAAGAGCAGCCAAGACAGATGTCTGCATTTCAGGAGTCATAAGCAAACACTGGAGATTAACATCAAGGTTGTGGCAGTAGCCAGCTATAGACACCTGTCATGTAGTTTAGACATCTGGTGAGTTTTATCTCAAGAGCTTCTATAGCAACCAAGGCTGCAAGCAAGGCAAATGTAACTTGTGCTGACATCGCACACATACACAAAAGTACACAAGGGTGTGGTATGGCAGATAGAGTATAAATATTTTGGTTCCATGATTCAATAAATGCACGTCTTACCAAAACACAGGCAAGTCACTGGCTAGCCCTGCGGTGGACGTCAGGTAGTGTGTGACAACTTCACTACTAAAAGGGTACAGAGAAGGAGAAAAGAGAAATATTTAGCCCGTAGTGCTCAACTGCCACAAATTTTGGTTTGTGCGTCTTCCATAAACACAGGCAAGTCACAGGAGTAGCCCTTCGGAGACCAGGTGGGTAATGCGTGACCACTCACTACCAAAAGTGGATAGTTTCAGGTAAGAATTAGGAGAACAACACAAAAGAATACATGTATAGATACATACACTCACAAGTACACAGAAATATACAGAATATTTACAGGTATATATAATAACCAAGAAACTGTGAGCCGTGTTACACCCCTTACAAACAGATATACACCCGGTACCGGTATTTAAATCATACAAAATGGTAACATGCACACACATACATATATTCTTGCAAGAGCTCATGTGAAAGTCAGACTCATTTACCCCTTTTTCATGGTAAGCATTCTCAATATTGTTACGTACGGAGAACTTATTTTATAGTCTTTTCCTCAGGATAATGACTCTTTTACCTCCCTATGGGTAAGTTCCAACCCTTCTACCTATTACTAGGCTAGAAACCTAGTTGTACAACTCTTTTACCTAATATCACCGTAAGGTAAGGACATACAGAACATACACACAAATGCAAAATGCAACAGAAATTCAGATACTCACTGTCAGTTCGTTGTAAGCTGTGCCTTGTCATCCCCCGGAAAAACAAACACCTTGCCTCTGTGGTCCAACTGATCGTATATATCAGGCCTGAGGACTTTCTCAAGGTAAGGGAGTCCTCAGCAACTTACCCCCCCCGTGCACGGTAAAAGGAGTTTTGCTCCGTCCGAGGAATGATAAGGGAAACAACCACCGCTCGAAGGACCAAAATGATAAGATCAGATTAGTGAGTAATCATGTATTCTGATGTGTGTATCAATTATATCTGAGTACCAAGATATAATGAGAGAAAATAATGCACAGAAGTCAGTGTGCCATCAGAATCAGAATAATCTCTGAGTTTATATTTGGACGGTCTGTCCGTTTTATAGCAGTCACAGCTTATTAGCATAGTTGGAAATATGGTTAAATACATATTTGCAAGCAAGTGTCTTTTTATGTTAAACTCAGCAAAACCTTATCTAAAACCCCTGCTTGCTTCAGATACATTGTCTCAGTAGTATCTGAAGCAAAAAAACAGGACACAGGATACAGATGTTTTAAAGAACATTAACGTAAACATTCTACAGATGACGCACTTAAACATTCTAGTGAGATAAGAAACATGCTGACATACTTTTTATAATCATGATATTCTTAGCTAATTAATTTCTAAAGTTTTAAATTAAAATACCTAACATGTTCAGTTCTATTTTCATATATTCACAGTATGAAGCTGTTTTTGTGTTTGTATCCTGAATTGGGGAGTGCTCTTGACATAGGCCACTAGAAACTTGTATCCAGTATTCTCTGCCAGTACCTTTGGGCATTGCCCTCTTCAGTAGTCACCTATTGTACCAGAGAGAACAAGAACCACACGGTTCTGCTGCGATAGGTTTGAACTAGGTTCATATCAAGCCCCTTGAAGAAGCAGATAGTAACACTTGACTGGCAGTCATCAGATCTCTGTATAAAACACAGAAGGGTGGCAACCTACAAAGATATGATGGAACTGAAACCAGAGGATTTTTTTTCAGATTTAACCATGGATCAGCAGAGGACAGTCCTGACACAAATCATACAGGAGGTTCAGTGGGAGTGGAGAGGAGTAAGCAACACCCCTGTTACAACTCTTGTGGAGGGGAAATGCTTATCCCCAGTAAAGAAAGAACTTTTTGCTGTCCTTGGAATGGACTGTCAAGAAACGGCCCTTCTAAACCAATGGATGGCATTTCTGGGACTATGGCCAGGTCATGAGCTGACGGAGTGGCGGGAGGAACTGGTGGTGCAGGAAAGGGACTTAGAGGACCAGTATGCAGCCTGGTTGGGAGCTGTTGAAATCCCTGGTGTGGAGCCCTATTTGTCATTGGGGCTGAAGGAGGCATTCTGGGAGCTGGCATATTGCCCTCTGGATTGTGGGGTGGGCACTTTACAGCATACAATGGATGTGCTCAAGAGACTCTCTGGGGTGAACCAATGGTCGGATGAGGTATTTTCGTGGATGCCATTGATCTGGCAGGAATTACAACTGGAAGCAGGATATCTGGCCCTACTGAATGAACCATCCCTAGAGGGGTTTTGACCACATATTTGGGAGGGGTCTTGCCAGTCAGTCCTGGAGGAGAACCACCTAGGAGAGACTACAGAGACCCACCTAATTTTTGCCATGGCTGGGTAAGATAGAAAGGTATGGACTGTTGGGAGAATTCCGATCTCAGGGATTCTAAAAGTAACAAGCATGCCTTCATGTATGGGGTTAACTGGGAAGAGAAAGAACTGGTCTCTAGCTTTAGGGGGCTGAGGCTCACCCAGTTAGAGGCATGGGAATAGGGCAAAACCACTGCCGTGCCAGCCCCAGGAGAAGACCTCAGGGAGAGGGGGGAAGGTAGGGCTATTGGCCCTGGCTTTTGGGGGGTGGGGTAGTGATAATCCCTGGTGAACAGTCACTTGAGCTGGCTATTTCCCCGGAATTGGGGAAGCCAGAAAGCCCAATAGATCACCCAGGACTCAAACACTTGACAGGGGGAGGAGCAGATAGGGGGATGGGGAAGAATGGTGGACAGTTGTCCCATAGGCCCAGGGACTGTTATGGTGGGGCCCCAGGATTACTCCAGATTGGTTCACCGCTGTCGTTGCCAGTTTGCCTGAATTTCCACAGAGGGTACACTAGGGTGTGGTTTGTCACCTGACCTCCCTACATTGACCCCCCTTCAGCTTCCCTGTTTGTGTGCACTTGAAAGAAGGGTCCACTGGCCAGACTTGTTGGGAGGAGGTTGGCTACTGAACCACAACATCTTATGCCAGAACTGCCCATTACTCCAGCATGAATGACACCAGAGATCGTCACTAGCCCATGTTGCAACTCCAGCATCCCAGTTCCTTTTAGGAGAAAGCTCAGGCCTGGTGCACCTCAATTTTACCCATGGGACTGAGTACTGCTCCAGAATCAACAGAACGGGAGGTCTCCCTAGCCTGGAAGGAGAGGGCTTTGCTGGGGAAGGATCCTCCCAAGTTTTTGCTGGACCTACTAGCCTGGATGTACTGTTTCCCCTGGACTACCTTGAAGGGTTCTCCAGGTAGTGGTCTTATAAGTCTCCTCAGGGGCTTAGGAAGGTCACTAGGCCACTAGGAAGGAGGGAGTATTCACCCTGGACTGGAGGAGGCAGGGTGAGGTTATCTTTTGGGTGGACTGTCACGCCAAGAGGACTGGTAACCACCTGTATAGATGGAAAGTTATCAGACAGGATAAACTTCCCATGCTATACTAGAAAGGAAAGGGGAAGAAATTGTCATGACTACATTGTTTAGTGACTGTAATATTACCAATAATTATGGATATGGCCAAGGGTGCATGACATTGTTGCATTGTGATTACCTATTATTGTTATTATTATTATTATTGTGGTTATTGTTGTCTGGACATTGGTATCATGTATACTAGTTATAATATGTTATAGAGGGAAAATGTAATATAGAACAGGAGAATATATGAGGAAAGGGTAAACATTATCTGCACATAAGCTTAACTGCAGACCATTGCATCCTCACACATACAGGCCTTGATAAACAGCAGCCAGGACAGATGTCTGCCCTTCAGAAGTCTTAAGCAAACACTGGAGATTAACATCAAGGTTGTGGACAGCTATAGACACCTGTCATGTAGTTTAGACATCTGGTGAGATTTATCTCAAGAGCTTCTATAGCAACCAAGGCTGCAAGGCAGATGTAACTTAGTGCTGACATCATAAACATACATAAAAGTAAACAAGGGTGTGGCATGGGAGATAGAGTATAAATATATTGCTTCTATGATTGAATAAATGTTCAGTTCTAGTTTTACATTTGCACAGTGTTAGGCTGTTTTTTGTATTTGTATCCTGAACTGGGGAGTGTTCTTGCCATAGGCCACTAGTAACTTGTATCCAGTATTCTCTGCCTGTACCTTTGGGCATTGCCCTCTTCAGAAGCCACCTTTTGTACCGGAGAGAACAAGAACCACATGATTCTGCTGGGGTAGTGTCTCCTTTCATCACAACCATGCCGGCAGCATCCATCACTCACCCACAGGCACCCTCATACCAGGGGGGTGGAGGAAGAACTGGAGAGAAAAATCCAGAGGCACCTAGGGGCGATGGGTGAGGTATTTTCAGAATATGGAGGACCAACAAAGAGAGCTGCAACTAGAATATAGATGGATGCACCACTAGATAAAACAAGAGCTCAACGATAGCACAAAAACAACAAGATTTTGCCCATTCCATAGTGGGCAGCTCTCTAATCTCAGCAGGAACTTACCCAGAGTGGAGGAACTCATAGTGGCAGTACTGGAAAACCAAAGACAGGCTGCCTCCCAGTGAACCACACTAGAGGAGAGGTCCCCCCAAAATGTCCCTATAGCACACCTGATTGCTCCAACTGCCACTGGATAGTCTCTACCCCACTAGCGGCCATTTCCAAATTATCAAGTGGGAAACAACAGATATGTGTAATGCGTCAGTGATGCCTAAGAGATGCCACTTGCTCTTGTTTACAGCCCAGTGGGATATTTTTGACAATTTCCTGTGACTTTTATTACCTATGGGCTGTGTATTACTCACAAAATAGAGGAACCCAATTACCAGATACTCCATTTCTAAGCATTTTTTAAAAGCAATTAAGTGATAAAATGTTCAAATACTTACTTGGATATATGAATACAAATACTATTCCTAACAATAATCCAGATAGAGATATATAACAATATTTATCTAGAAAGGATATGGATATTTATTCATCACTTTTTATATTAACTATAAAACTCTTTGTGAGATTAGAGGGTATATAGATATTATTTTCCCAGAGCTTACTCAATCACAAGTTACTTTTACCAAAATACTACCAATTATTTTTTTAAATGGCACAATAGTATATATTTTATTATATTTTAATCAAAGTACCTTCAAAGTTATGTTTTACTGTTAGTTATCACCTTATTAGTCAGTAAGTGCACCTAATAAATGATTATTTCAAGTACACAGTTAAGCTTATCAGAGGATCACTGATGCTGATTGTTCAAGCTTGGGTGTCTTATTAGCATCACTCTGATTAGCATACGCCTACAATTTCACCTATTGTTGTTCCTTGAGGAATGGAGATGAGAAACATTGATGCAGTCCCTTTATGAACTATATTTGTTTAGTTGGTTTTCTGTTTTTATTTTCAGGTAACTCTGAAATAGAAAATGACAGCGTGTTTATCTCTAAGCAGTGATACCTGATTCTGTAAGTGAACCATGCAGTGTCCACAAAAAACATGCATAAACATTACTATATCTTATCACATAGGTATAGATTTAACAAAGAGTGGATCACACAATCAATTAATGTTTGCAAGAATAAACTTACATATAAGGATGGCCTCAATTATATCATAACCTCTTATTATTGTCAATGCAATGAATACCTTATTGATGTAGCCATGTCATGAAAATTAGCAAATATCAATTGATTCCCTCCTAAAGACGTGTGGCAGAAAATCATTAAATAAATGCACATGAATTGTACCAGTGTTCATGGATCATACACAAAATTGTTTCACGTATTATTGTAAGAAAGCAAACTTTGGGTATATCTGGTGTGCATGTATACTTACTGGATATCCTATTCAATGCACATTCAAGATAGCAATTTATATTAAGCAAGTGCTCTTCTTTAGAGTGTTATCCCAATGCATCATTGTGTGATTACAGATCAGTAATAAACAATATGCACTGTATTCTATGACATTATGGCTTGACAACCCATAAAACATTTATAGCAATGCATGGAGATCAACACCAAGCAAGAATGCTAATGCAACAGTAAAATGTAAACACATATCATTTCAAAGATGTGTCATATAGTGATATCGCAAACATAAAACTTTCGGTTCGCGAACCGTAGACGCGAATTTCATTAAATGTTCGCGAACGGGTCGAACCGGGCGAACCGCCATAGACTTCAATGGGCAGGCAAATTTCAAAACCCACAGGGACCGTTTCTGGCCACAATAGTGATGGGAAAGTTGTTTCAAGGGGACTAACACCTGGACTGTGGCATGCCGGAGGGGGATCCATGGCAAAACTCCCACGGAAAATTACATAGTTGATGCTGAGTCTGGTTTTTAGCCATAAAGGGCATAAATCACCTAACATTCCTAAATTGTTTGGAATAACATGCTTTAAAACATCTGGTATGATGCTGTATCAATCAGGTAGTGTAAGGATTACACCCGCTTCACAGTAACAGACCAATCTCCCCATTTAATGCACCGCAAACAACCGCAAACAGTCCCTTTGCACAACCGCAAACTCCCCATTTGCACAAGGTTGGATACCAAGCTTGCCATGTCCTCACTGATGTCATTGAAGGTCTATTCCTCCACCCAGCCACCAAGGGTCCCCGAAAGGTGACAACAAGCCCCCTGGGACGCCTGCTGTGTTTGGTCTTCCACCTCCTCAAAGCCACCTTCCTCCTCTGACTCCTCTTCTTCAGACTCCTCTCTCTGCGTTGCCTCTGTCTTATTATAAGGTGTGTACTGTTAAGTAGTACTATTCCTATCGCTTTATTCCCTGTTACGTCCACTATTAGGGGACGTGTATATGGCATTGATTTTTGGAACAGGGAGAGGGAAAAAGATGCTTCGCCGGACCTCCTACTTTGAATTTGGGGCACTGCACGTGCAATGTAATGTGCCACTAGATAGGAGTGGTGTATTAAGTTGTACTATTTATTCCTATCAGTTTGATACCTGTTACGTCACCTATCAGGGGACGTGTACATGGCATGGATTTTTGGAAGCGGGAGATGGAAAAAGATGCTTGGTCGGTTCTCCCACTTTAAAATTTGGGGCACTGCGCGTGCAATCTAAGGTGCCACCAGATATGAGTGTCACTGTGCACTGCCAAAAGTTGGCAAAAGTTGGCAGAGTAGGCGCTGTAGGCCTCACACAAACGCCTGTAGGCAGGCAACTGATATTCAATTGATTACAGTCAAAAAAGTGTTGTTTGATGTCACTGTACACTACGGTTGCACCAGATATGACGTATCACTGTGCACTGGCAAAAGTTGGCAGAGTAGATGCAATAGGCTTCACACACACGCCTGTAGGCAGGCAATTGCTATTCAATCTATTACAGTCAAAAAAGTGTTGTTTTATTTCACTGAGCACAATATAAGCTGTGAGCCTGACACAGGCAGGCTACTGAAATAAGACTAAAGGAAAAAATGGTTGTTTTTTTTCAATGTATGGTACACCAACTATGACTGGTGAAACAGAGCAGAATATTAGCTGTGAGCCTGACACAGGCAGGCAACTAAAATTAGATTACAGGAAAAAAATGGTTGTTTTCAATGTAGTGTACACCACCAGGTATGAGTAGTGAAAATAAGCACAATATAAGCTGTTAGGTGTTAGCCTGTCACACACACACGCTGGCAGGCAGGCATATGCAATTAGATTACACAGACAAAAAATATAAAATAAAATAAATGATGTTCTAGCCCTAAAAAGGGCTTTTTGGGTTGCTGTCCTTGCAGCAGATATCAGATGAGTCCTTCAGGTCTGTAGTGGAAGCTAAATACACAGCCTGGCTATCTATTTCCCTTTTAAATCTCCAGCAGCTACACTATCTGTCCTCTCACAACGAATGTAGCTTCAGAATGATTCTAAAATGTATGCTGTCCTTCAGATGGAAGGCTCTGGAAGGGAGTGTATGCTGCTGATTGGCTGGAATGTGTCTGCTGACTGTGAGGTGCAGGGTCAAAGTTTCCTCAATGATAAAGAATAGGGGGCGGACCGAAAAGCGCATGTGTCCGCCGTCCGATGCGAGCGCGAAGTAGCCAAAATCACCGCGAATAGTCCGTGGGCGGACTGTCCGCGACATCTCTAGTGTCATACTATTTTTCAATTTTCAATGACACTTACTGTGTGCAGTTGAATGTAATTCCCTTCCCCATGAGTTATAGTGATTCTGGTGTACTGACCAGATGAAGACAATATGTGGGTGCCACCCTCGATAACTGTTAGCTAGATTTTAGGAAACATTATTGGAGAATGCCTTCTATAAATGTATAGTTATTCTGGTCCACTGACTAGATATGACTGATATGTAAGAGCTATGCATTTTTCTATAGCGCCAGGTAGTAAACAATTTTATTATTTTTATTTTCAGCTAGCCTCATTGTCACCATGGATCTATTTGCACCACATTCATTATATTTCTGCCTTGGCTTTTTATGTTGATGCCATGATACATGTATTTTCTTGTTGTTTTTTTTTCTTCTTTACAATGCATACTTGTTGTGTATGCTGTATTCTAAGGAATGACAATTGACATATTATTATACTTAACAAATTAAACTTTGCAGCTTTTAACAGATAACACATTTTAAATATTACTCCATAAGAAAATTAAGTATTTTAATTTTTTGTGAATATGCTCTATTATCTTTTTTTGGTATACTATCTACAAAGGTAGTATGCCTGCAAAATAAATATATTTTTTTAACAAGTGTAAGCCGTTTTTTACATTAAAATTATAAGTGCTAATAGCACCAAACCTTTAGGCCTAAAATAACATGTAAAAACACACATTACAACCTTAATGGCCATGGATATACCTTTCCCCACCTCTATGATTATCTTGGGTACTATTGACATTAGGTAATTTGTGTTTTTAGATGCTAATTGCTTTGGTGATCTTATCCTGTGTATTTTTGGTGTAAATAATATAACATGAAAAGTGCTTACAATGGATCTTTAATACAGTAGTCATTTAATACACTTTCACTCATAGGGCCTCATTCAATTGAGGTTTCGGGAGATCCGGTGCCCATAAGTGAGGTTGCAAGCTAATTTGCTATTCAATTGGCGTCTTTTTGCAGGCTCGGAACGACTTTATTTTTTGGTTTTGCGAGTCTGATAGCATATCGGACCCCCGAACCTAATTGATTGACATGTAACCTCCACGTTTTACTGCCGTAATAATGACAGTCTCATTTTCTCTTGGCTGATTCGAAATGGGAGGTTACAGGCTTGCTTAATTGATCATGTTCTGAACTGCTATGACCCAGTGCATGGTTTACGGTATTGGCTTTGGGACAGTAACTTGCAGCCTTGAGCAACTGAATAGCATCGCAATCGGAGACAAACGGGAGCCTGCAATACACTCGCAGACATTCAGCTGTCTGCAATCGAGTTGAGTGTTTCCAATAGCTTCCATAGTATACAACTTGTTACATGTTCATTTTCTAAGTCCCACATTGTTTGTGTGTGTTACTGTCTTCTGTGTTGTGTATTTTATAAGTTCTTTGTACCTGGTATTGCTGAGCCTCGTTTTCATCCTGTTTCAGAAATTTTAAGTTTTTCGTCTGCCATTTTTCCCTCGCTTAGCCGATTTTTGTACGACGAAAAACGCAAAATATAATTCCTATTAGTTTGCAACTTCATTACCCAGGCTTCCTGGCTTTCCCCCTGCGCTTATTTTTTATAATACTTTTTGGTGATTTTTCAGTGTTTTCGAGTTCCGCATTTGAACCAACTGATTAAATATACCAGTTTGATTAAATATATTTGACATCAACATACCACATATGCAAAGAAATATACAGAGCTGGCTAACAGGATCATTATGGATGAACGAAAGGAAAAGAGTGTTTGCAGGACAGGGGAGGAGATAGGACCTCATGCCGACAAAGAGGATCAGAATATTATGGAAGCAAGTTATGTTGTTTTTTTTACAATATAACATAACAGGAGAAAATACTATATGGTCATAGTTAAGGAGGTTGAATTTACATGAAAGAATTAATCACTGAGCTTTCTAAGTGTATGCAAGCAAGTTCAGTAATATTTATGGGATCATGGTAAGTGGACTTTCCATAAAATTTCTGGTAGCAGCAGAGCCTTCAGAGATATGTAATTGCACTTTAGAACACATCTCCCATAGCAGCAGGCACAATACATTATGTAGTGATCACTCATAAGGGTTTACGCAAAAGGATTTGCAGTGCATGTAATTTAATAGCACAGTAGTTTCCTATGTAGAATATTTACATACGGGTGTTCCTATAGGAACCATGTAATCAAGCACATAGAATAGTATTGGCTTTCCACAAAGACAGTCATTTTTGTGAAACATAACATACAATATCTCCATTGTCCATGTTTTCTCTAGGTTAACAGTGTTCAATGTCAAGCAGCATCTGCAAAGGCAAGTAAAATATTAGCATGCATTAAGAAGGGTATAGAACCAAGTGAAGCAAATATAATTCTGCCACTTTACAAATCCCTAGTACGACCTCATTTGGAATGGAATGGATATGATTACCTTATATACAGTGCCGTGCAAAAGTATTCACCCCCTTTGACTTTTCACCTATTGTGTTACATTATAGCCTTAAGTTCAATGTTTTGTTAATCTGAATTTTATGTGATGGATCAGAACACAATAGTCTAAGTTGGTGAAGTGAAATGAGAAAAATATATACATAAAACTATTTTTTAGAAATAGAAAATTGGCATGTATTTGCCCTCTTTGTTATGAAGCCTATAAAAAGCTCTGGTTCACCAATTACCTTCAGAAGTCACATACTTAGTGAAATGATGTCCACCTGTGTGCAATCTGTCACATGATCTGTCATTACATATATACACCTTTTTTGAAAGGCTCCAGGGGCTGCAACACCTAAGCAAGAGGCACCACTAACCAAACACTGCCATGAAGACCAAGAACCTCTCCAAAAAAGTAAGGGACAATGTTGTTGAGAAGTACAAGTCAGGGTTAAGTTATAAAAAAATATCAAATCTGTGATGATTCCCAGGAGCACCATCAAATCTATCAGAACCAAATGTAAAGAACGTGGCACAACAGCAAACCTGCCAAGAGACGGCCACCCACCAAAACTCATGGACCAGGCAAGGAGGGCATTAATCAGAAAAGGCAGCACAGATACCCATGGTAACCCTGGAGGAGCAGCAGAGATCCACAGCAGGGACTGGAGTATCTGTACATAGGACGACAATAAGCTGTATGCTCCATAGAGTTGGGCTTTATGGCGGAGTGGCCAGTAGAAAACCATTACTTTCAGCAAAAAACAAAATGGCATGTTTTGAGTTTGCGAAAAGGCATGTGGGAGACTCCCAAAATGCATGAAGGAAGGTGCTCTGGTCTGCTGAGACTAAAATTGAACTTTCGGCCATCAAAGAAAACACTATGTCTGGCGCAAACCCAACACATCACCCAAAGAACACCATCCTGTGGGGATGTTTTTCAGAAGCCGGGACTGTGAAACTGGTCAGAGTTGAGGGAAAGATGGATGGTGCTAAATACAGGGATATTCTTGAGCAAAACCTGTACCACTCTGTGCGTGATTTGAGGCTAGGACAGAGGTTCACCTTCCAGCAGGACAATGACCCCAAACACACTGCTAAAGCAACACTTGAGTGGTTTAAGGGGAAACATGTAAATGTGTTGGAATGGCCTAGTCAAAGCCCAGACCTCAATCCAAAAGAAAAACTGTGGTCAGATTTAAAAATTGCTGTTCACAAGCGCAAACCATCCAACTTGAAGGAGCTGAAGCAGGTTTGCAAGGAGGAATTGTCAAAAATCCCAGTGGTAAGATGTGGCAAGCTCATAGAGACTTGAGAGCTGTGATTGCCGCAAAAGGTGGCTCTACAAAGTATTGACTTTAGGGGGGTGAATAGTTGTGCACATTGACTTTTTATGTTATTTTGTCCTATTTGTTGTTTGCTTCACAATAAAACATCTTCAGAGTTGTTTTCATGTTCTGTAAATTAAATTATGCAAATCCTCAAACAATCCATTTTAATTCCAGATTGTGAGGCAACAAAACATGAAAAATGCCAAAGGGGGTGAATACTTTTGCTGTATGTCAACCTGTCCCCTCCACTCGCCATATGCCTCTTCAGATCAGACCCCCAGTGTACACCTCAAATCAGAGCCCCATGTTCCCCAGCCAAGTCCTCAGACAAGACTCCTATGTGCCCCGCCCCAAATAAGACCCGTTTTTCTCCCTTTCATATCAGAGTCCCATATGCCACCAGATAAGACGCCAGTGTTTCCCGCTTCATTTGTATCTCCCAAGATAAGACTCCCATGACCCCCTTCAAATCAGACCCCATGTGCCCCCCAGATAAGACTTCATGCTTCCCCCTTAATATCAGACCCCTGTGTGCCCCCAAGAAAAGAGCCCCATGTTTCCCCTTTTCATATCACACCCCAATGTATCCCCCAGATAAGACTCCCATGTTTCTCTCTTTCATATCACACCCAAATATACCCCCAGATTAGAATCCCATGCTCCCCCTTCATATAACACCCCAGAGTACCCCCCTGATAAGACTCCCATGCTCCCCCTTTGCAAGCCATCGGAAGAATACCAAATGACTCCAATTAATACAAAAAAAATTACTTACAACCTTACACACAGCACTGGGGAGAGGCAGGGAACCTGTGAGTAAGGTTGCAAGCTAATTTGAGCTTTAATTGGCGTTTTTTGTCTAAGCGAGGAAAAAAAGGGCAGACGTAAAAACTTAACTATTTGGAAAAAGGCTCAAAACAAGGCCTAATGCAGTAACACTTAGCCGCTCAGCATGAGCCCGCAATACTTTGAAAAAATAAACAACTGCGCTCTGCGAGAGGCACACAACACTTTAAAAAAGAATACATAGGCGCTCAATAGAAACTAAGCAAGACTTGATCAGGGAGGCAGAGGAGAAAGACACAGGGGAGGGAAATAAGGGGGGGGACAGGCCTGGGAAACAGGGGGAAACAGACACATGGAAAGGAGAGGGGGAAAACAGACACAGGGGTCAGAGAGTGGGGAGAGGCTCGCAATAAGCTGAAGGCACTCATTGTGGGGCTTGCGATAAGCACCGAAGGTGCTCATTGCAAGGCATGAAAGTGGCGGCTTAGCAGAAGCCAGCAATGAGCAGCGAAGCAGCAAAAGTAGATGGTGGGCTCACAATGAAAGGTGAATGAGCCAAAAGCTCTCATGACAGGACTTGCGATGAGCCCTGAAGGGCTCGTCATTTTTGCTGAGCAATTCGCTAGTCATATCATAAAAGACCATTGTGGTCCTTTTTTTAACCTAGTTGGGGAAGGAGACAGGCTGACACTAGGTCCTTGGAGACAGACCTCCTGGCCCATGTGGGGTAGTTCAGAGGGGACAAAGGGTGATTGGTGCAGGGCTGGCCTATGTAAATGTATAATTGTTTTATTGTATGGGAGAAATGTATAAATAAGAGACATAGCATACAGAAGATCATATTATAACTAGGAAATTTCCAGTCAAAAATTACAGGAATAAAATTTTAAGCATGGCAATGCTGTTTTCCACCCATTGTGAGCACCTTCGGCACTCATCTGCGTCCTTCCTTGTGTCTCATTTCCCCCCTCCTCTCCCTGCCTTGTGTCTCTTTTCCCCCCTCTGCCTCCCTTGTGTCTCCTTTTCCCCACCTCTCCCTCCGTTGTTTCTCCTTTTTCCCCACCTCTCCCTCTCTTGTGTCTCATTTTTCCCCACCTTTCCCTCCCTTGTGTCCCCTTTTTCCCCACCTCTTCCTCCCTTGTGTCTCCTTTTCCCCACCTCTCCCTCCCTTGTGTCTCATCCTCCCTTCCCCCCTTATCCTTCCTCCTTCCCCCTCTCCAATAACCTCCCTATCCTCTCTCTACTTTCTTCTCATCTTTATCCGCTGAGCTCCTGCTGCTGCAGGTGCGTCTTCTTGCTGTGACCGTACTGGCATATGCTAATGACGTGAAGCTCATGTGACGCCATGTCAATAGCATATGCCGTTATGGTCACAGCAAGAAGATTTGCTAAAGCAGCAGGAGCACAGCGGATCAAGGTAAGAAGAGAGGAGTGAGGGGATACGCAGGTTTTTGGAGAGGGGGGAAGGAGGGAGGATAAGGGAGGTTTTTGGAAGGAGGGAGGGTAAGGGGGTTAGGAGGGAGGAGGATTGGCGTCCTCACTGTCTCGCAGGCAAAGGGGGTTACGAGGGAGGAAGAGGAGGATTGCAGTCTTCACTGCGGGCCAATGGGGGTTAGGAAGGAGGAGGATTGTGGCCCTCACTCCCGCGGGCCAAATCGCTGAAGTCCCGCAGGGGGTTAGGAGGGAGGAGGAGGAGACCCTCACTGCAGGCTGTCCCTCGGGCCTGCCCTGTCCAGCTATGGGCAACAAACAATGCAGCCTAAGACCTGCAGCAACGTCTCACCTCGCTTTGCAAAGCTCGCGGTTGCAGCCCTTTTGGCCGCAAGTGCGTGACCAACATTGCAAGCTTTCCGGACAGCACCGCAGATCCACAACTATATATGTGATATATTTAGGCTACTATGGTGTGTGAAGTCTGCATACATGTTTGAACATCTCCCTCTGTCTTCCTTTTTTTAAAACCTTCCACTCTGTTTCTCACCCATTCTTTTATTTCTTCTCACCCCAAGTTTTCTCATTTCTACCTCTGTCTCATTCTCTTCTCTCCCTATCTTTTCTTCTACCAATCTCTTATTTTCTCTCTTTCCAGTCTCTCTCTTTTCTCCATGTATTCTCTCTTACTCATTTTTTCTCCTGTCTACACTATTCTCATTGTCCTCTTCTCTGCAATTTCCATTTTCCCTATCCCATTCCCTCTTTCTCTCTCTCCCCATCTCACTTTTGCTTCTCCTTTTTCTTCTCGTCCTCTCTGGCTACCCTTTCTCTCCCTCCATATTCTACTCCCTCTCTGCTCTCTCCTGTTCTCTTGTTATGTTCTCTCAATATATTCTGTTCCATTCTTCTGTTCTCTAACCCTATTTTCACACTTTTCCCCTGTCTATTCCTCATCATGTCTTCTCTTCTCTTCCTGGCTCTGTCTTTATTTCCATATATTCTCTCTCCCTTTGCCCCCTTTATCTTTTTCCTCTCTAACACTTATCTTCTTTACTCATTTTTGCCACTTCTTTTTCTTCTTTGGGCTTTGGGCTTCCATTTTCTCTATTTCTTCTCTTTCTCTTTTTTTCCTAACATGTGTAATTCTCCCATCTTCCTCTATTCTCTCAAGCCTTAGCTTCTCTCACTTCTTCTCTACTCTTTTCTCTTCTCTCTCTCTCCTTTCTACCCTCTCTATGCTTTTCCTCTCTTCTGTTTGCTCTCAGTCTTGTCTTCCCTGTCTCTACTATTCTTTTCTCATCACTGCCTTCTCTATCTTAATACTCTGAAATCTCAAGAAGTACCTCTCCTTAGTTTAATGCACGTCTACATACTTAGTTCCCCCTCTTTCTAATACAGAAACTTGCAAGAGGGATGAGTTCTGGTCGGGAGCAGTTGCAAGGAGCGGTAGCAAGGAGCAGTTGCAAGAGCTCAGGGAGGTCGTGAGCCATCTGCAAACCACAGATGTCAGACAGGTAAACAAGTTAAAGAATGTAGGAGGAGACTATGTTGGGTAAGGTTATAACAAGCATTGGGGCTGAGGGATCACATTTTAAAATGTTAGAAAGCATGTAAAGTTTATGTATTGGCACACTTCTGTACAGTGTGGTTTCAGCATCCTAGATGATTTACAGTAGCACAATGGCTAACAATGAATAACTACATGTTTACTAACGACATGTGAGATCTTATTTCTTTTTCACTCTATATAGTTTGCTTACAACGTTAGGTAGCACTGCTTGCAGGTGAAAAAAATATCTAAATCAATGTGAAAGTTGCCTAAAATTAAATAAAAATGACGGATTAATAAGAAAAATAGATCTAACATTGATCTACATCATCTTTTCTCAACTGAATTCTCCAGCGACCATCAGTTGCTCATGTTTGCCACATACATGTTTGGCCACAGATAAGATTGTCATGGTCTTTGTGATGCAAATAAGAAAAATGGCTTGTATATGTCATAATCACATAGGCCATGATTAGCTACTCTGTAGACAAGCATGGCTAGGTTAACATTTTTATCAACAGATGCTTGCTGAAACATGCAGTTGAGAAGGATCAAAGTAGATGCTGCCCCTTTCTCCTTCTCCTCTTGGACACAGGGCTCCCTACTCCTGTGTCACCATGAGGTATTTGAGGTGGAGGGAGGAGGCCAGATGCAGATGGGCCAGGCATGTGCAGAGGACATTGTTGGTTGGACCTCTCCTCAAGAGTTGTTGATAGGACTTAGAGCTGTCTCTGTGTTAAGACCACTAGTATCTGTAGGTGGCCCCCACTTGATTCAAACTCCTGGTGATGGCTTGGGTTTATTGTTGTGCACCGAATCTAGTAGATCACCACTGTGGTGTTCCAATTTGCTGCTTCTTCTGCCTTTTTTTCTCGAGCAACCCCTGGCAATCATCAAACCAATGTTTGGCGCTATTCACATGATAGACATGGATACCGACAGCACAAAACCCTTCTGCAACCTCTCACCAAATTCCTACCCTCTGACGAGGTCTAACATCACTCACAACATGGTTAATAGGTACCTATCATGAATGTCATTGAGTACCATCAACTACTCCTCATGGAAGTAGTTGAGCCCTATGATTTCTTTCAGCCCCCTGACTCTGTGATAGTACCATGGAATCTGGGTTCCCTCCACCTCTCATCCACTGCTAGCTCCTTTACCCCTCTCTTCCACCGCTAGCTCCTCTCCCCCACTCCTTGCCTCCCACACTCTCCTTTCATCTTCCAACTCCTCTCCCAGCTCTTCTCTATCTCACCACTCCTCCCCCTCTTTCCCCTGGAGCTCCCACTCTCCTGTCCTGTTGACCTCCTCTCCTCTCCCCTCATTACTTTATCTCCATCCTAGGACACACAACGTGAAGTACCAAACACTCACTGATCCACAGGCCGACAAACTCGCAGACAAACAAGCAATCACCACCACTCATGTGCATAAAATAAAAGGTGTTTTATGTAGATATGCTGATGCAAATTATGTAAGTATTATGTATTTTAATACGTATTATTTAAATGTGTAAGGTGCAAGGGTAATGCTATCAGGTAAGTGGAAGGGTGTGTGTGTGTGGGGAGTGTTAGATACAATCTGGAAATGGGCCGTGGATACCATAGGGTGTACACTGCAAGAGGTTATGGGTAGAGGGTATGTATATGGGTATGTAGGGCGGGGGATATAGTTTAGGTAGGTATAGACTGAGTGTGGTCTAGAGGCAAACAGTTATATATATATAAATAAATATATATATATATATATATATATATATATAAAGCATGTACAAACACACATGTATAAATATTCAACTGTATATAGGTAAAAGAAGAATATCACATATAATAGTTGTCGTCGAGTTGCAATGTTGGTCACGCAAGGTTAAAAGTTGTGACCTTGCGCATGCACAATGAGTGACAAAGGCGCTTATTGCGAGGCCCGCAGGACTTATGCTGCAATGAGCGCGGAATGCACTCATGCAGGTCTTGCGATGAGTACCGCAGGCGCTCATCGCGAGGCTTGCAGGACACAGGGGGGAAAAAATCAGGCCAGGGAAAGGGGGAAATAGGAAATGCTTGCAGGAATTAAGGGGGGAAAAAACAGGCCAGGGAGAGGGGGAAACAGACACAGGGGTCAGAGAGTGGGTAGAGACTCGCGATGAGTGCTGAAGGTGCTCATTGCAAGGCATGAAAGTGGCAGGTTGCCCAAGGTCTGCAAAAAAACAGGCCAGGGAAAGGGGCCCTGCAATGAGAGGCATTGTGTGGCACACAGCATTGCCAGCCTTCACATTTTATTTCTATCATTTTTGACAGGCAAGTCACTAGTATGTAAAATAATATATAACCAGTAACTCGTAATCTTGAAATATATATCTTCACAAGTCGGTCTCACAAAATAACTATCTTGCCTGATTGTAACTGCCATTTTTCTATGACATATTACTGAAGTTTACATCACAAGACCAGGCCATACCATGTATTCACAAGGTTTTTACCTACCTCTGTATCCAAACTCTGAAATATTGGCAAGTAAAATGTTTGGGATACATAGAACATATACGTAACATGCAGAGATAATGCTCCCAGTGTTCCAAGTAGGGGTTTATTCCATTTTTTCGAGTGAAATAGAATGGAGGCTTTTGTTGGGTGGATTCTTTGCAATCAATTTAAAACTATTTGCTGTGATGTATAAGTTTTTATTAATCTTATCTTTATGTATTTACTAGCGACTTGCCCGTCAAAAAGGATGGGGCAATAAAATTTCAAGCCATGGGAATGCTGTTTGACACAGAATGTAAACCGTTTTCGACTGTGAGGACCTTCCGCGCTCATTGCGAGGCTTGCCTGTCGTGTACTTTTGGTCCTCTGAGATAGAGATATATTTCTATGTATATGTAGTTAAGTAATAATTAATGATTTCTTAAATTAATTGATATACTTTAATTATTTATAATTCATATATGCAGCGAGCAATTGTTGGTGTTGGTGCCCTGCTTATAAAGTGTCATGAATGTTTGAAGTGTGCATTCTAAATTGGCTGCGTGTGCGAGGTAAAGACGTTGGTTGTGTAAAGCGGCATTGTATAGTCATAATGTTATTAATGTGTTATGAGTCTCGTGAGTATTTTCCGGCTTTTGTAATAGTGTATTTTGTAGGTTGTAGTGTGATGTTTAAAGAGCTACCTGTTTGGCAGTGTTTTGCGCGGTCCGTGTTCGTGTAGCCTCATTTTCCTTTTTTTTTGGTTGCCATTTTTTTTTTAATCGCCTAGGCAATTTTCGAATGGTGAAAATTGTCTAAATCAAGTTAAATTTGTCTTCCACCTCACTCCCAGACGTCCTAGCTTTTGCCCCGTGCTGTCTGTGATGTTTTTGTAATTTTTTTTGTTGGTGTATTTGGTGTGTTTGTATTGTTTTTTTCATTTTCGTCGTTCGCCCGCTAATCTTGTAATCTTTTTTTTTCTAAGTCCCGCGTCTCGTATTTTTTGTTCCTCTGTCCTGCAGTTGTGAACCTCTTGCACGCCAAGGCGATCCCGCGTTTAGGAATTGTTTTTCGTCTAAGTCCCGCACTTGTAATGGGTTAACGTCTCGCCTCACTACGCAAGGCTCAAAGGGGATGAGCGCCTTTGGCGCTCATCGGCTAAGTCCTACGCGTTAACACAGGGGATATAGTGTATACATAAGATAAATCTAATAAAACTAGTGCAGAAGGTGTAGAGGGTTGTGCACTTGTAAGAGTTTACAACCTAAGTACAAGTTAGTACACATTATTACGACTACTGCCTACTTTTAAAGTTAGCGGGTGCTAACAAAGGCAGTATTTCTGAAACGGTGCAATTTGTGAATTGTTTGTGTGCTGCTGTGGTTATAGTGTACCGTTACTGGACAAACAGCACCATTGCAAATAAACGTTGTCAAAACTGCGGAGCACCATGTACCATTGATGTCAGATGTGAACGTCGACTGCAAATGTATATGAGGGCCAACCGACACGCTACAGTTGAGCAACTCACCGTCCAAACAAACTAGGGGCTTTTGTGTGTCAAAATTGACAGTGCAGCCAACCCTGTTGTGTATGGGGCTCCGAAGCAAGTGGCTGGTCTCTGCACTGATGCTGAAGAGGGTTCATCATCAGAGATGGCTTCAATTTGCATAACAGTACTGAAATTGGACCTCTTCTGCAAAGGGTTACATTCTCTGACGAGTCGCATTTTCTGCTCTATCAATTGTCTTCCTTGGAGCGGGTGGGATCTTCCAGCAGGACAATGCAACATGTCATACGGCCAGAATTGTCCGGGAGTGGCTGGAGGTGCAGGACAAAGAATTCCTCATTCACCAAGTTCACCGTATGGATCCTCCACCACTCACTCTTCAGCAGCTGTCAGATGCACTGCAGTCTGTATGGCTCCAGATACTCTTTCCAACCTTCCAGCATCTTATTGACTCACTACCATGTCGTCTAACTGCTGTCCGTGCTGCACACTAAAGTTATTCAGGATATTAGCTGGTGGTCATAATAAAGTGCCTTGATTATGTATAAGCACAGTATTTAAAACATACCTATGCGTTTTTGAAAAAATCTAACTCTCATGCATTAAGATATTTTTAATGTTCCACTAAAATGTCTAACGTACAACCACAAGCATGTTCTTCATGATCAGTATAATAAATTGTACATTTGCACTCTAGCACTAAGAGAAGTTTAGATGAAGTATGTTTATTAATCAGCATGGACAGTAATGACATGTTTGGAGAAAGTGTCATCTTGACTTTTGAAAGGTTAACTTTAAGAACTTATTATGTGGGTTAATCCATTAAAAAAAATATTTACAAAGTAAAGGATTTGCTGCTGCAAATGAAGCAGTTTTGCACAGAACAGTCTCATTATCATGAAATTAATTGTAGATGATTCACTGCGGTACAGTGTTGTGGTTCAAATCTGCAAAATATCCCATGCTGTGAGTGAGTGGGTTTGAGGACAAAATGAGATAGATATCAAGGAAGTGATTACAATATAATGGCTATTATATCTGTAATATTTAAAACTATGCTATACCTTCATTTTTAATCATTTCAACTCCTGCTCAAACAATAATATGAACCTATGCTTATACAACTACCCAAAGACACTGCTCTACACAATATCTGCTCTTCCTGCTACCCTACGATTTTGTCTATTAGCCTTATTACATGCTTACTTTTGCAGCTACTACTTTATTACTCATGTTGATAACTACTTGTAGCCCTCTCTTATACCAACAATTAACTTATACTTCTTAGCAGACAGTAAGAATGTTATTGTACGTATAAATTACTACCTCAAGCATAAGAGCAAGGCTCATAGTCCTAAATGGATCCCGATGTTAGTTGGGCTTGAGGCAAAAAGGTGGTATATTTTTAGCCAAACTTGCATATCATTACCTGATTTACATATCACTACTTAGAGGAAGTGTATACAATGTCTGTGGGAAAAAAAGATCTCCTGACCTGCTTTAAACATGTAAATGTACTCAGGATGGTATTTTTTTTTCTTATTATACATCTATTATTTCAAACACTACCCTTTTTCTTCACTGTTCATTTATCACTTTTAAATATTACAATGTTTAAAAAATGATCAAAAGGAATGTATATCAACATAACATTTTGAAGTTATACAAATCGGTGAAAGTCAAGGGCAGGACTGGTATAGATGTTGACCATGTTGTATTGTCAGATATAACCTTCAGGACTCTTCCTAGCCTGGGGTAATTCTTATACCTACACGAAGGCATTACACATGGTCCCTTTTTTTTTCATTTCAGTATTTCCATTTACTTTTTTTAATACCCTCATTTTGATTGGAATAATAGTTTAGTCCAAATCCTCTGCAAGAGGTATTGTGGCTGCATTTGTAAATTGTACTAAATTGAGTTTTCTCTTCTCATTAATTTGGCTGATTTTGAAAGAACAAAGACATATGGATCTTGTAGTATATCTATTTTAATAAAACTCACTGTAAGGTCCCTGACTTAGAGTTAAAAATGCTTCCATTTAGAACAAGATCAGCGTTCATGGTACTATAAGCCGTGGAAAACACAGTCCCTACCATAACTTCAAATCACATATATAGTTTGCGATGTTGGTCACGCAGTTGCATCCCTCGCCAAGCGAGTGACACAACCACGAGCCTCGCAAAGCTTATTACTTAGGCTGCAATGAGCGCCGAAGGTGCTCATTGCTGCCTGGAGTGCAGTACTTAGGCAGCAAAGAGCGGCGAAGGCTTCGGAGCTCGTTACAGCCAACAGCACAGTACTTAGGCTGCAATGAGCTCCTAAGGCACTCATTGCAGCCAGCGGCGCAGCACTAAGGCAGCAATGAGCCAGCCGGGCACACAACTGCGGAACTCTAAAAACCCACCAAAGACAAAATAATGTACAAAAAATTCACTCACACACAGCACAGCAGGAGACACAGGAAGCCTGGGAGTGAGGTTGAAAGTGAATAACACCCATATTTGGCATTTTTCAGAAACAGCATGAAAATGAGGCTCATCAATGCCAGGCTTGCAAAACGTACAAAATACACAACGCTAAAGACAGTAACACTTACACAAACAACACCAGGCACGTGAGACTATCAAAATAAAACCAACAGGAGTCAATGCACGCCAGGCAAACAATCAGCACACAGAGGAGAAAGACACAGAGAAGGGACAGGGGGAAGATGGTGGAAAGAGACACATGGCATTCCCAAGCACAAAACTTGCAGGTTAACAAAACCTACAATGAGCGGGGGAGAGGTTTGCAATGAGCGCAGGGCTCGCAGGGCTCGCGATAAGTACCGCCACCTTATCATAACATAAACAATGGCATTATTAATTCTCTACTGTACTCTTAGGCCCTCATTCTATTATCGGCCGTAGGAGATGCGGGGCCGCAAGGACCAGCCGCAAGCTATTTGCCTATTCTATTCCCTTCTGGCCGGGGACTTGCAGGCTTGCGGCCGGCGCCTTGTTATCCCTTGCGGCCACACGCGCCGGAGGAAAGCCTTTGATCTAAAACGGCCGCAAGAGTTTCGGCCGCAAGCAAATCCCGGTTGCTATTCAATTGCTCCGGGAACCCTCTCTGCAAGGCTAAAACCGAGCCGCAGCTTACTTGCAGCAAAAAGGTCCCGCAGGCACACAATTAGGCACATAATAAAGCCATCCTGCACACTGAGGAGACTATAAAGTGATTGTAGGTGTTAGCATTCATAGCACAACATTCCCATACACTCAAATCCATAAATAATTTTTATTTTCATTTATGTCAAATATCCGTGGAAAAAGTCCATAGGGCTTGGAGCACCTCAGACCCGCCCACGCTGCGGCTGGAAAATAAACAGTTAATGAAATCTCGGATTTGGGCTGATGTGCAAGCTTGAGAGGGGGTTGCTATTAATCCTCATGTCCCCCATTATGATCCCCATCACTTACAGAGCTTTACAGTGCCGTCTTGAATTTATATTTGCTTTTAAAGATTTCTGAGCTTACGGCCGGTTGCAAGATATACGGCCGGCCGTAAGGGGATATCCTTGCGGCGCTGTCTATTTGAATTGCAAGGTAACGGTAGCCCTGCAAGGAATCGCAGCTTTGCGGCCGATTTACGGCCGATAATAGAATGAGGCCCTTAGTGTCTGATTTATATCTCTTGTGCCCATTGACAAAATACTTCAGGCTCTTCTCCAATTTTATATTTCCCTCTTCTGCCAGTGATGTTATTCCTATGTCCTGCCAGTCATCAAACACAACTCTTAATAAGTGAAGACTAAAACAATATTTGCATGACAGAATGTGAAGTAGGGCAAATTGTTTTGTAAAGTGGCATGAAATCAACCAGAAATCCTTTGTTACCCTTTATTTGCAGCGAGAGCATTCAAAAGCTTCTGTATACAATTACTTTAAAAGGAAAATAAATAAATAAAGCATATTATATGCAACTGAAGCTAAACTTGATAACAAGGACAATTAAATACAGGAACAAATTAGAAATTAAGGACAAATAAATGCAGGAAAAACAAATAAATAATGTTCTGTTTTATTGCAACCTTTGGTGCCATTTTCTGTGTTATGTCAGAGGGTCATATTCATGCACATCCTCCAATGTAGTCTACATAATAGAATGTACTGTATGTGGTAGGAGCAGTTACATTGGGGAAACCAGACATAAACTGCACATGAGGGTGAATCTGCACAGAGTTTCCAGCAAAAAGCACAAGGATAGCTACTGCACCTCAGTTGGACACTGCTTTTCACAAAATAACCACACCATCCAAAACCTTAAAATCAAAATACTCAGAGGTCATTTCAAAAACATACAGGAAAGAAAGACATTTGAAATGAAAATGATTACACTTATTAATACTAAAAACACAAGCCTGAATTTAGATATGTAATGTTTAACTAACTACTGTATATATGGGTTCCCTGGTGGTCCAGTGGTTAGGATTCATTGCTTTCACTGCTGCAAACAGGGTTCAATTCCAGTCAGGGAACCAAGAGTTCACACCACCCTGAAGCCAATGAGGGTTGGGCTTGGTCAGCACTTGGATGGGAGACTACCTAGGAATACAAGGAGCTGTATGCTGTGGCCCACTGTAGAAGGAACTGGCAACCCAATCCAGTATATCTGACATGAAAACCAAGAGGATCAGCATGACCATTGACATAAATATAGGTCCATGAGGTCACAGAGAGTCAGAAAAGACTGAATGACACATGAAAAAACTGTATATGGCATAACTCCTAAACATGTATTACATATGTCTACTACTGTATTATGATTATATTTTTGTTTGTTGATGGTATTTATGGTAATGGTGTGATGTCATAAGTGTGTGCTTTTTGCACCAATTTTTGTCTTTATTTTCTCAGTTGAATTTCAGCTTGATAAAGGACTATATCTTAAACATTGGTGAATATTTTGGATTCAAATGGTGGAATGCTGTGAGTACTTATCTGACATAAGTCATTGCCTTCGCTTGAATATTTCTCTTTGTGCACACATTGTTTGGTTAATGAAGATCTGAGGGGTAGAGTGTTGATCACTTTGTTGTATGTTGTTAATTGCTGTTGTATTGTTGTTAATAACAGTTATTAATATGCAGGCTCCCTAATATTTGTACTGCTGGCTCTAGAGTATAATGTATCTCTATGAAGGGCTTATTTCTAGACTACTAGCAAACAACCTGTCTGGCATTTATAAAATCTTTGAGGCAGGAAAAGTTCATGAGGTGCTCAGTGAAGCTCCATGCTGCCTGCAGGAAGAACAATCCAAAGTGTGAAACTAAGTGACATCATGAACCATGTAGAAGCAACTAAGTGACATCTCCAATGTGAAACCCTACCCCTCACTTGGCAACTTGTGAACTCGGCTGCCTAGTAAATTGATTTAAACATTATTATACAAAGGTAAGTGAGTAAAAGGAAGAGAGGGGAGGAGAAATAAATTAATGGAGGGGAAGAAAGAGAAAGGGGAGGAAATGAATGGCTGGAAAGAGAGAAGAGGGATGAAATTAATGAAGGACAAGAGAGAGGATATCACTGGGGCAAGGGTAAAGGCTGGCTAATCTGGCTGCCCGAAAATGGCCCGGGCCTAGGTCTAGACAAGCTTATAATATATGTATTATACAGCAAGCATATGCTTATAAGGGGCCATGTTTGAAATGGTATTTGGATTAAAGAGTAAAGACTTTGCGGGGGCACATTTGCATGTCACTGCCCAGGTTTCCAGAATGCAGTGCAATAACTGTACTTCTTGGAATCCTGAGTAGGAAACAATTTTTATTAACTTGTTTTAGACATTCAAATGTGAACACAAATGTACTATTTATTTACTATAAACATATACAGTATATATTTATTATACGTTTCTGCCTTACAGTAAGACTACAATTAGACTCCAAAAAATCCACATGTAAGTAAGAGAAAAACAACCTGGCCAAGTATTGGAATAGATAGAACCTGCTATTGGTATGTTTCAGTTCTTCAGACTCCGAAAATTTGCTTACCCTAGACCCATACTTCTGGTTATATTTTCTATATAATTATTTATTATTGAAAAATACACACTATAGATTATATGCTTGCTTTTTAATTTTTTTAACACAATTATAATTTATATAATTATAAAGGTAGCTTGTAATAATAATGCAGTCACAAGCTATAAAATGGTAAAATAATTACATAGTTACATAGTTACATAGGGCCTCATTCTATTAGCGCCGGAGGAAAGCCTTTGATCTAAAATGGCCGCAAGAGTTTCGGCCGCAAGAAAGCCCCGGTTGCTATTCAATTGCTATGGGAAACCTCTCTGCAAGGCTAAAAGCGAGCCGCAGCTTACTTGCAGCAAACAGGTCCCGCTAGCACCAATTAAGCACATAATAAAGCCCAAATAAAGCCATCCTGCACTCTGAGGAGACTATAAAGTGATTGTAGGTGTTAGCAAAAATAGCACAACATTCCCCTACACTCAAATCCGTAATTTTTGTATTTTCAAATTCTTGTCAAATATACGTGACAAGAGCACCTCAGACCCGCAAAGGCTGCGGGATTAGCCTCCGTCAAGTCCGGAAATGGGTAAAATAGACCTACAGGTCGTAAAGGGCTAACTTACAAGTCGTAGCATCGAAAAGCCATTCTGTGCTTTTATTAAAAGTGAAAGTGATGTTTGGTTTCAGAATTAATAGCTCAACATTCCCCTACTCTCAAATGCGCAAATAAAGATATTTAACTTCATCTATCATGCAAGCCCGCACGGGTTTGAATAACGAGCTACGGGCTTGGAGGGCAATTATCCGCAAAACCCGTACGTGTTTCACTAAGAAGCTACGGCCAAGTCTCAAGCCCGTAATTCTGAAATCAAACCTGAAATCAATTAACCAATAGGAAGATGACAATCAAGGGCACAAATAGTTTAAAAGGGAGTGAAATTCGTAAATCTGTGACTGTGTTGTATGCTGTGCAAGTGGACACACAGGTCTTGGAGTTAAAGGTTCTGGCACAGAAAGAGAGAGAGGAGGAGAGATGGAGGTAGAAGGCAGCGAAGGGAGAGGTCAGGGAGAGCAGGGCCCCCAGCCACAGGCTGGCCAGCAAGCTGCTGCTGCTGCTGCACGCAAAAGGGCAGCAAATTTCACCAGCCAGGAGATCGAAACACTGGTTAGAGGAGTGCAAGCCCGACATTCCATCCTAACCGGTGGGAGTGAAGTGAGGCCCAGGCAGAGGACAGATGCCTGGAAGGAGATCGCGGCTGAGGTCTCCTCGCTGGGGTATGCCAATCGTACCTGGCAGTCTGTCCCGCACCGGTTTTAAGACTGCCGTATTGCTGTGAAAACGAAGATGGCCAATGAGGCCAAAGCAGCACGTGGAACCGGTGGTGGGCCGCCAGAAACGTTCACATCACCCCGGTTGGGAGGCCACAGTCCGCGACATGATCCAGCCAGCGTCAGTCGTGGGCCTCCCTAGCCTGGTGGACTCCGGTCGATCTGAAAGCCTGCAATGTGAGTACCATGTACACCTTAACACCCTCATATGTACGCACATGTACCCCACACAGATAGATAACTGACGTTGAATTGCACTGTAAGATATCTGGTTGTGACTACAGATATATGAGGCTGCAAAAATCATGTACATTTTGATTATAGGTATAGCGGATGTATCCTGTTTTATGTGGGCATTTCAGTATGTGCTGGAAGAGTGCCGCACCCGACTCTAGGGATGCGGCTGCGCTTGCGTCCCCATGTAGCCATCAAAAATAGTTGGTACACCCAAAGCCCCTAACCCTCTAACCCTAACCCCCTAAACCCCACTTTCTAACTCTAACCCATCCCCCCTAACTGTAGCCAGAACCTGAAACCCATAACCACTTACCTGGCCTGCTGGGCTGGCGTAGCTAGAGTCGTTGGTGGGGCACTTCCAGAGATGCGCACATACAACAGGATAGGTCCGGTCTAGCTGGTACATCCCCATGAGAGTACATGTATGGATGTGCACACTGCAGCATATGCGGATACAGACTCTGATGGACTGCAAGTTTGTGTCGTGTAACAGCATAATCTGGACCATGTTACATTAACATGTTAACTCACATTGCTGAGGATTGGTCACAGATTGGTCTGTCTCACACACTGGCCAACAGATTCAGATGAGCACGTGTCCTAATTAACTGCAGTTGGCACACCACACCAGCATTACATATAGTCATATGAGCCATGGGCCCTTTTCCTGTTATCTGACCGTGACTGCTGGTATCAGCAGTGAGCAGCCTCTACATGTCACAGCATTTTCCTGGAGATTATATAATCATGCATATTTAGTGGGTTATGGTGTTGTTAAGGTAAGGGGTTCGGATAAGTGTGAGGGCTAGAGCTTTTGGGCTTCTGTGTAAGTTGAAAATGATGTATATAACAGCGGCAGCGCCATCTATCAGCCCCTTGGTCCAACTGCTGCTGCCAGCAGTCGCTGTCACATAACAGGAAAGATCCCAGCCAGGATCCACAATACTAATGATGCAGATCAATTTTGATTAGCGTCAAACATTCACAGCCAATTACAAGTCACTCTGATCTCAGAGATATGGAAACAACAATACTCAAATCAAAATCTTGTCTCATTTCAGTACCATCCAGGCGTCCCCTGCCTCCGCAGGTTCCTGCACCTTCTGAAGATGCAGAACCACCTGCGGCAACCTCACCTGTAGCAGGGCCCTTGTATCAAAGTCCGCCTGGGCCATCCACAAGGTGCCAGCAATTCCCTCCAGCCAGGATAATGGCACCGCCTGGCTCCCAGCCAATGTGGGCTGGCCAAATGTGGGGCCACCCAATGTGGTCCCATTCCGGTTGGGCCCACAATATGGATTCCCAATCAATGCTGTCCTGGAGCATGGGCCCCCGGCAGGGCATGTGGCCCCCGCAGGACCAGCAGGCCACTCTGGCCACTACCGCCCAACAGGCCCCGCGGGCCCATACAGCCACTGTGGCCACTACCGCCCAACAGGCCCCACAGGCCCCACAGGCCCAGACAGCCACTGTGGCCACTACCGCCCAACAGGCCCCGCAGGCCCAGACAGCCACTGTGGCCACTACCGCCCAACAGGCCCCGCAGGCCCAGACAGCCACTGTGGCCACTACCGCCCAACAGGCCCCGCAGGCCCAGACAGCCACTGTGGCCACTACCGCCCAACAGGCCCCGCAGGCCCAGACAGCCACTGTGGCCACTACCGCCCAACAGGCCCCGCCGGCCCAGACAGCCACTGTGGCCACTACCGCCCAACAGGCCCCGCAGGCCCAGACAGCCACTGTGGCCACTACCGCCCAACAGGCCCCGCAGGCCCAGACAGCCACTGTGGCCACTCCGGCCCAACAGGCCCCGCAGGACCAGCAGGCCCAGCCAGCCACTCCGGCCCCACAGGCCCCGCAGGACCAGCAGGCGACTCCGTTGAGGCAGGACACACCAGTTAGCAGTGCCTCCACCCAGAGGACACAGTGGTCTGGGTTGCTGCCAGTTAGTCCTGCGCTGTCAGCGGCCCAGTGCCAGGATTTCCTGGCTCATCTCCAGCATGAGCGTGAGCAAAATCAACAGTTCATGCTGGAGATGAGACGCCACGATGCCAGGAAGCTGGAGGAACGGAGAAGCCAGAATGACCGGAACTTTGAGGAGAGGAGAAGCCAGAATGACCGTGTGTTTGCTGAAATGACACGTCAAAATGAACGTATGTTCCAGGAGGTGAGGCGTCATAATCTTATAATGGAGGAGTACGCCCGAAGGCCTAAAATGGCCCGAGAAGGCCAGCACCAAGACCGGGCTACCCCTTCCAACTCACCACCTTCAACATCCCAGACCCTGTCCCCAGCATCCAGGCCGGAAGAGCCTCAAAACATTCGAAGAGGTCGGGCCGGCCTAGGGGAACATTTTCAAAAGGCCAGGAGAGCCAGGAAACACACAAGCGGAAGCGGAAATAGGTGAGAACATGTTCATGTTGCATATAGAAGCAATTGATGTCCAAGATCTATTGACGTTGAGGTGTTGCAGTCAATGCGTATATTGTTCTAATTGATGTCTTGTTCTTATCTCTTTAGGTTCCAATTTCTTGATGTTCTGGATTTTCTGCCTCCCGTTTTTTTTTTTTTTTTTATTTAAATCTTTGAAGCATAAGATTAAACATTATGCTCACATTATCATTGTTTGTTTTCGTTTGTACTGTACCATAATTGGTAAACACCACATGAATGCTACACACCAACGTTATTGGATTAGTACATACATCTTCCTTCAATATACCAGCCCTGTGTTAATGTAGGGTTGGGGTAACAGCCACTAGTGCAGCTGAGGGTGGAGGTAATATTCATGAGTTTGATTACAGTAACGGTGATGCATGATATTCGTGTTCATGACACATGGATAGATTAATTCAGGGGAAATATCAAAAGTGAGTCCACCCCTAAGTGAAATTGGCGATTATTTTGTGTGGCCACCATTATTTTCCTGCACTGACTTAACCCTCATGGGGATGGAGTTCACCAGAGTTTCACAGGTTGCCACTGGAGTCCTCTTCCACTCCTTCATGATGATATCATGGAGCTGGTGGATGTTAGAGACCTTACACTCCCTGTAACGGAGTTGGAACACGCAGTCCAATATCTCTGCTGGTATACGGTACAATATCCAAGAAGCACTACAGTCTCACCATTCCCAACCTCCAATATTTGCCCACACTCAATTGGGAGTCAAATGAATACTGACTTTATTTTGTTGGGCAGAAATATATATATACACATCTCTTCCCACAGGCAATACACACATCCCCCATAGTTGGCCACACAATACACATTGAGGGACAACAGGTGGGTCACACCTCCCAGAGACTACCTGGCTACTTTGATACAATCAGACATTGCTTAGATCATCCTTCTTTGTTATGTCTGATAATGAAAACACTTTATACAATAGACTTCCTTATCCTATGATGAGTCTCTGTACTAGGATTATCTATTATGCCAAGGTCTGCAATAGTCTGGGCTAAGATTTTGGATAGCAGAAACCAACATACGTACAGTATAACAGTATGATCATATTTTAACCATAACCATAAAACAGGGTAAAACAGTGATGGGTTCCGTTACACTCCACACCTTCCATTTGAGGAGTACCCCACAGATGCTCAATAGGGTTTAGGTCTGGTGACCTACTTGGCCAGTTCATCAACTTTTGACCTGCAGCTTCTTTAACCAGGCAGTGGTCGGCTTGGAGGTGTGTTTGTGGTCGTTATCATGTTGGAATACTGCCCTGCGGCCCGTTCTCCTATGGGAGGGATCATGCTCTTTCTCAGTTTGTCACAGTACATGTTGGCATTCATGGGTTCCCTCAAAGAACTGTAGCTCCTCAGTGCTGGCAGCATGCATGCAGGTACAGACCAAACATATATGCATGTGTATATATGTTTTCGCTAATATGTTGTGTGGATTCCCCCTATATGCATTTACCTAATGATGTCAGATGCTGCCTCCCCTCTCTCTGCATCACTGTTTTGGTTCAAAATGATGGGTTCATCTCATATCAATGTTTTTGTGTTCGTTGTGACTTATCCATTTATCTCTGGCACTGGGGAGCTACAGTTCATTGAGGGAACCATGAATGAAAACATGTACTGCGACATACTGAAGCAGAACATGATCCCCTCCCTTGGGAGACTGGGCCGCAGGGCAACAAAACATAACGACCCTAAACACACCGCCAAGACGACACTGCCTTGCTAAAGAAGTTAAAGGTGATGGACTGACCAAGCTTGTCGACAGACCAAAACCATATTGAGCATCTGTGGGGCATCCTCAAACTGACGGTGGGGGAGTGCAAGGTCTCTAGCATCAACCAGCTCTGATGTATCATTAAGGAGTGGAAGAGGACTCCAGTGGCAACCTGGGAAGCTCGGGTGAACTCCCTGAGGGTTAATGCAGTTCTGGCAAATAATGGTGGCCACACATAATTGACATTTCGTGTCAATTTGGACATTTCAAATTAGGGGTGTACTCACTTTTGTTGCCAATGGTTTAGACATTAATGGCTGTGTATTGAGTTATTGATGGGTCAGAAAAATTACTTTACATTGTAGCAGAGTGTCATTTCTTCAGTGTTGTCACATGAAAAGATATACTAAAATGTTAACAACAATGTGACGGGTGTATTCACTTATGTTAGATACTGTGGCCCTCATTTAATTGCAATTTGGCCAATTGAATAGGGCTTGAAATAAGCACATAACATATATTCTCTGAAAAATGTTTTAGTTAGTAAACATCTCTCCAAAATCAAGGTTTTCACTAACTAAAATCTGTTTGACACAATATATGTTCTGTGCTTATTTTGAGCCCCATTCAATTGGCAAAATCGCAATTGAATGAGGCCCTGTATGTTCACTATTAGGATGTGAGCCACTTACGGAAACCTGTCTCATTTGTCTGTTTCTGCGTCATATAGATTGTTAATACCAACCTTCCCTCATGGTTAAAAACCAGTAATGCAAACACACTGTGAGAATTCTATTGACACCCCTAACTGATGGTGCAGAGCACAGATGTGGAGTCTGAAGGTCCTTTTATTGATGTTCCGGAAATGCTATGGTATCAACATTTACGAGGCAGACACAAACAACATCGCGGATAAATCATATTTAATATTTACAGAAATTAACAAGGCAAGCTTGCCACAAAGCCACAGGTTGACTAATCAATACAGGTATGCAAAGGATCATGGTGGAGGGGGGTAGGATACAAAATCCAAGTAACACAGGGAAATAGGGATATGAGAGCAGAATGCAGGCAGGGAAAATTACATTGATATGGATGATCAGGGGATGTACAGTGTATCAACCAACATTAGGCAATATAATAGATCTCATTATTGTTTCGTCATATATATAACAGTCAATAAGGAAACACCATAATAATCCAGAATAAGGTGATATACATAAGGGGAGAGCAAAATGTTTGCTTGTGTGTTAAACGGACACTCTGATGCCACATCAGAAGTATAAGTGCTCAATCAGTGAATGCTATGAGCCCATAACGCCAGTTCTCACGCAACAATAAGCAGCACATAGATAACCTTGGTCAAAAAGATGGTGACCTGACCAAGACCATATCAGTCAGATGTTACTTATTGCACAGAACTCACAACAAACCAGGCAATATCAGTGATAGTTTGTTCTCTGATTGAGCATCTATACTCACTGTTGTTGAATATGCATAACTGAAGATTAACGTAACCTCCTTAACTGTTAAGTCCCAAGCCTGGATTTACTCTTCCCCATATGCACTTGGAGGGTCACATCAGCACTGAAGAAAAGATCTTGAAGGGTTGGTGCTGCAGGCTTCACAACAGTCCAAGTAGAGGAGAGGATAGAATGTCTAAACCAATAGGTACCTATGAATCGAGATAGACTATATGAGCATACACATGCTGTGGATATACCAGGAACATCAGCTGACAGATGTCACATCACATCTGCATTGTATATTGAAATTGTCTCGTGACACATCAGCTATTCAGTCAAGGTCATCAGATATCAAACTGGATTAAACAAAGCAATGAAACGGACACATGCACATACATCAGGACATTGACATGGCCACGGAATGTCAGGATGTTTATCGTCATGCCTTGTTCTGACCGGGATCTGGAATACAAACACACAAATAATATATTAGTGGAAACCTTACATATGCCATATGAGCAGCCACCAACAGATGTAGGTATGTCGGCACACATGTTAGGCATTGGGATCTCGTACAAGCTAACCATCTGTCCGATGATAATGATGGCCCAGACTAATTTGTCCTGATGTGGGAATATTAGGATTAGTCGAATTCTCATTTATTTGTATTGTGCAAACATATTCCGTAACTCTGTACAGGGGAGAAGAACCCGGACATATACAGTATGTAATATTGACAACGCAAGAAAATGGAGGGCCCTGTTTGGAGCGTAAAGTCTGTTGATAAATGATTTGTTCCCAAAGGCCCACACAAGATTCGAAAATCACAACTTCCAAGTTAAAGGTAATGGACATGGTGAAGAGTAGATAAGGAATAGCGAGGTTGTGTCAAGTAGAAAGATATGCATTAGTCGGAGAGGAAAGGGATCAGATGTAAAGTGCGATGCACTATTATGTAATAAGGTATCTGCCCCATGTGGACAGATAATGTAATCTGCAGATGGGACAGTCAGGAGACACATAGTTTAACCACAGCTTGAGTAGGATTAGCTGATGGGCGAATAAAAGGAGAGAGGTGGGCATGAGAGTTGAAATGAAAATGATGCAGACAAAAAGGGGAGAAGTAAAGAAGAGTCTGAGGAAAAGGCAGGGGATGTGAGGAAGAAGACAAGAGAAAACATAGTGGAAATGGTTAATTGGGATAGTTAGCAGAAGACTTGTGTGACTCAATAAATTAAGGGTAAACAGGGGTGGGTGGGATGAAGAGAGAGAGAGAGAGAGAGAGAGAGAGAGAGAGAGAGAAACCAGTGCATCCTGTAATAGAAAGGGAAGATCACAACTATCACACATTGATACATGTTCGGACATCCACATGTGGTTCTCTACCTTGGATAGATCAAGTGGAGTATTCAACGAAGAGATCTGTTCCCCCAGGACACGTCTGCATGGTCCGATAAACATTTCGGACTGCTTCAGCAATACATAGGGGATGTCTTGGGGAAAAAGAAAGTTAGGCCTACATTAATGGAGTTATTAGTAATTTCCTCTCATGCATACATGCACATGTTTCCCGTAAATACTCACTTACAATGTAGACGCCATTGATGTAGCTGATGTTCTGTTGCTGGCAAGGTTGTTTCCCATGTCTGTGTGTGTAAACAATGTGTTGACACACGGCAACAGTTCTGTAATGGCAATATGATGAGATGAGTCACACAATCCATATGATATATTGCGCAATAATTCCTAGTTAACACATCCTTGAGACTATTCATGTTATCTGACTGAGAATGCTTTTACCAGCATTCGCTGACAAAGAACAGGGGACATCCCCTCTTTGCATCACATGAGGTACATTTATTATGGTTTACAGTATGCTGGTATGTTCATATATCCAGATTGCTAGGAATTGCATTGACCTCCATGGGATGTGGAATAGCATGGTCAGATAATGTGAACATTACTGTTCTGGGCAGATGTTTTCAAATACGATTGTGAGGCCTATATCCATTGACATTGTGGAATACATCAGACCATCCATTTAGCTTAGCTTCTTGAGGTTGGCAGATATCAATATATATGATGTGTATGGGAATGTGCGCATACTTACCATTAACGGATATGAGAGCAGGCTGTATTTGATCCAGTATGAAGAATGCGTCACGAGACATATGTTACATCACAAAGCTATCCTCTACTGTGGACTGTTGGATATTCTGGAAGACAATGGGGAAGGAGAAAAAAGATGTATTAGTAACCATAAGCCATGTACATTTGAGTTGGTTGTAATTAGTTTCAGACTTACATGGGAAGTACTCACGAATGACGTGGGCACGTAGTTGTGACCCCTGAACGTTATCCCCACCATCGGGAGGTACTGGACGCTCCGCCAGTTCAAGCGGAGCATCATCAATGTTCCCCAGACAGTTTGCCTGTACTGCTATATTGTGCAGAATACAGCAGGCCATGATGATGTGACAAACCTTCCCTGGTGTATACTGTAGCGCCCCGCCAGTGGAATGTAAACATCTGAAGCGCATCTTCAGGAGTCCAAAGGTGCGCTCTATTACATTCCGGGTTCTGGCATGGGCCGCATTGTACCTCTCCTCCCCATCTGTGCGTGGATTGTTCACAGGGGTCAACAACCACGGCAAACACCTATATCCTGCATCATCTGAAGGCAACAAAAATTGGAGATGTAGATATGAATGGGAGTTTGTGCTGCTCGTTAAAGCATCTGTAAATATACGCAATGATTAATGTGACGTTAGTTTAGGGATCTCTGGCTTGGAACTTCATACTCCTATGACCACGTCACATCGGGTTAGGCACAGCAACAAGCTACGATGCAATGGCTCAGTCGGCACACCTTCTTTATGGCGCACGGCAAATGAGCGCGGACAATACGGCGCTGCCAGAAGCCGGCGACAGTAGCGCACTGTTGGAAATTGTGTGACAAAATGTGCGTCCAGCAAAGAGCGCAAGTTGTAGAATCGATTGACTAATGGGCCAAAACCCTCTAACCCAAACCAATGAGACCCCATGCCTAACACTTACACTCATAATCCAAAGCCTTAGCCCAAAGACCCCTAAGCCTAAAACCCCTAAGTCCACCCTTAAATCCTTATCTCAACTCCTGCGCGCAGATGTTGTGCGCGCTATTGAGGGACTCTATTTTGTCTGTTGTGGCATGCGTCGTTTCGCATTTTTCACGCAACAATGGAATAGCATTACAGTGGAACATTATGTATATTTTAGGGGATCCTTTATGGGTACTCACCCAGTAGCCACCCAGGTGGAGCTTCTCCAGACTCAAAATAAAGATGGGTGGATGACTGACGCAGGATATGGGCATCATGAGTACTTCCCGGGAAGCCGGCAACCACATTTTGTATGCGCATGTCTGCATCACAAACTGCCTGTACATTGATGGAATGATAGTGTTTGCGATTTCGGAACATGGCTTCTTGCTCTCTAGGAGGTATCAATGCTACATGTGTACAATCTATAGCACCGAGCACATTGGGGATACCTCCCATTCGAAAGAAATCTGCTTTCACCTTCAATATCTCTTCCCCAGTGTGGGGAAAACTGATGTATCTGGCAGTTTTCGGAACGATAGCATGGAGGAATGTGCTCAGGCACCTTGAAAGGCTTGCTTGAGACATTCCTCCTACTATGCTAGCAGTGTTCTGAAAACTACCAGATGGTAGGATGTGTATGGCGGCTAACATCCGTGTCATGCCTGGGATGGCTCTATTGGTCCGTGAGGAAGGCTCCATGTCCTCCCTCAGGACCGCATAGAGCTCCTCCAGGCTGGCACGGGTTAGCCTAAAACGCTCATACACTTCCACATCAGTTAACCCCTCTAATGTGACTCTCTCCCTGTACACCCTGGGTGCACGAATCCTCCTGGCAGGCTCCTGGGCCTGCTCACCCCCCTGTGGGTCTGGCTGTGCAGGAGCCCCTACTTCATGTGCCACACCCTCTAGGGGTCTCTCATCTGGCCCCCCCATCAGCTGATCACCCACATCAAGGTCCTCCTCCCTGTCTGCAGGTGCCCTCATATCCCCCTGTCCTTGGGCCACTGGAGCTCTCTCCCCTAACTGACACCCCACCATGACCCTAGGCATGTCCTGTGATGAGCCACTTGCCTGGCTTGGTTCCGGACCACCATGGATTGCATCAGCACGCTCACCCACATTCACTCCCAGTCGCACGCCTGACAGCCCGGTTTCCACTCTGCAACATTCGAAACAAATATCTATTCCTACGACGCTGCGCTCTCCTCACATACCTATACACTGCACTCAGGTTGCTGCTATCCATGATGGTTCAGACTTGCTAATTCATGGATGATGGTGTGGTTATATAGCTTGCTAATTACCCCAGATGTGATTATCCGGGTGGATTTAACAAATGGAAAAGCTCACTGGTGTATCTAAGCTTCATCATGTTATGAAGTTCCCTGATTATGGATTTGTTGAGCCATTTTAATTAGTAACCCCTAATATTCTGGCCCACATTTGAATTTGGGCCCATGCTCCATGATCTATGTAATGTGGCGTGGAAATATATACAATATTTGTGTTCAAAAATCTAGATGTGATAAAAGAGATGTAAATCAGATAATGTTGATATGTTTAGGGGACACATTCTATCCTTTCTGAGTGCTAAAGGGTTAATTTGGCCGCCATTTTGAGGATGTACATGACACAAAAAAAATCTCTTTTATTAACATATTTGATCATTGTGGCTTGTTTTTACAGTAATTCGAATGCCTTTTATTGCTTCCTTTACACTTTTAGGGCCCTTTCAGCTCTGTTTCATTACAATGCCGTAAGTGCATCGTGTGGACTTCAACGGATGCGGCCGTAAATTAAATCTAGCCAGGCGCGAATCGCGGCCTTTAGAATGTAGGAAGGCCGTGACGTTTAGGCGCGCACGCAAGCTGGAAGGGGGACGGACTAGCCGCGCCCGGCACGAACCATCCAATAGCGGAATCACGCATCGCGCCACAGGTCGCACAGCCAATCACTTACGGGATAGACCATTTGATTGACAGTGGGAGTGAATAAATAGGAATGACACGCGCCCACGCCTCGACTGTGTTGCGATTTCTGACGAGGTAGCACGCGGTTCCAGGAGCTGGTTGTTTGAAAGTTGGTAAGTTGCTTTATTCTAAAGTCGCGGTTTAAGTTCTTTTTAGGGGAATCCGTTACTACATTTACGGATGCCGATGTAAAGAAGTACAATTGTGTTTTTTGCTTGTTTATAGGTGTTTGGAGGCTTTGGGTTCTTTTGGTTGATTATATCCGGCACGTAGGAGTTTGGAGGGAGGTAAGTTGCATTGTACATGCTTTTCATCCTATCAAGCTGTCTTTTATTTGTATGTTTTGCCAATTTCTATATTTACTGAAAACACTGGCGAGAAGTAAAATTGATTTCTTTGCTTGTTTATAGGTGTTTGGAGGCTTTGTGTTCTTTTGGTTGATTATATCCGGCACGTAGGAGTTTGGAGGGAGGTAAGTTGCATTGTACATGCTTTTCATCTTATCAAGCTGTCTTTTATTTGTATGTTTTGCCAATTTCTATATTTACTGAATACACTGGCGAGAAGTAAAATTGATTTCTTTGCTTGTTTATAGGTGTTTGGAGGCTTTTGGTTGATTATATCCGGCCCTTAGGGGTTTGGAGGGAGGTAAGTTGCATTCTACATGCTTTTCATCCTATCAAGCTGTCTTTTATTTGTATGTTTTGCCAATTTCTATATTTACTGAATACACTGGCGAGAAGTACAATTGTGTTTTTTTTGCTGTTGGCCTATAGGTTTGGCGAGTTTGTTTTTGTGGGGAGAGGAGTTTTGTGGAGGGAGGTAAGTTATTGACATTTTTCTGCTTAATATTAGATCTGGATCTCTCTCTCTCAAAATCTCTCTCTATCTCTATCTCTCTCTATATATATATATATATATATATATATATATATAGAGAGAGAGAGAGAGAGAGATTGATTTTGAGTTTGAGTTTGATTGAGTTTGAGTTTGAGTTTGATTGAGTTTGATTTTGAGTTTGAGTTTGATTGAGTTTGATTGAGTTTGAGTTTGATTGAGTTTGATTGAGTTTGATTGAGTTTGATTTTGAGTTTGAGTTTGATTGAGTTTGATTGAGTTTGATTGAGTTTGATTGAGTTTGATATTGAGTTTGATTTTGAGTTTGATTTTGAGTTTGAGTTTGATTTTGAGTTTGATTTTGAGTTTGATTTTGAGTTTGAGTTTGATTGAGTTTGATTGAGTTTGATTTTGAGTTTGAGTTTGATTGAGTTTGATTGAGTTTGATTTAGAGTTTGAGTTTGATTGAGTTTGATTGAGTTTGATTTTGAGTTTGATTGAGTTGTAGATTGAGTTTGAGTGAGATTTCTACACATATTTGCAATACACATAGGTGTTCCAAACTGCTTCTTCAATGGGGCTTGACAAGAACTTTTTTTCAGCCTAGAACAGCAGGACCATGTAGTTCCTACTACCTCTGGTACAGAGGATGGCTTCAGGATAGGTACCATCCCCATGAATATGTGCAGAATATAATGCAGATAGGATATTAGTGGCCTCAGACATGGGCCACTCCCCACACATGATAGAAGCACACAGTAAATAGCCGCATGCCTTGTATATATGCAAACTGTAACTGACCCTTCCACATTGTTTATGAAAGTATTGATCTAGCGTGTTTCATCAGCGCCTCTCAGGTCCAGAGTGAGAGGTGCTGTACACCCCTCCCACTGCTGTCACAGGCTCTGTCCACTTAAGGTTGATTACTGCAGTTAGTTACAACATTGATATCCAAGCAGAAATAGTGTTAGAGGCGATCAGAATGGGGGACGAGCGTGGAGCAGGCAAACCCACTAAAACATTTCTTTATTTCTCTTTCTTTTATTTTCAGGTGGTGATGGAGGGAGAGGAGCAGAGGGTGGAGTAGTGGCAGGGAATCCCGGGGCGTGGAGGTGGGGAAGAGGAGGGGAGGAGTGAGGAGGAGGTAATAGTTGAGGAGGGGGAGGTAGTGGAGGAGGAGGTAGTGGAGGAGGAGGTAGTGGAGGAGGAGGAGGAAGGAGAGGAGGAGGAGGAGGGAGGAGAGGAGGAGGAGAAGGGAGGAGAGGAGGAGGGAGGAGAGGAGGGAGGAGAGGAGGAGGAAGGAGGAGGAAGGAGGGAGGAGAGGAGGAGGAGGGAGGAGAGGAGGAGAAGGAGGGAGGAGAGGAGAGGAGGGAGAAGGGAGGAGAGGAGAGGAAGGAGGGAGGAGAGGAGGAGGGAGAAGGGAGGAGAGTAGAGGAAGGAGGGAGGAGAGGAGGAGGGAGAAGGGAGGAGAGTAGAGGAAGGAGGGAGGAGAGGAGAGGAGGAGGGAGAGAGGAGAGGAGAGGAAGGAGGGAGGAGAGGAGAGTAGGAGGAGGAAGGAGGAGGAGGAGGGAGAGTGGAGAGGGTCCTCATCCCCAGTCTGAAGAGCAAGAGGCTGGCGGCAGGTCCAGGGTCCACAATTATAGCCGGGAGGAGAACAGGGTCCTCCTGGAGTCCATCCGTGCCCGCCCCGTCATCACCTCGGGGGGTAGGGAAGTAAAGGCTGGGCCCCGTGCTACTGCTTGGCAGCAGGTGGTGGATCTGGTCAACGGTGTGGCGGGCCGTGGACGGAGTCTGCGGTCGATAAAGCATCGGTTCGACAACATCAGGGCCGCGGTGAGGAAGAAGATGGTGCAGGAGGCCGAGGGGCGGAGGGTCAAGTACCTTGCCCATGAAGGTATTGCAAGGGCCATGCTTGCACCCTCCGACACAGCTGGAGCATCAGGCCCGGTGGAGCAGCAGGACCCAGCCTCCATGGCAGGTGAATATGACATACAGCAACATGCCACCACATGTGCATCACACACACTACACATGGACATGACACTGACATGTCAGCTCCATGAAATAACAAGGGATAGATGGATGCATCCTTAATTTCATGAAGCTGACAAATCACTGTTATTCCTGGTCACCACAACAGTAATCAAGCAATAGAGCAGGTGTGTCGAAACTCGGTCCTGTTGGGCCACACACATGGCTGGATTTGATAACCCTGCTGAGCACAGGTGAGTCAATCGCTTCTTCATTCATCCTGATTGACTCACCAGTGCACAGAAAGGATATCTTCCAATCCAGGACAGAGTTTGGACACCCCAGTAATAGAGAGTCCATGTATTGGTGTGCCCGTTCAGCCTATGCAGTAACAGACAGCAGCCGTTATACAGATAGAGTTGTGAGCCGAGAACCATCCAGAACAGAAACCTAAGAATAGATAACAGCTAGTATAAGATAGCTAATCAGAGAATCATCCATATTCAAGGCTAGATGTCAGATAATTAGAAATGAACACATCAATGCGCTAATCAACATACTAATGACATGTACCTTTCTTCTCTATCTCTCAGCATCCAGGAGGAGCTCTGGGTCCTGTGACCAGAGAGAGAAGGCGGGGCCATCAGCCCCGTACCAGGATCCTCCAGCACAGGGGGAGGAGGAAAGAGGATCAGAGGGCTCTGGGTCAGAGGATGGGCTGGTCATTGACCTTGCGGGGTCACCTGCCACAAGCCCTGGGCCTATGCCCATCCTCGAAAGGCTTGCTCTGGGGCCCTCATCCCCCCAAGGGACAGCACCTCCTTCCCCACACAGTGTGCTGGCCTGGTCACCACCGGGCACATTGTCACCACAGGCTCCAGCTGTGGACCTCCCCGCACCACCTTACCACGCCCACCCAGCGGTGTTGTCGCCGCAGAGCCAGGCTGTGCAGGTGGAGATGCTGGCCGTCATGAAGGAGCTGCTGGCAAGCTCACAGAGGATCGAGGCCAGCATCTCTGCCCTCCGGTCACATATGACCCACTGTCCAGGGAGGTGAGGAGGCACCACATGACATCGGAGCACCTTCAGGTCAGGCTGCTCAGACACGCAATGGTCCCCTCACCAACATCACCGGGGATCTCCCAATCCCCCAGCCAAGAGCAGCCTGGCCCCTCCTCTCCTCCCATGTGTCCGCCACCGCCCAGACCACCGCTGCCTGGCACCGCTCGCCCCCCCCCCCCCACCACCACCATCACCACCAGAGGGGAGACGGAGGATGGGCACAGTTGATGTGGGTCCTGGGCCCAAGCGGAGGAGGACATAGGGCCTCATTCAATTGCAATGTGGCCGATTGCTAAGGGATCAATTTGATCACAGAGCATATTTTCTACAGATGTTTGTAGTTAGTGAACTTCTCTACAAAAGCAAGGTCTTCACTAACTACAAACGTCTGTAACTAAATATATGCTCTGTGCTTATATAGAGCCCTTTTCAATCGGCCATATCGCAATTGAATGACGCCCATAGGGTCTGCAGACATGTTTTAGCCTTCTCAACAGCACTCCTCAGTGACCATCAATTGGTCACAGGTTAAACAGAACACAAGGGGCATCATTAAAATGTGATTTGGGCAATTGAATAGGGCTCTATATAAGCACATAGCATATTTGTTTTACAGAAGTTTTTAGTTAGTGAAGACCTGGCTTTTGCATAGAAGTTCCCTAACTAAAAACTTGCTTTCAAAAATATGCTGTGTGCTTATATAGAGCAATCCAATTTATTACATAGCAATTTAATGAGGCTGTTAATTAGTAGTGTGACCAATACATTGTCACTAAGGAGTGTTGTTGAGAAGGCCTTATTTGTTAGGTTTTGTCTTTTATTTTATTTTTTTATTTTAGGTCCATGAAGGCATCTCCTACATCTGCAAGCATTGTGGAGGAATTATGAGGTGGAGGGTTTTCCCAGTGCCTCTCAGGTAGACATGCCTTCAATGGCAGCCCCCTTAACATGTAGCTCCCACAATCTTAAAGCTATCATATAGCCAGATATCTCCGACATGATTGTTGGTAGCTTAAATGTAGACTAATACCGCTATGGCGGTGGACTTGCAAAGTCTTACAATGGCATGTTAATAACAGCCAGCATTAATATATGCACTAGTGACGCATGTGATCCTGACCTCAATAGCAGTCTGAGAACAGATCTTTGGGTCTGATGTAAGAAACAGTGAATCTGGCTGCTGACCTTTGTGTCCTCTCCATAATAATGGCTATTTGCCCATATTTCTGATTATCCACAGACCTAGCTAATGGTTAATAATGCTTGCAGATGGGAATCAGGTGAGTTGGTATATTGGTACAGTATTTAGAACTGGACTGTACATACATCGTGATTCTAAATTGTTTTTGATCCTCCTCCGCATTTTTTGATTTGAACACTTCTTTCAGATTTTTGTTTGTTCAACACACTGTATGTGTGAAACTGGATTGGATTACACAGTCCAAAGGTTGAATCATCTGTTTAATTGAGCAGATCTAGTTACAAGTTGTAAGTGCTATGCACATAAATGGTTTCTTCAGTTAAATGAAGAGATTTCTGGTTCCGGTTGCAGCATGTGACCCTGGTAGGTGCTATGCATCATGCTTATTCTAGACTATTAGATTGACCCCTGTAGGTTTCCCCTTTTTTCCAGCCTCTTGCTCTTCAAGGACCCGCCCACACCACACCCATGATATTAATGCAGTTTTGACCACTGCTGATTGTGGTCTGTGTATCAAATAAAGCTTTGTTATACTGTTATGTGAATGCACAATCTTGACCTCTGCTGATTGTGGTCTGTGTATCAAATAAAGCTTTGTTATACTGTTATGTGAATGCACAATCTTGACCACTGCTGATTGTGGTCTGTCTATCAAATAAAGTTTTGTTATACTATTATGTGAATGCACAATCTTGACCACTGCTGATTGTGGTCTGTGTAAAAAATGAAGCTTTGTTAGACTTTTCTGACTGCATCCATGTGTTATGAATATGTTTGGTTCAGGGAAATCCACATGCATTACATTAGTGTCACATTCCTCTAAATGTAAACTGATGAGCCATAGTTAACATGCAATAGATCAATACATGTAAAACTGTTGAGGAGTCAGAATAGCTTGAGATATCATCTGATCCCAAATATCATATCTACTACTAATATAGGGTTAATACCCTTGACAAGTCTGATTAGCTATACTGTGGAGTAGGAACATTCCCCTGAGGGCCTACAATGAATAGGACAGGTGACACTGGAGTGCTTTTCCAGTTCCTTCTCTAGTTGATTGGGATTAGTCTGACCTCTCTGATAAGACGTACCACCCTACACTGGCCCGATGTAGGCTAGCTCCCAGCTTATAGAATATAGAAAAATATTGATCTATATAGGTAGTATCCTCGGTGCTTTACACCCCTTCATATATCAAAAAAGATTATTTAAAAAAAAGAAAAAACTTTATTGGATACTATTGATCCGGAAACTACGATTAAAATGTATAAATATGATACATAGATACTCTAATCATATGAGGTATGAGTAGTAAGATATGTGGTGATATTCTGTATTCATACCATAGACTGTGCTGCAAGATCCTCATAAATCAGGATATACTGGTACTTCTGTTGATACAGGATATACTGATAATCATAGGATGGTGCAGTGATATATAAAAAAAGGGTGGTATCTATATATATATATATAAAAACTGATATACATAAAAGTGAAATCTGATACCTGGAAAAATACTTAAATAAACTGGAAGACAAGACAAGCATAAATCAAAGGCTCTGCAGGTCCACTGTAATATGGAGTATTGCAAGAGGACAATGGCACTATTGGATATGAGCTAAACAACACACATATAGCAATATACTTGCTGTTCAGTAGTTAGAGCTCTCCAATATAGTTCTCCATAGACTCTCTATTAGCTATGAGTAAGCAAAGATGTTAGATATATAACAATACATAAATAAGAGATAGTAGAGCCCATATAATTTGTACAAAAGGAAAAGATACACTCCAAAGAGTGTTTGTACTTAACTTCCAGCATTTCCAGGTTCAGAAAGTTGCAAAAAAATGATGCCAACAGGCCGTTTCGTCCCTTTTTTTCAAAGGCTTTTAACTTCTAACAGCGTTTTAGGCCTATTTAAGGCCTGTAGAACGCTTCCTTGATTGGATCTAATTGAAAACACAGTGATGCCCAGCGTCATGACATCATGACGTTTTTCAAGTTAAATAAACTTCATTTACTACTAACAGTGGCAGAATGGACATACAAATCCTATGTAACTTTATTAGGATCGTTTTTGACAAAGAATACAAATGTCTAAGATTGTCAAAACAGGCTCAAATACGGACCAGAATAGATGGCAGAAGCTCTAAAGGGGTTGGCTAAAGATAATAGAGATAAAATAAATGTATACAAAGCATGTTATATGCAGATAAACAATGGGGCTAGGATATGAATAAAAAGTATAATTGTGAATGAAAGCTAGATAATATTCTATTGTGCTTGGGCATATATTGTGCCCATGGTGACAGGAAGCAAAAATAATGCATGTGCTAGAGATATATCTTAAATTAATGACAGTAATTTGGAGATCTCAATCAGTGAAGATATAATGTATGCTAGAATAAAAAATATATATATCAAGTCTATAAACAAAGTGAATAGTGCTTAAATAGCTAAGCATAATCAGTACACAGTGAAATAGGTGTACCCCAGTAATGTAATGGTGTCTAAAAAAATGTGAAATAGAATGTAAAACAACCAACTATCACGGTTGTATAATGAAAGCATAATGTGGAGAGCACATCTCCTAATAAGTGACTCATTGCAGTGAGACTAGTGTAATTGGAAAGCAAATTTACTAGTAGATGAAAAATGAGTAAAAATGTTTGTAAGGGAAGGGAAATAAGGTGAAAAAAGTGCTCTAAAGAAAAGCAGAATACGAATATCCTTCATTAAGTCCCATTGGATATTTGCTGTTCAATGTGAAAATCCATTTACTTTCTTTTTGAAGTAGTATTTGATCAATATTTCCACCTCTAGGTCCTACCTCTAGTTTTTCCAAAACTTGGAACTTCATTACCCCAGCTTTATTTTGATGGAAGTTATTAATGTGTCTAGAGACAGAAGTATCCAGGAACTTAGTTATTGAGTATACATGTTCCAGGATCCGCCTTCGTAGTTGTCGAAAAGTTTTTCCCACATAATATTTTTGACACGGGCAGGTCATAACATAGATGACGTGTGGTTTCGCAATTTAAGAAGGTTTTTACTGGATACTTCTTTCCTGTCTTGTAGTCAATGAATTCTTTGCTGGGTTGGATGTAGTTGCAAGCTTTGCAGTGGCATTTGAATAATCGAATTGAAGTTAACCAATTCGATGGTTTACAAGGAGGTTTATAATAACTCCTTACCAGTGTATCTTTTATGTTTTTGTTCCTCCTATACGTTATGGAGGGTTCAGGTGTTAATGATTCTTTTAATGCCTTATCTTCTTGTAGAAAATACCAGTGTTTTTTAAGGATTTGTTTGATAGCACGCCAATCTTGGCCATATTGCATTATGCAACGTATTTTATTTTATATCTGGATCTTTAAATTCGCTTTTATCCTTATATATCAGGTCTTCGCGTTTACTCAACAGGGCGTTCAGGGTGTACCTGAATGAAGCTGTGAGCTACTGTATGTGGGCAGGTCATAGCAGAGAGATCAGACAAATCCCAATCCACTAGAGGAGGAACTGACAACCCACTCCAATCTCTTTGGCCTTCAAACTTTGGAGAACAGCACAGGCAGAGACCTAGCTTAATGTGCTGCAGTCCATAGGGTCACGGAGAGTCGGACACAACTGAAGAACTTAACCACATATAATGAAATATTCCCCTGGTACTTGATATATGCCAAGTGGCGGTCTGATTTGGCCACTATTTGTATTCTCTAATGTAGATGTGATGAGCGAGATGTGTATTCTATCGTTGATCAACCATATAGCGTGCATCGAATGTGCGCTGCCATCTGCGCACCGACACATGCGTGCATCAACAACAGCAGGCCCGACAGGAGGCTAGCGGATCTCATGATTAGGATTAGGCGGTGGGGTGTAAGGGTTAGGATTAGGCTGCGGCTACAAGGGTTAGAAGGGTTTATGGCATTAGGTCATATCACTTGCGCCCTTTCATCGACGCGCACTACTCAAAAATATTAGAACTGCGCAATGATGTGGGACCGCTCATGTCAGCTACATGTTGTCAAAACACATTTGCTGTGCGCACCAATGTTGGGGTGACATATTCTATTATGGGGCTGTTTTAGAGGCTACAATGGAACTTGTATGTGTGCTGACCAATCAAACATATGAGGAATATTAAACTAATTTGAAGTCTTGTTAATTTGAAGGCTGTAATGCTTGGGCCTCCATTTTAGGGTTACAGGCTTAAACCATGCAGACTGCAAAAACCGTAACAAAATGGATACCTTTAACCTCCAAGCACGTACGGCCTTTAAAAACGAGCTGCGGGCTTGGAGGACAGCCCGCACAGGCTTGAATACGGAGCTACGGGCTTGGTCAGTGAAGTCCGTGGGACTTGTACGGATTTTAAAATCAAAGTACAATTTGGCGATGTGCAAGCTTGAGAATGTTTGGCTAGCAATCCTCATGCCCCCCCCCATTATGTTCCCCATCATTTACAGTGCTTTGCAGTGCTGGATTGAATATATATTGGCTATTACAATGCTTGGTTTGCGGCCCTTCATCTCCGAACCCATATGGGTTTGAACAAGGACCAGCCCGCGGAACTACGGGAGGTAAAGTAATCCGTAAATAATATATCTGATTTGGGCTGATGTGCAAGCTTGAGAGGGTGTTGCTATTAATCCTCGTGTCCCCCATTATGATGCCTAGCATTTAAGGAGCTTTACAGTGCATTCTCGATTTTATATTTGCATTTTCAGTTTTAGGACTTTGCGGCCGGAAAACAAGATTTACGGGCGCTGGGAAAAAGCTTCCGGCCGTTTGCATGATATGCGGCCGGCCGGAAGGGGATATCCTTGCGGCGCCGTATAATTGAATTGCAAGGTAAAAGTAGCTCTACACGGGGCCGTAAGACGGCCGCAAGGAATCGCAGCTTTGCGGCCATTTTGCGGCCGATAATTGAATGAGGCCCATAGTAATTAAGGTTGAAAAAAGACTTTCAGTGCATCAAGTTCAACCTTTTAAGATCTCCTCTGATCTGCAATATGCAGATTAAATATGAATTAATTAGTTATTAATTTATTATTAATCAATTATTTAATTATTTTTTTTTTATTTTTTTTTATTATTAATTAATCCAGCAATTAACAATAGAATACCTCCTTATTATTATCAATATCACATAAATGACAAAGGTCATATTATTATTATTATTATTATTATTATTATTATTACTAGCGACTTGCCCGTCAAAAAATGACGGCAATGTGATGTATATGTTTGTGAAGTTGTTTAGTTATTTAAATATATTTTTGACCCTTGTAAGTATTGTGATATGAACATGTATTTTTGTAAAACGTTGATGTAATGGTTTTTTAAAATGAAATTTGTATCTGAAGAATTGTTCACTTTAATATACATAGAATCCAGAGAAAAGTAAAAAGTAAAAAGACTTTTTGAAACGTGCCGAATTTTAACATGAAGTTTAAAATATATGTAAGCAATAACCTTGAAAGTATATATTTTTAAAATTGAACTTTATTTTTTATGTAACTTTGGAATTTTTGCAAAACATTTGTCTAATTTTGAACATTATAAACAGGAACATAGTAAATACATTTTGTAACATAATTTTGAATTAAAAGTATTAACATTTGAATGTAAAAACAGTTTAACTTTAAATTAATCAGTATTAACATGCAATTTGTATCAGAATAATTGTTAAGTTTAATATACATTGAATGTAGAGGAAGGCATACAGTAAAAACTCTCCTTAAACCGTACGTAATTAAAGTAATTCATTACTGAGCACATAAACTGGCGATAAACATTAATGTAGGTAGTAATCTTAAGATAACAGAGAATATTTACATTGTGACTTAAAAGGTGCTTGAGCTCTTAACATGAACTTTGTAATATGTTGAATGAAATAACTTGAAAATATTGTTTTTAAACTTGTAACATTAGAAACATTAACATAGTGACTTAACATTTTAACATAATTTTTCATAGAAATGCAAGGCAAGTATTTTGTGAGGCGAATTATCCATAAACATGACTTCCATTAATTATGACTGAATTAAACAACCAATTGTTTTGTATTTTTGAATGTTTTTCCAAAATGTTTGCATGGCTTTAGTTTGTATCCTGCAAAGTTATAGTACTTCATAGTAGACAATGTTTTTAGTAAAAATACGTCCATCTTCTAATAAATCACCTTGACTTTCATTGTTTTCAATGTAAACTTTAATAGCCTGTGGATTTTTGCAGCGTGACAACGCAACGTACAATTGACCATGTGCAAAAACTGGTTCTTCCAAGAAAATACCCACAGATTTAAAAGTTTGACCTTGTGATTTATTAATGGTCATGGCAAATGCCATAATAATGGGAAATTGTCTTCTTTGAAGTATAAAAGGGAGACTACTTTAACTTGGTGCTAAATCTATTCTTGGTATGAAAACTCTCTCTCCTTTATGGGTCCCAGTTAAAATTTCAGCATCTATAAAATGGTCCTTTAATTGTTGAACAATTAATCTTGTGCCATTGCATAGGCCTTTTTTGGGGTTCATATTTCGCAGTAACATGATAATTGCACCTTTCTTTAGCTGCAAAATATGTGGTGGCATTCCAGAAGGAGTTAAAGAGTTAATGAATTCAGTTGAAAAGTTTGCCTGACTTTCATTGTTATCAGCAAGTACAGATTCAGCACTGTGATAATTTCTTTGTGGTGCATTAATTTTTTTTAAGATTTCATTATTGAGTATTAATGCATCTTTATTTTTACACGTCAGTATAACTTGGTTGGCAAGCTCGGAATATTCTTCGTTATTTATGCTCCCTTCAAATATAGCCGATATACTATCTTGTTGACAAATCATAGGAGGTGGGATCTCTACAGTGTCGTCAGGTAAATGTAGTATTTTTTCTGTTCTGCCTTCTCCAATTTTAATAAGCCAATCATTGAAATCAGTTTGGCCTTCTGATCTCATATTTTGTTGCAGTTGAAGATGGGTAAAATGTTTCCATACTGTACTTGACTTTATACATGTTTCAATAATGTCTGTTCGATTTCCATGTACAACGACAGGTAATGTTTGTCTAAAATCGGCACCCAACAACATTACCTTTCCACCAAATGGAAAAATATTATCCATGACTTCACGAAGCAAACGGTCAATACATTGGAGGGCATAGCATGACATCATTGTGGCCTCATCTATTATAATTAATTTACATTTCTTCAATTTCTTTGCTTGTAAGGATGTCATGCGAATATCTGACACAGAATTTTCTAAAATAGGCACTGGCAGTTTAAATCCACTATGAACAGTTCTTCCACCTTCTAATAAAAGTGCAGCAATTCCAGTAGTGGCAAACGCCATTGCTATTTTTCCTTGTGCTCGTACTGAACTCATTAATAAATTGTACAAATATGTTTTTCCTGATCCGCCAGGTCCATCAAGATAGAAATAACGCTCTGTCACCATGTCATCATCTATAGCATTTTTAATGGCATGAAATGCTTGCAATTGTAGTGTATTTAAAGTTGCAAGTCTTTCTTCTGTTCTTTCTGCTTGTAGTTGAATGTCATAGTCTTCAAAGTTAATGTCATCTATAAGACCTGGATCAGGCAAATTAAAACTTGCACAACTTAATCCATGAGTGAAAAAGACTTCTTGAATTTCCATTAACGCTTTTAAGTGTGCAATGGGTTCATTGTATCGTCGCATAAAGTCTTCAGCCATATTACTTTTAAAAGTCTCCCACAAAGCTAATGCATTTGGAGCATTTGAGAAGATACAAATAAAAGCAAATTGTTCTCTCATCTGTCGTGGCATTTGACATTGTGCTGCTTCTTCTAAACATCTTTCCCACTCTGTATCATCAGCGAGTAAGTTTCTATGTCTTGCAGCTAAATGGAAGGATTCATATACAATGTCATTAACAGTTCTTAATTGTTCAAAACTTTGTGCTCCTGGAACATTTAAAAGTAATATCCGTAAGCAAAAAAGTTCAACATCTCTTGGACTGACTGTGTAAATTCGTGGAATTATTTTATTGCCTCTGGTTTTTCTTGCTCTCCATAATCCATTCACAAAAACATAGTGATATGGAATTTCAATATATAAGTATTGTGTTGCTTCAGCATCAGTGGAATTTAATGCAAACCATGCAGTTAGTGTAGTGTGACGATCTTCACTTTGGGCCAATGCATTCATTTCATTTCCAGCATGGAAATAGACTAAATGTCGTTGTGGCAAATGTACTGCTAATCTATATACTGCATGTGATCTATCATGCATTTCAAATTTTAAAAGCCGCCACATAGCTTCTGGCGCACTGACATAGCGAGCATCTACATGAGATGCAAGTTGATCATGTACTAACTCACTACTTTCAGGGTTGTCTGTTTTGACAACTACAGTAGCTGCATCGTAACCTTTGTAAATATATTTGTAGACATATTTAATGGATTTGATGGAAGTGCAGGCTTCTACGTTGATGTGGGCGTTGTACTTCATGAGTAAATGTGGATTGTAGGGTACTACATATCTATTGTCCACTTTTTTTCCACGAATAATGGCACTATCTCATTCACTTCTTTTATAAAGTGGATATCCATCACAATTTGCATATGTTTTGTCTCTATAATCTTTTGGAAAATCTTTTGAACATTGATTATTTTCCATACATGGTGATTGTGGATTAAGGTCTCCACAGGGTCCATGAATCATGCGATGAGTAACAATCTCATATAGTCTACCATATAGTTCTGGATCTGGTAGTTCAGCAACTATGACTGCATCCACTTTGTCCGAAGTATCTAATTTATCTTTCTCTTGAAGTTTTATGAGAAGATGTGCATGTGGAAGGCCTCTTTTTTGAAATTCAATGGTATATACATAAGCAAGACATTTGCCAAATAACTGATTTATAGTGAAGTCACGTATTAATTCATTTAATTTGATCTTAAAAACTCTGGCTACTAAATCTGGTCGATCTGAAGCACTTTGTCCAAGAAGTAGATTTTGATTAATTTCTGGCCATTACGGATTACATGTAAATGTCACAAATAAATCTGGTTTTCCAAATTTTGTCACAATAGCCATAGCATCATTGTATCTTTCTCTCATATTTCGAGGAGATCCTTGAAAGGAAGATGGTAAAATGATGGCTTTGCCAGCTGTCATGTCTCTGCTTGTAGCCACGTCAGCAACATAGTCCATGAGTCCACAATATTGTATTACACGTAGTTTATCTTGTTGATATTTTATAAAGTTTAAATTATTTGCCTCAACTTGCAAATATGAATCAATAATCCATTGTTGTGTTAGTTTCCCACCACATAAAATTGGATTAAATTCATCTCTAATGGCAATTTGAGCAACTTTAAATTCAAGCATAGAAACATTATTTCGGATTCTGGCTTTAGCATTTGGGTAACTGGGAAGGGTTAATTTTGGTTGCCAACCTGCTTCTCCATGTGTGAAAAAGATGGGATATGTCATTGGATCTAAATTTGGACTTAAGATATTAATATTAATAAATGGTTGCTCCTCATTTCTGGGATATACTCTAATGTCTCTTTGAAATGGTGGTTCTCCTTCATCATTCTGAAAGACCATTGCAACCTCATTTGATGTTGGCAAGTTATAACGACGTTTATCAGTATGTCAATCTCTTTTAAGCACCATATTAACCTTTGGCATGGGTAATTGATGTCTTTGTGCATGAAGTAGTTGTTCATTTTCTACTTCTGCCAATTTTTTGTAAGCTTTACTGTAGAGATTGTTGTCCATAATGTTATTTAGCTCTATGAAAACACTGGGTAAGCATTTTTTATTTTCTTCCATCTGCATACGTTGGTCAACAGCTTCCATTGTATCTAGGACATATAGTTGAGCGAATTTTCTTTGCTCTCCTTCCTCTGGATGTAAATGTGAAGTCCGATGATAAATTTGTCCTTGGACTTTAAAACAGTAAGGACCATGTCCTGGTACATTAGCAGCCAATGTTGCCCCCATAGATGCAAATGATATGGCACTATTGTAGGATCTTATGTTTGTCTTAAAATGTTTGTAATTTGGAAAAGTAGGTACAGTCATAATATTTTGTAAATAGGTTGGAAATTGTTTCCTTTCTGGAAGTTTGAACTTTCCTTTTTGACAACAACTAATAAATTGTCCATCTCTGGGTCTCTCCTGTTTAAAATAATAAGCCTCACGAAATTGACATTGAGTACTCATGTCCCCACAACTATGAACCTCTACTGCTAAAGACTTGAGTAAAGGACAATTTGCAAAGCATATCGGATGTTGACTTTCATATTCATCAGATGAAAAGTCATGAAATGTTTCAACAACAGGTTCTAAATGTTTAGTTTTTTTCGTGGATTTTCTAGGTATATGTTGTCCTTGTTTTGTTGAAATGTCCTGTAAGTTTTTAGTAAGAGTTTGTAAATGCTTTGTTTTTGTAGTTGCTTTTTTTGGTCTGTCTTGACTGGTATCTTGTAAAATGTCATCTGATGTTTTAGGAACAGTTTGTAAATGCTTTATTTTTTTATTTTTTTTATTTTGTTGTATCTTTCATTTTTGCAGCTGATATTCTTTTATTTGCAAGTCTTTTGCGTTCTTTTTCTCGTCGAATTTCTTTCTCCTCCGGTGTCTGCTGGGAGGCCCATCTCTCTTGTCTTTCTCTAGTTTGACGTCTTTTCTTCTCTTCTTTGGTCTCGTTATCAGCCATATTAATCTGTAAAGGAAAAAAAATAAATGTAATTGTGTATATTTTAATTTGTAATTCCTGTTAAAGATTCTTGTGCACAATTGGTGAAATAAAAGGCAAATCATTAATGTATCATTTATATTTAGTTAAATTTATAATTCCTGTCCTCACTGGCTAAGAATTTGGCCAATGGAATACTGCTGTAAATAAGCATGTAACATATTTTTTTTAAATAATGGTTTTATTTATTAAAAATGTTGTTTGTGGATAGATATTTACCACTGCAAAACTTCTTTGCTAAAAAAAAAAGTGATGTGGTTATTGAGCTATGTATTGCATAGTAGCAATTTAAATAGAATAAGGGAGATAGTAAATTATTATTTTTATTTTTCTGTTGACACGGATGCAACTGAAAGCAGTTTCTTTAGTTTTAAACTTTAGTACTTATTATACTGTACCTTGGTTGAAGTGTGATTTAAATCCGAATGTTTGTTGGTCCTCGGTTCAAAATCGTTGTCCAATGGTGTGGTCCTCTGTTGGAAGTCCTCGTCCGATGGTGTGGTCCTGTGGTGATAGCCCTCGTCCGATGTTGTGGTCCTGTGACGGTAGCCCTCGTCCGATGTTGTGGTCCTTTGGTGAAAGTCCTCGTCCGATGGTCTGGTCCTGTGTTGAAATTCCTCGTCTGCTGGTCTGGTCCTGTGTTGAAATTCCTCGTCTGCTGGTCTGGTCCTGTGTTGAAATTCCTTGTCTGCTGGTCTGGTCCTGTGTTGAAATTCCTCGTCTGCTGGTCTGGTCCGAGTCCTCGTCCGATGGTCCGGTCCTGTGGAGAAAGTCCTTGTCCGATTGTCTTCAGGCAGTATCTGTTGTAATATAAAAAAGAAAATGTTGTTTGAGTGAAATGTCTTTTAAATAAGTAAAAAATGTATGAATTTGGCTGTATTGTATCAGTTATGGTTATTTTTTTCTATTTTTTTTTTTTACTTTCTGTACAATCCCATGACTTTTGTTATTCTTATTTAAGGTTCTTAGTAAGGCTTGTGGGTTGTGATATATTAAATAAGAATATGAATTTATTTTGCTATGTGTTTATGTTAGTTTTTGTACAATCCTGTTTTGTGCGCACCACTTGTGGTATACTTATTTAACCTTTATTGGGATGGTTATAGTTAGTGAAACATGAAATAATATAATTAATGTAGTTTGCTATGTGTTTGTGTTAGTTTTTGACAATCCTGTTTTGTGCGCACCACTTGTGCAAAAGTTATTTATTCTTGATTGTACTGGTTATAGGTTGTTAAACATTAAAGAAGAATGTTAATGTAGTTTCCTATGTGTCTGTGTGATTTTTTGTACAATGCTATTAGGTGCGCAACACTTTTGTTATTCTTATTTTTGCTTCTTTGTAAGGCTTATAGGCTGTTAAACATTGAATAAGAAAGTTAATTTATTTTGCTATGTGTTTGTGTGAGTTTGTTCCAATTCTGTTTTGTGTGTAGCAGTTTGGGTCTCATTCAATTGCGATTTGGCTAATTGAATCGTGCCCTAAATAAGCACATAGCATATTTTTTTAAAGAAGTTTTTTAGTCAGTGAAAAACTTTCTTTTGGATAGATTTTTAGTAACTAAAAACTTATTTAAAAAAAATGTTATGTTCTTATTTAGAGCCCTATTCAATTGTGCAAATTGCAATTGAATGAGGGCCTTTGTGTGTACCATATGTTGCATATGTTGCATAGTTTGCCCCTCATTCAATTGCATTTTTTACAATGTAATAGTACTCTAAGGCCGTCATTGAATTGCAATGTTGAAAATTGAATAGAGTTCTAAATAAGCACATCACATATATTTTTTAAATAACTTTTTCGTTAGTGAAAACCTTGCTTTTGGATAGATGCTTAATAACTAAAAACTTCTTTAAAAAATATAGGTGATGTGCTTATTTAGACCCCTATTCAATTGGCAAAATTACAATTGAATGAGGGCCTAAGCATCTATCTAAAAGCAAGGTTTTCACTAACAAAAAGTTATTTAAAAAATATATGTTATGTGATTATTTGGATCCCTATAGAATTAGCAAAATGGCAATTGAATAAGGGCCTAAAAGTGCTTAATTATAGCCATATTAAATTGTCCAAAATAGCAATTGAATGAGGGCCTTTGGTTACTGCATTTGTTATATTGTCAGCTCCTCATTCAATTGTGTTTTGACCAATGGAATAGAGCTCAATATCACAACAGAGCATATTTTTTTTACCGAATTTTGTATTTAGTGAACTTGTATCCAAAAGCAACGTGTTCAATAAATAAAAAGTTCCTTTAAAAAATATGCTCTGTGCTTATATAGAGCCCTATTGAATTGGGCAAATCACATTTGAGTGAGGCCCTTGGCCATTAAACATATATATGTCCTCATTGAATTGCAATTTTGCCAATTGAAGAGGGCTCTATATAACCACATAACATATTTATTGAGCAAAGTTTTTAGTAACTAAAAAGTTCTGTATAAAAAATATGTTATGTGCTTATATAGAGCCCTATACAATTGAGCAAGTCGCAATTGAATAAGGCTCATGGTTCTTTCTTTTTTATACTTTAATACTTTACCTTGATTGAAGTGTCGAATGTCAGAGGGTCCCCTCCTGCCAATCTTAATCCGCCGGTCTTCTTGTAGTGTCTGTTTGAAAAATAAATTTAAATAGTTATTTGTATATTTATAATTTTTCATCTAGCAAAGCATTGCCTTTTGAGCATGTAATGTCTTGTTGTATCTTACCTCTTCTTCTTTGTTGGTGTTCTTTAAAAGGGATTGTGCTTCACAGTGCACGGTGCAAATTGTTGAGTGACGCTGTTGATGCAGAGTCTGTTTGAATATTAAAAGAAATAGAAAGATTCAGCTTTATATGATGTATTGAATTGCAGTAAATTAATGTCATTTAAATATACTTCTGTAATTATTTTCAATTGACCTTATTTTTTGTTGGGGGCTACACACATATGTCACATACATGAAGCACATTCCATAGTTTAATGTAATTATTTTGTGTACGTGTGACATATCAGTATACATGACTCATATTTAAATGGTTAAATTAACCTTATATTTTTTTTTTCCAACACACATAAATGTCTGTGTGTGAGATGTAACTATAGATGATACACATATATGTGCGTGTGACATATCAGTATACATGACATATAATGTCATTTAAATGTAGTTGTTTACTGATTTTGTTTTAAGCTAATTTTGTTGCAGTGGCAATACACATAAATGTGCGTGTCACATGTCACTATACATTATACACATATATGTCGGTGTCACATGTCACTATGAAGGGGCAATACACATAAATGTGCGTGTCAAATGTCAATATACATGATACACATATATGTCCGTGTCACATGTCACTATGCAGGGGCAATACACATAAATGTGCGTGTCACATGTCACTATACATTATAGACATATATGTGCGTGTCAGATGTCACTATACATTATAGACATATATGTGCGTGTCACATGTCACTATACATAAACCTCTGTTTAATATAGAATTATGTTTTTTTGTTGTTTTGTTAAATGAACCGTATTTTTTTTGTGAGCCTATACACATAAATGTGCCATATATGGCACTACATAAATCCTAGTTTATTTTTTTATTTGTTTGACCTGTCCTGATAATAAAATGTAATATATTATAGCTTACCTCTCAGTTGTAATTTGCACAATGCAAAGTAGTAAATTAGTAAAGAATTGTCTTCTCAAGTAAAAGCAGCAGTTATCTCAGAAGTCACTCCGTTCATCACCTGAGGAGAAATGTATTTTTTTGTGTCAAATAGGCAGTATTTATAAACTTGTAGAAAGTTCTGGAAAGTGAGACCGTTAGAACGCAATACGCATGCGCTATTTGCGTTCCAGCTTACAATTTGCGTTCCATCCGCCATTTTTTGCGTATTACTGTTCAAAATGGTGTTTAATATGATTGTGATACGTTCCGCATAGTATGTGTTTCATTATTGCGAGTAAGTGTAGTGTAGTTACGTCTGAAGCCTCGTTTTCGTTTTGTTCGTCGGCCATTTTTTCTCTCGCTTAGCGATGGTATTAGTGTCTAAAGTGTTTTATTTTGATTTAAATGTAGGTGTAACTTGTTTTTTTGAGGTGCTGGATGGTTCCTCTTGCTGTAGGTAAGCTTTTTATGTGTTTGTTGTGTGTATTTCTTAAGTTTTAAATGTTTGTATGTCGGCGTGTTGCGTCCGATGTTTGCGAGGTCGTAATGTGTGGTAACGTGTCTCGTATGGTGTTTGTGTGTGTAGCCTCGTTTTCGTTTTATTCGTCGGCCATTTTTTGTGTCGCTTAACAAATTATTTAGTGTGTAAACTCTTTTATTTTTTAGTGCAATTCAGTTGTAAGTTGCATTTTTGAGGTCCTGGGTGCTTCCTGTTTGTGTAGGTAAGGTTTTTATGTATGTGCTGTGTGTATGTATTGTGTTTTTAATTTTGTAATGTTCGCGAGTTGCGTCCGAGTGTTGCGAGGCCGTAATGTGTGTGAACGTGTGTCGTATGTTGTTTGCGAGTGTCGTAATGTGTTGCGACGTGAACTTTGCGAGATTCGCAGTTCTTTGGGTTGGGAATTTGTGTTGTGAATTTTGCAAGGGTCGCAGTTGCTGCAACTGAATACCTCGCTTTGCGAGGTCCTCAGTTGCTGGCATGGAGCGCCTGCGGCGCTCCATGCCAGCAACTGAGAACCTGGCACAGTGCCCTCACTTCGCGAGGGCCGCGGGCTCGCTACGCGAGCCCGCAGCGTTAGCAACAACTCGTATACATATATACAACTATATATGTGATTAATAAATGTCACAGCCAAGGTTCCAAATATGATGTAATGTAAGACGTAATAACATGCAATTTATCTATTGAACACTATTTTACACTATTTGAACACTTAGGCCCTCATTCAATTGCAATTCAGCCAATTGAATAGGGCTCTAAATAAGCACATAACATATTTTTTTAAAGAAGTTTTTAGTTAGCAAACATCTATCCAAAAGCAAGGTTTTCACTAACTAAAAACGTATTTAAAAAATATATACTATGTGCTTATTTAGAGCTGTATTCAATTGGCCAAATCACAATTGAATGAGGCCCTTACACTGGAGCCTGTCATTTTTACCTGTCAAAAAGCAGTTTTCAATCCACTCTTTAAATTATTTTGATATACCAGCCATGGAGCTTAATTTGTTTGTTTAGTTACAGATTAGCAATAAAATCAATATTTGCAGGCAATAATTTTAAAACTGATATTTGAAATTAGCATTGTGGCTTCCAGCAGATGTACTTAATTCCACCCCTATCAGGTGTCCAGAAGTGAATTTGTCCAGACTTCTTTCCTCCTTGTTTGCAACTGCAGGGAAATAGGCAAATAATCAATGTTTTCAGGGCAATATATAAGGTCTTCTCCTCCCCCCTGGGGAGATCCTATCGCTCCTCCTGGACACATGATAGAGGGTAGAGGGCAGCATATTTGCTGAAGTCTAAAAATTCACCTTCAAATGTAAGATTTGAAAGCTACATAGATTATTTTTTTTCAAATATGGATTTTATTGCTAACCAGTTATTTTGTTTCAATTATTCTTATTATCATCAATGTCAATTACATTTCAGTTAAGTAATAAAGTATGACTTGCAGGTCAAAGCAGTACAATCTACTCAGTGAAACATTCATTTATTTGGCCTAGTCTAAATCATAAACATTTTTTTTTTCCGTTTTCCATTTATAATGTAATGTCTTTTGGTTACTAAGGTATTTCTTTTCTTTTCTTTGTACTTTCTATATTGTATTTAGACCTTGTAACTAGAATGTAACTAGGATAAACAAGTGTTATTTAGAACAATCTAACTAAATAATAAATTATAATATTTTAAAATCATATAAAACAATCTATATGTACCATTAGTTTTACTTTTGATTTTTCTTTATATCAGCTTTGATGTTCGAATTTTGTTCCAGAAGATTTGGGTTCCAGAATTAGCTCTGCGGCCTAAGGTTATTTCTCCTCTTTGGCAACTTTGGCATATGTAACTCGGGATTTCATTAATTTAATCAATTGAAATGGAATGAGTGGAGTTAATCCAACAATCCCATTTCTTTGTGAAATTCAGAAGAGTGTTATGCAATGCATGTGTAGTTTTTTCGTAGATCATTATGTAGTTTCTTTCTGAATAATTTCTTTGCTATCTAATAATGGTGTCTTCCATCATTTGGCGACTTGATTTTTGGCAGCTAATATTAAGAATTGTCGCCATTTATTGTGATGCTAATTTACATTTGGTATTGGTATACCCAGTAGGCATAGTTCTTTAGAAGGATTTATAGTAATATTGAGAATAGTGGAGGCTAGGTTGGTGGTAGTAATCCACATATGTTGTATTATGGGTCTATACCACCAAGTATGGTGAAATGTCCCTATGGTTTTACAATTTCTAAAACATTGTGCGGGTATTCGAGGATTTAATTTGTTTAATGTATCAGGTGTAAGATATACCCTATGAAGAACTTTGATGGCTGATTCCATATAGCTGAAATATATAGAGCCCTTTGAAATGTTAGTATTTACTGTATCTTCCCCATGTGTTAAAATCCCAAGAGATCCCTATATCCTGTTCGTATTTTATGGTATATTTAGATTTTTGTTCAGTTTGGGACATGTTTCGTGTCACATATAAATCTTTTAAAATTCCTCTTGTAAGTGGCGCTTGTTCATATATTCTTTAAAACCACGTGACATACAAGCTCTAAGTTAGTTTAGTTCAAGTGTATACTACCAAGCTTTGGAATTTATTCCCAGGTTAATATTATTTTGTGAACTTATTAATGTAGAGGTTAGTGGGGAAAGAGAATGTTTCAGCTGACATTTGCACTTCTCCATTTTTTTAGTGATAGTTTTATCATGGGATTATTTGTTTTTTATTTTATAGGAGGGTGATGGAGTAGGAGTCCATAGGACATTATCCCAACTATATGGTTTCATTTGTTGATTTTCGATGAACACCCATAAGGCATGATGTTCAGTCGAGTGCGCTTATGGTATAAATGAAATGTGGGCGGCTTTAAAGTAGAGCTTTAAGTTGGGGCAAGCTAGACCTCTTGATTCTTTGCTTCTATACATAATTGATTTGTTAATCCTAGGGCATTTGTTTTGCCATATAAATCTAAAAATTGCTTTTTGAAATTTCGCCAGATCTTTATAAATAATGTGGATGGGTAAAGTTCTAAAAAATATATATTTTTGGTAGTGCTAACCAGTTATTTAAAGGAACATGAAAATATGTTTTTATTTGTTGCATCAGATAGAGGATATTTGATGATGTGTCAGAGTTTTTTTTTCTTTTTCCAAGTAAAGGTCTCAAAGCACAGAAGGTTAATTGCTTTTGGCAGCTTGTCATCCAATCAGATATGCAGACTAAAGTAGACTCTCAGTGAAGTTTAAAAAACAGTTGTGTTCCATGTCCCTGTAATGAACAAGTTCCCCATTGTATGAGCACTATAGCAGTCCTTTCAAGTGACTTTATCGCTGTCTATGATGCTTATGTCATCCACTTATGGACACTGGCACCATTCCTAGTGGGCAGTCTAATGGCATTGTTGCTTAGGTCACACTCCAGGACAGATTCATTGTTACCTCCCATGTTCCTGTGGATGTAGTCCTCTTTCTGTCATCTAGAACAGTGACCACAGCACTGATGGACCTCTGCAAGACTGTATAATAGTGTACAAGCTAAGAGTAATTTATTAGGGAATTAAATGGGATAGATCTGCTACAATTTCCTTCCCAGAGGCTGCAGTGAACAAGTTTCCTGTTAGGACAGTGACATTTCTAGCAAGTAATTAGCATTCACAGACATTGTACTCAAGGGCACCTTCTAATTAACGGAATATCTTTCCCTGACACAGTGATATATCCCACCTATGGATTAATTAGTAATGCACACATATACAGCTACAGGACACACATTGCTAATTAGCACTTTTACACAAAACATCATTATTTCACAGACAGTTTGCTTTTGTACACATACACACAATTATTTAGGTTGTAAGACAGCTAATTGACATGTTTTAATTCCATATAATGTTATCTAACAATAGTTAAAGAGGATAAAAAAAGCACTGTCTCTCACCTACCTTAATGAAGCTGCCATACAAAGTGCTCAATTGGTATTTCCCAAAGGCCAATGTAAGTATTGTTAAAACAGAAAAAAACATATATTACTTGCAAATTGCAGTGCACTGCTACATAATACTTTATTATACAGGTAGACAATATTTAATGCTAACCCTTTTAATGCTGATTCATTAAAACACATTTTTGGCTGACAGTAGCCGGATTAACGAGCTGCTTCGTTATAACATGGTTTTTGCCCTGCACACCCCAATTAACGTAGGTGGTAAGGGCACCACAGCGTGTCGTCAGATTGGAGGAATGTTATAACTTGGTACGGTGTAATAATGGATGAATCTCCTAACCTGTTACAATGTACTAATGGATGCCTAAATAAGCCCTAAATGAATGCTGATTCAACCAATCAGAGAAAGGTACTGAATCTTTGTCACATACCTTTGTTTTTCATCAAGTGGTTGTTCATTAACCAAGGAAATAGAAATGGTACTTTTGTTTAGTACAAGTATATGTGGCAGTAAAACCGAACAAAATAAATTCACAATCCAGAAGCAATGTTTTAGAGTAAATTAAGAAATGTCTTTCCATTTGGAATGATGATGAAACTGAACACAACATGCCATTATGTCAGGGAATAATAATGGAAAAGGCCAGAAGCATTTTAATCATATTCAAAGACAAAGACAGGGTCCAAGGAAAAACTTTGCAGCTAGCAGAGTTTGGTTTGATATGTTTAAAATAAGAAGCAACCTTTACAACATTCGAATCACTGGAGAAGCATTGAGTGCAGATACTGAATCTGCTTCAGCCTTTCAACCAACTTTAAGAGCCGTAATTGAAAGAGGGAATTACCCTCCCGAACTAGTTTTCAATGTTGATTAAACAAGACTTTTCTGGAAGAGAATGCCAAAGCGCATATTTATATCGTACAAACAAAAGCGAGCACGGGATTCAAAGTTGCCTAAGACCATTTAACCCTTCTTCTGGGTGGTAAGGCCAATGGTGATTTTAAAATAAAACCGTTACATGTGTATCATTTCAAAATGCCTATAGCCATGAAAGACATTTTTAAATCAGTTTTACCTGTGATTTGGGAAATTAGTTGGAAATTTTGGATTACTTTGGACATTTTTGAAAATTGGTTTACCACACATTTTTGTCCATCCATAAAATGCTATTGTAAAGGTAAAAAAATAATAATCAAAAGCGCTATTACTGATTGATAATGCGCCAAGCCACTTGTTGCATTCCGCCTGAAGTAGTTTTCCTTCCACCCAACACTGCGTCTTTAGTCCAGGGAGTCATATCAACTTTTAAAGCATTATATCTTTGTCACACATTCCAGCAACTTATTGATAAAACAGATGGCAAACGTAAAGAATCAATGATGCAATTTTGAAGAAATATAACATTGAACTCACTTGGAAAGAAGTAACTGGTTGAAGAAGATATGTCCGGAGATCCAATGATTTTCAACAAGAAGAGCCCAGTGTTGACCAAGATGTCAACAAAGAGCCTCATTCAATTGAGAAATTGTAAGTTACTGGAGCCTGTAATGTAGGCTGTAAACTAATTTGCTAGTCAATTGGCATCCTTTTTCGAGCCGCAAACGGTCTACGGGTTACGGGCTTGAAATTACTGTGGTGGTTACAACTAGAATTTACAGCCCATCTAAGCCTTTGATCTTTCACGTCTGCAAGAGTTACGATCGCTAAAATCACAAATCGCTATTCAATTGCTATAATTCTGCAAGCCCGCAAATGTTTTCATACCCATAAATGGCAAAAGTAGAATGAAATCCAACGGGTACCAGATGGGATCCACAATCGGATTATAGACATGTCCGTAGCACTGTAAAAGCAAATAAAAAATCAATACTGCACGGTAAATGACGGGTAAAGCTATGAAAGATATTAGTTTTAATTGCACAACAGTCTCAAGCTCACAAATCATCAATAAAATGTTTCATTTTGGGGGTTATATCGATCTCAGGAATCAATGAGTTAATACATATCAGGCCACTCATATGGACTAGAACAGTATTGACATTGATTATTATTATTTTGTACTTTGCAGGTTTGCGAGTCCGATCGCATATCGGACCTCTAAACTCTAATTTATTGACATGTAAGGAGGTTCTTTTACTTCCGTAATTATGTTGTTTTCTATTGGCTGTTTCTAAATGAGTGGATATGGACATGCTTAATTGATCATGATCAGGCTCTAAAATGCTACATACGATTACATGGTTTACTTTTTCGTCTGTTTGCCTGTAGCTTGCGAGCTTGTTCAATTGAATAATTTTGTAATTGTAGCAGAGTTCAAGCCTGCAACAAGCCCGCAGACATACAACCTGTATACCTAGAGTTGTAATTGACTAAGGCCCATAGTCAATACAGCAGTACAAGGATATGTGAGAGCCTTACCAATGACGACTTACACAAACTGACAGAATAGGGGATTCATGAGAACCTGACAAAAAGTGATTCTGGAAATGAAGAACCCAAATAACTTTACCACAGATTTCCTCACTAAAAGTTTGATGATGATAAACAAACTCATTAATCAATTTGTCCAAATTTTAAAAGAAGCAGATGTGACACCCAGGGAACATCTGGACTGGGACTGTTGAAATGTTATGATCCCCTGGGTTGGCACTAGTTAGTATAGTTTAAAGTGTATCATTGTGTAATTTCTCCCATTTATAAAGTATGGTGTTATGGCAACATGGATATCAGGACTGTTCCAGGCATGATAGCATGGATAGGGTTTTTTTTATTTTTTTTATTGAGTTTTTAGAAAACATACAGAAACAAATTAAGACATAGACATGCAAAAACAATAAGTACCTTAATAGATAGTTGAGGCACTAAATACACACTCATCTATTTGAACCTCATTGTGGGAACATTACCAAACCGGTACTTGTTTACCAAAACAAAGAATACATTTAGAAAAAAAAAAGAGGAAAAAGATACTTGACCTACTCTTGGATCCAATAGATCCGTTAGTAAAGGAGAGGAGCAAAAAGTTACTAAGGCTGCTAAAGCTCCCTGGCCAGACTATATTTATTATTTATTTATTTATTTATATATATTTTTTTGTTGTTTGTTTCTTTTTTTTCTTTTTTTTTTACTTGTTATTTTGCGCTAGACACAGTGATATTCAAGTGACTAATATGGGGTCATCTTAAATACAGAGGAAGATGCTTGAAATCATTACAGAGACTCCATATAATAGTCCCATTTCAACTAACTAAAATGACGGGCATAACACTCCGATAAGATGCCATTACGATTATTCATCAATTCTCCATTTATATGAACATGGTTACACAGTTCACTAATTGTTGGAATCGTGGGTTGCTTCCAATATTTTGCTATAATGTACTTAGCCACCAAAAGAATGTGGCATGTCAAGTATCTCTCTAAATTCATGTGGAGAATGGCTACTTGGGGAGACCAAATAATTGGTTTATCAAGCAACTTGGATATTAATTGGGAAATATCTAGCCACCACTTCTGTATTTTAATGCATTCCCACCAGATATGGTAGTCGGTCCCTCGTGAGCCACATAGTTTCCAACAACGATCTGATTCTTCTGAGTTGATTTTCCCCATTTTAACTGGTGTTAGATGCTATCTATGAATAATTTTAAAGTACAGCTCTGTGTATGATGCATTAACAGAGGATTTTTTGGTGGTTTTAAGAATAGAATTTTTGTTTGCTAGAATTTTTGAGTACAATTTGACATCTATGTTTATTAAAGAGATTGGTCTGTAGCTACTGCACTCCTCAGGATTCTTCCCTTCCTTTAGGATGTTTATAATTTTTGTCTCGGTCATTTCTAACGGAATGTGACCTGATTGTTTAATTTCATTAAATAAACTATGTAAAACCGGTTTAAGCTCTGACTGTAATACCTTGTTAAAGGGATGGTCGAAACCGTCTGGTCCTGGGGCTTTATTTGTTTTACCAGAATTTATTACTTTAATAATTTCATCGCCCGATATTTCCCTGTTTAGATCTATGGATTCTTGGTCAGAAATTCTAGGGAACCGGATCTTATCTAGGAAGGTATCAATATCTGCCCTATCTGGTTTTACAAAGTTGTCATCCTTATCTAAGTTGTATAGTTTCTCATAGAACTCCCGAAAGAGCTCACCGATTTTATCCGGATTCATATGAACTTTTTTCTCATTATCTAATAGGTTTTGAATCCTATTATGATTTCGTTGTTTCTTTAGCCTATTTGCGAGAATTTTACCAGTTTTATTGCCGTATAGAAATTTTGATTGTTGTAATCTCCAAAGAAGGTTATCTGCCTGAGATTGTAGAATATGATTTATTTGATTGTTTAGTGCAGTTATTTTATGACCCAAATCTGTATTTGTGCTCATTTTGTTGAGCTGATCTAATTTTTCTAGTTCAATATATAAAGTTTTTAGGGGTTTTCCCCTTTGCTTGTTTATGTCTGCCATCCTTGAAATTAAGATGCCCCTGATATAGGCTTTATAGGAACACCACAGTGTCTTACTGGAGGTCACTAAGTCTTTATTAAGCTCAAAAAATTCCAAGGTATCCTTTTTCACTGCGTTAAGATTATCTATATTTTTTAATAGTATTGGATTCATTTTCCCTCTTTTTATTACTTTTAAGGCCAGGGAATCCTCCAGATTAATACTGTTCATGCTGTGGTCTGACCAGGGTGTTAAAATGATATCTGACTTCCCTATCATTTTTAGGGTGTTTACGTCAGAGAATATATAGTCTATCCGGGATAAAGATTTAAATTGATTTGAGAAAAATGTGTAATCTTTGCTATTGGGGTGGAGGACTCTCCAGATGTCATATAATTCATAATCATTTACAATTTTGGAAAAGTCTAGGGCAGTTTTAAATTCTTTGGCTTCTGATTTTATCTTATAAGCCCTCTGTTTATCCATATGGGAGTCCCTGATCATGTTGAAATCTCCACATAGAATAAGCCGCCCTCTCTTCAATTTATGTAGATCTTTCAGAAACGTTTTTAAGTAACTGAGCTGATTTTTATTAGGCAAGTATACATTAGCAAGAGTTAGTAAGCAATTGTTCACATACCCCGACCAAATTATATATCTACCTAGAGGATCTATTTTTGAGAATAGTTCCAAAACTTTTAATCTTTTATTAAACAATATAGAGACTCCCTTAGATTTACTTTTGAAGGTCGAGTGTATATTAAAAGGGTATTGAACTATCAGCCAGATACTTAATTGAATCCTTCTTCAGGTGGGTCTCCTGAAGGCACAATATATCTGTTTTGATTTTAACATAATTTACAAAGGCAATTTTCCTTTTAGTCGGTGAGTTTAGTCCATTAACATTGTGTGAAATTATTTTTATTCCTCTAGTCATTGACTAAACTTATGAACTTGAATATCTTATTTGGTAATTCCCAACTTCTATAAATATCCCACACATCAATCAAACTTTCAACATACATCCCGCACCCTTGATGGGTATAGAGTGGCCTGTGGAACATATACTTGCTCTCACAGGCCCTCATAGCTACCCTACAGGGATAGGTACACACACAGCACATAACACTAATGTTTGCAAAGCAACTACCTGATGGTAGAAAATGGCCGGACAAGATCCCCATAACAAAATAGGGAAAATAGCGGGGATATGGGGGCCTTCTGATTTACTCTGGGGAGTTTTACACAATTTTACCAGTATTAGATTAAGTATATTCTTTGACTTGCCTGGTGTACATAGCTCTACCACTGGGCCTATACACTTCTAACGGGGGAAAGATAGGGCTGATTAAACCATCCAAACCATTTCGTTTCATGATTCATGTGATTCATAATTCAAAGAAAGAAAAAAAAAATCAAAAAGAAAACAAATGAAAGAAGAAAGACAAAAAAGGAAATGTTTTCGCTTTTTTTTTTTCTTTTTCTTTTTTTTCCCCTTTATTTATTTCCCCCCTCTCCTTCCCTTCCCCCTTTTTTCTTCCTCTTAGTGTGTATATGTCTATTAATACTAGTGGTTTCCTAACTATAGGCCTCTTGTAGCAGAACAGAGTAATACTAGATATGGAGCAAAAAAAAGAAAAAGTAGCATAATCATTATCTCTTTCCATATCTGATTAACTAAGAAGGGACAGAGCCCTGATTGACAAAGAGAGGAAACATTGTATAATTGACCTACTAGATAAATTTACTACTTCCTCTTACTTGTGATACCTAAATCTCCCCAATCATGCCCTCCTATTAAGGCGCAATACTGTCACACCATTTATACGAGGCGCCAATCCGATTCCCCAGAAGGATTCCTAAAACTTTCGCTCTCCTACACCTCCTCTCCCCTGGGACTCATAGGGGGGGGGGGGGGGGCGGCAAGGGGAAGAGACCAGGGGTGGATACGATTCCCCCCCTGTCCCGACCCCATCGCCCCCCCCCCCCCCCCCCCCAGACCTCCTAGCTCTTTTGCCATACACGCTCACTGGAAGTTAGGTTTGGCTGGCCGACCTCTAATTCTTGAACTATAATTTTAAAATTCCATGTTTGTAACATTTTTACCCCCTCCTGGACAGATTTTATCCTATGCCACTTAGAATCTTTATAAACAGATAAACCTACTGGAGATGCCCATTTATACTTCTTTTTGTCTTAAAACCTGAGTAATTTCCCTGAATTCTCTTCTTCTAGATAAGGTATATACCGACAGATCTGAGAAAATTTTGAGATTTTCATATGGGGGAGAGAATCTTTGCCTAATAAAGGCCATCTTCATTATCTCATCTTTATATGAGCGGTAGTGAACTCTTGCTATGACCTCCCTAGGGATAGATTTATCTAGGTGTTTCGCAAGCGGTATTCTATGAATAACATCAATAGTGTTTTCATTAGGTACAGCATTTGGAACCAGGGTTGACAGAAAGTTCTCCACATAAGATTTTATGTTACAGTCTAATATTGTCTCTGGGATGCCTCTGAAGCGCAGATTGGTCATTCTACTACGGTCTTCTATTGAAGATATCTTATTTGTTAAATCCTCAATTCTATTTTCCAACAACTTGGTATATTTAAGCAGATTATTATTGTCCGTAATTAAATTATCACATATGTCTTCTACGGATTCCACTCTCTGGTTCACTTCTTTGATTAATACTGAATTGTCAGCGATTTTTTTAGTCAAATCCGAAATTAGATTTGTCTGAAAGGACTGTAACATATCTTGCATTTTAGAGCAGGTGAGGGTTTCTTCTTCCTCCACACCAGAATTTTCCGATCTTGATGTCTGCGACGCTTTATCTGGCGAATGAGTTGTTGGTGAACTAGATATGGTACTTTCTGTTTGAATAGTGGAGCCTGAGCCCTTATATCTTGGTGAAAACATTAGGGGTGTTTTTATTGGCTCATTTTTTGCTTTGTCCCTCGATTTCATTTTAGTTGGCATGTTTGTATAGGATATAAGTCCCAAGTTCCAACTGTAGGTATAATATTTCAGAGATAACCCACTTGCTTAATGCTAGGGGATACAGAGGTGTTCCCAAAGAATGGGGTGGTGAAGCTATATACACTTCTTACAAAAAGAGAAAGTAGAGGTCAAAGGCCTGGAGCTTTGTCCATATATATGCGGGTATATGCAGGTGTATAGTATATAGCTTAAATATTTATCTATTTACTCTGCACAATATTATGTTCTGTATATATTGTCCACCGTGTGACCTGCACAGCCCCCCGTACACCAACTCCCACACAGGTTTGTGTAGCCTGGCTCCCCTACCTCCGTGTCTTCAGGGCAGCATACCGGAATTCCCAATTCTCTGTGGGGTGCCAAGTCTTCTGGTGTGGTAGTTCGATGGGGATAGCTTGCTCAGTGAGCCTCCTTTTCACCTCATTCCAGAGATTATATTCTCCTATGCCATCCCCCCATACCACAAAATAAAGGACTTACTTTGTTATTGGTCCCACGCTGTGCAGCAGGTGCCGCCCGCAGGCTCCAGAGATCAGCCGGCCTCCTCCTGTCTGTGTGCAGCCTCGGCGGCCTCACGCTGTGCTGTTGCGCTGCTTGCCTTGACAGGGACTGACAGAGACTGCTCCGGAGGCAGGGAGCCACTTCTGGAGGTAGGGGGTACCCACTGCAACGAGCAGATCGCGACCAGATGCAGGGAACACCGCCAGGCCCGGCGGGCAGGATGGAAGAGGGAGAGGAAAGCACCCCCAGGATGCAGCAATGGCAGTAAAAAAACGCTCCAGTGAGCGGTCCGTAGGAGGGGGGAGTAGAGAGAGAAGGAGAGACGGGTGCCTTGCTTCTAGCACACCATCACCCCCGCCGTCCAAACGTCACACTACGTTGACGTACTGACCATTTCCGGTTGCCTCCACATAGTGTGGGTGATTAAACCACAAGAGTGTGACCTATGGATAGGGTTAACATGTATGCAATGGTATTTTATTGTGCTATAAATGGTTTCCCGATGTTTGTAATAACTTGTCCAAAGAGCTAACTATCTGGGATAATTTGTTTTTTTCAAGGATTATATTATTGTGTCCATGTGAACTTGTATATGTCATGTTTAGTCTTGAAATACAGGATTTTCCCTGGTGGTTTTAATAAAATAGGTTATGTGGGGCTTCTAGGGAAGGGGTTAAAAACCCCTGCTGTGGGGTTCTACTGGCAAGAGGAAGCCATATAGTGATACTAGAGTGATAATTAATTAGTAAGTAAATGTCCAGCTGGTCAGTAAGGAACAATGATAGTGGGGGGAGGTAGTAGTTTAATCTTATTAATCATATTTTAATAACACTGGATTTGCGGCACAATGTATACCCGCCCTTTAATGTTCATACAAGAAAATAAGTATGGATTGTGTAAGCATATTCACTTCTCATATCCCAAGGGCTGTTACCATAGCAAAGCAAAGATCACTCAGGGACTGTACATGTGTATTCATTGCATTTTGTATAAACTATACCATTTAGTCAGGGAGGATGCCCCTTTGTCTGGCAGAACCATCCCTCAAAAAATACACTGGACCTTATTCGTTATGATTACTATAATTACCATTAACCTATACTTGTAAACTCTTAGCAGTAAGAGGCATTCCAATCTACCCCGAGTGGTGGCATCAAATGGTTAACCCAAGTTCCTACAAGTTTAGATGGTTAGTTGGCCTTCAGGCTTGCTGTCTCTGCCCATTCTGTGACTAATTGATCATTATAAAGTTCATAGAGAGGAGAAAGGAAATTCCTGATATGGCCCTGGGACTGAACCTCTCCCTATGGTTTGAAGTGTTCACCCCTCAGCTATGTTAATTTTCTACTGTGCTTATAAGTATGTTGTGTTTTAGAAATAAAGGAGTTTTAGTTTGTACTTACATAATCTATATGTGAGTGTCATTCTGGGGAAAGTTTATTCCATGCCTGGGATTATAAATGCTAGGGAAAATGTTACAGACGGTAACTTCTACAACTTGCATTCCTGTGGTAACCTTGGTGGTGCTTGTCTGTGTTCTGGTCCAATTTCTGCTATCAGGTATATCAACCGACCCCACAAATCTACTGGGTACGTCTAAACTAGGTTCTTTCCAAACCCAACCAAGCAGTAAATCGTGACAGTAGAAAAGCAAGACAAGGCATTTTGATTGTGATATCTTGCTACTGACATTTGCTTAACAAGAGAAAAATGGAAAATGACAAATGTCAATACATAAATTCATCACTAAAGACATCAAGAAATCCAGAAGAGCAAGAACCTTCGCCACCACAAAAAGAAACATTCAATATGACAAGTATGCAATAAAGAGAAAAACAGGAAAGGGGCAAATACCTTTTCATGGCACTAGATTGCATTGAAAAAAAGTAACAATAGAAGAACGGTATTCAGAATAAAACTGAATGCAGATCACTGAAGATCCCTGAACTTAATAATTTGTCCTGTAAAGAATGTACATGGACATTAATTAGCTATGGATATTTAAGGATGGTTAATATCAGGCAAAAAGCACCTGTTAAAGACCTTTTCTACTAATGCGAAACTACTAGTCAATGACTGTCCATTTACTATAAAAAAACATATCATTAAATGTGCTAACAGTAATAATGTGAAGCTGTCAATATTTTCTTAATTTTGTCTCTTTCCAGTAACAATAAAACTGATTCTATTAAAAACGTGTGCAAAAAATGGAGTTCACTCTCTAACTTGCAGCACATTCGCACATAAACTCATGCGTTACGAAAATCTAGCCATATGTCTTGTCTTCATGTATTTTGCATGAGAAGGTTTTTCAAGTAGAAGCATTTTTCATGCTCAAATGATTCATTCATTAAGCTTAGAGGTTTAATGTGTCTGGCTTGCCATAAAACAAAGACAAATATCATGCAATTCCTGTACCAAAGGTAGGATAGACACATTTAATTCAAACTACAAGCTTACATATTGCATTAATTTGTTTATTAGAAGAAAGGTAAACCATTTAAAAAATACACTTTCCTACAGTAAACTAACTTTGAAAGTTACCATTTTAAGCTGTCAGTTTGCCTTTTTGCCCACCTGCAGAGATTACATTGTTTTGTTTACAAGAGATTATTACCAACTAGTCTTTCAGACACTGGGTCAATTGACTTTAGTGCAAGTCACAGCAGAAAAAAGCTAGACAAGCTCACTACATGCTTCCATTTTTTTTTATTGAGACTGAGCTTTGTTTCTCTCTCAACAGGGTGTGTTCTTGTAAACTAAAAGGCATTCTAGCATAGCTATTGAGAACAATGTCAGATATAGATGTCAGGTTCCCATTGTGCCGATAGAAACTTCCTGTTTATTCAAACTCTTCTTCCATCTCAGGAAACTAACATGACTACACAGCAGCATAATTTCATACTAGATAGATATATAGAGTATATATATATATATATATATATATATATATATATATATATATATATATATATATATATATATATATATATATACAGTTGTACTCAAAAGTTTGCATACCCTGGAAGAAATTGTGACATTTTTGCATTTATTTTTAAAATATGACTGATGATCCAATTATTTATTTTTTTGAAGGATAGTGATCATATGAAGCTATTTATTATCACATACAGTATTTAATAGGCATTACTGAAACATGGATGAATCTCATGACTGGACTGTTAATCTGGATGGTTATAACCTATTTAGGAAAGATAGAAGCAATGGTAAAGGAGGAGGAGGGATTGGTCTGTATGTTAACCCTGAATTAAGCCTATAGTCAGAGAAGATATTTATGGTGGAACTAGATGTAATGTTGAATGTTTGTGGGTAGAGTTAAATAGCGGAGCAGCAAATTCTAAAATAATATTAGTAGGAGTATGCTATAAACCCCCAAATATAATTGAAAGGGAGGAAATGCTATTATTGTTACAGATTGGAAATGCAGATAAGCATGGGCAAGTTCTAATAATGGGAGATTTTAATTACCCTGAAATAAACTGGATAAATGATACCAGCAGTTCAGCTAAGGGGGCAGGTTCTTGAATATGCTCAGGGATCATTATCTGGCCCAGGTTATACAAGAATCTACTAGAAATGACGCTATCTTGGATTTAGTTATCACAAATAATATTGATAGCATCAAATGTCAAAATAGGGAAACCTTTGGGTGATTACAACACAGTCTCATTTGAGATTGAATTAAAAAAAACATAACTGTAATGGGCTAATGAAAACTCTTAATCTTAAAAGGGCAGATTTTAACGGTCTAAGGGCAGCAATACAAAGTATAGACTGAGACAGAGAACTGATCCTTACTAAATATACATACGTATCATCAAAAACCATGTGGAAATAAAAGTAGAAGGAGTAAATCACAACCCATGTTGCTTAGCAATGAATTAAAGATTATGATGAGGAGTAAAAAACAAGCATTTAAATTATACAAACAAGAGGGGACAGAAACTGCTTTACGCAAGTACAAGGAAATCAACAAGGCTTGCAAAAGGGCTATTAGACTGGCTAAAATTGAAAATGAAAATGTAGTTGCAAAGGAGAGTAAGACTAACCCTAAAATATTTTTTAAATATATTAATGGGAAGAAGGCCAGGAAGGAAGCTATAGGAACATCACAATGTGACACAGGCCGATGACCAGGAAAAGGCAGATGAGCTAAATAGGTTCTTTTCTTAGGTATACACAAGAAAGATACCAGTGGTTGGGTCACTGCAACATAATGGTGCTACACTACCTTCACCAAAAAACTGGTTAACACAGGAAGAAATCCAAAAGAGGTTGGAAAAAATAAATGTTAATAAAGCCCCAGGTCCTTATGGAATACATCCAAGGGTACTGAGGGAACTGAGCTCTGTAATAGCCAAACCATTGTATCTAATTTTTCAGGATTCACTCAACACAGAGTGACTGGAGAAAGGCAAAGGTGATACCTATATTTAAGAAGGGAGCAAGAGCAAATCCGGGGAATTATAGACCAGTGGACTCATTGCTGAGGCACGCAGGACTTAGGCTGCAATGAGCGATGCAGGCGCTCATTGCGATGCCAGTAGGACTTCGCACCTGGACAGCTGAAAGACGCAGGATTTAGGCTTGGCCCATGGATCTTACCGAGGGACGCAAAATTACGGTCCATATGACTTAGGACCTGAAGCACGTAAATGGACTGCGGGGCTCTCAAAAATACGACTTTAAAGGCTGAATCACTGCACAGTAAAAAGCTAAAAAAATAACAAATATTCGTCAAATTAACTTACACACTCACACACAGCACAGGGGGAGAGCCATGGAGCCTGTGACTGAGGTTGCAACTTAATTTGAGACATATTTTGCCATTTTTTCACGATCGAAAATTGCCTACAGGAGAAAAAAAGTGGAGGACGAAAAAACGTGAAAGGATAAAAATGAGGTCGAAACTCGCCAAAAAAAAGCCCTAAACACGTAACACTTGAGGAAAACCTGTAATACTTCCTCCTAAACAATAAGATTTACACTAATGCATTAACACTTCACCAAAAGCAGTAACACTTAACCCAAGCCAGTAACACTTAACCCACACTCATGGCGAGGCACCTAAACTACACGGGGGAGAGAGGCTCGCAATGAGTGCCAAAGGTGCTCATTGCGAGCAACGCAATGAGCGTCAAAGGCGCTCTGTGCGGGGCTCGAGGTGAGCCCCGATTGTGCTCAGAGGGCCCCTAGCCTCGCATTGTGTGGCAAACAGCATTGCCAGGCTTTTTTACAAGTTGCTAATATATAATAAATATTAGCAGAACATTCCCACTCCATCTCCAAGCAATAGATAATTGCAGAAGACACAAATAAGCTTTAACAGTGTCTGCTAAAATAAAGATTTTACCTAAAAATGCTTTTATGCCCATGGCTGCTAAAATGAATTTGATAGAAACTTCACAAATATAGGAAGCTTTTCCCAATGTACAGTGGTCTTTTAAGTGATTTATGGTAGGAAATCATATAAATCTAAGTACAAACAGGTGTGCCTACTGCCAGTGTGTAAAAATAAGATGTAAGAATTAGTACAAATGCTATGTCTGTGTCTCAGATAAGATTTCTATTTTTAATTAGCAATTTCAGAGTTTTTATCTGACTGAGAAGCAGCTAGTGTTAACTTAACAGCATTCTTTGTCAACTCTACAAATTTCCTTCACACATTTTGTTTTGTGCTAAAAGCTTGAATGCAAAGGGCCAACATTCAGATTAGGAATAGAAATGGCAACCCATACTATCCAACCTAAATCAATGCACAGTACTAATTTATCAGCAAAACTGAAAAATATATTGTAAAATAATTTACATCACATATACCAAATATATAACTTACTGAACAATTTGTAATTTTACTTGTGACTGTCTGCTCTGAGAATGTGCAGGTGAAGGGAATAAGTATCACATCTTAAAAGATGAATCCACTTACCTTTCCTCCACTGCTCAAAACTAAAAGCATACACCTCAGGCTCCAAGCATAAGGACATTCTGAAGACAGACAACATGAATCATTCAGGATCCAATAAAATTAAGGTTTCCCATAAAAATTATTTATACTCATGGCTTACATGGCTTTTTGCAAACTTCAAAAACATGTTACATACTCCATCATGCATTTAAAAAAAAAGTATGTTTTAAAAATCATAATAAAAAATAAAGAAAAATGTGTCTAAAAATGGTCTGCCATTAAGCTAGTTTTAATTTTGGTTCCGCAAACCATGATACTACAGTGAAGGGACAGGAACAGCGCTTACCGTTATATTTGCACACTGTCTGAATCTGAATATGTGTAGGGGAAAGGAAGGTGTAGCAAATACCAAAAAATACATTTACAGTATATATTGCACTCTCCCTCCTCCACATCTGTCCTTCCAGTATTGAGTAGATCAGTACAGGTTCTCAGACTCCTAGCTAGGGCAGGATGGAACCTTCTATTATTATCATTTATTTATAAAGATCCAAAGTATTTTGTAATGATAATTTCCATTGCTTACATTGAATATATATGACAAATACAGCAAAAGTATACATATGGGTACAGTAGAGTTTAGGACGACTTTTATTAGAGCTTGCAATTGAAGCAGGTAAAGGGTATTAGAGAAAAAAAGGGAATGCATTGTTTTTGGTGGTTCATTGTGGCAATAGCATCTATACACAGGGAGGCATTTCCTGTCTTGCTTGAATTGTTGACACTCAGGGTGTAGAGCGTGGTGTAGAGAATCCCCCAGGTTAGGTAGCACTAGAAAACTCTTGAGACAAGAGTTTGAAGAGGTTATGTCGGGTGAAGAGAGACGTATGGCATGGGCAGAGTGGGGGAGCCGTTTAGGGGAATATCTGGAGATCAGATATGATATGAAGGAGGACTTGAAGTATTTATTATTTACACATTTTAGAAAATACATACAGTATAACAATATAAATAACTGTAAAATATTGAACGTCAACAGAGTGTAATAAAATAACAAAGGTAAAAAAAATTAACAAATATAAACAAAATGAAATAAAGTGATACAAATAATAAGTAGGAGATTATTTATTTAAGAAATAACATTATCAATTAATGGCGACAATTAAAAAATGAAAGAGACTATATTTATATGACTGTATCAGTCTTATAAATTCTGCTGACATCAAGGACATTTTGAAATAAGATTCATTCTAATAGATGTGGAAAGCCATTTACATGATTGGCAGAGAGGGGCTGCAAATAAGAAACCACTGGTGAGATACACAAGCTTAGCACAGGCATTTCAGATGCATTAGAGGGGGGAGTCTAGAAAGGGAAGCGGGTAGAGTGTATTAAGATAGACGAGTTTGATATGAGTTGGCAGAGTGGGGCCACACATGAGAAATGACTAATGAGATATATGAGACTAGCAGAGACACTTCAGATGTATTGGAAGAGTCTAGTAAGGGGAGTGGGGAGTGCGGTGTAAGGAGGTCCCGTTTGGAATTAGTTGGAAGAGTGGGACTGCAAATGATTAATGATTTGAGAGACATATGAGCCTAGCAGAGACATTTTAGATGGGTTGGGAGAAGAGGAGGTAGGTAGAGTCTAGTAAGGGGGAACAGTTTGGAATGAGTTGGCACAGAGAGGCTGCAAATAAGATATATGAGCCAGGAAGAAACATTACAGATGGATTGGACCGTGAATAGTAAAGTAACGGAAGTGGGGAGAGTCTTGTAAGGGGGACCATTTTGGAATTAGTTGCAGTAATCTATGAGAGAAATGCTGAGTAAGTGAATTTAGATTTTGGTCATTTCTTGTGTGAGAAATTGAAATGTTGGAGATGTTTCTCAGGTGCATTTGGCAGGTTTTGGTATGTGAGGGATGTAGGGAGTGTGGGGAGTGATGGAGAGTGCAGAATCCAGAGTGATCTGAGGACTTGGGGTGTAGGTGTGATGGAAACTGCAAAACGAAAAATATGCTGTTGGTTTATTATACCAATATATAAGATTATCCTAAACTATCATGGCCTCTTTAATAACAAAGAAACAGGGTTGTAAAATTAGCAAACTAAGAGTTACTCTGAACGGTTTTGTGAGGCTCTATGTTAAAAAGTTATAAACCAATCACATAACTTATTATAATGTCAATAATACAGACAAATGCTGCTGTGCATGTGTAACAAGGCCATATTGGGGACTTTGTAAGTGAATTAATGGGACCACAAAATGAGCATGCTAATTAGCTGCCTAGCGATTTAGTTTATTATCAGAATTATCTGATATGTTATCTTCTGGGAGTTGGCAAATTGTATCTTACACTATGGGGCCCATTTATAAAGGTCCCTGTAAATTAAGAATGCTAATATATACTAATTAATTCATGTGGCTAAAAGCAGGAGATACAATCTGTTTCCAAAAAATAAAAAGTTTTTTTGTCACATTTTCTAGGAAAAATATTTTGTATATATACAGATGCTATTTAATTGGAAAGTTCTTTACTTTCATATCAAAAGAAATAAAACGTAGTTACATGTGTTGTTTAATTACATTTAATGTATTGAATTCATCAGAGGCAGTAAGAAAATATTTAGATTTAAATGTATTTTGTTGCATTTTTAACACTATAAATTAATCTTATTGCTATAAAGGACACTGAGTTAAAAATGACCTTGAAGAGCTAGATAAAGGGACACAGCAAACACCCAGTTGTTGTAGAAATGAAAAATAAATACACATATAAATAAATACTATTGTAATTAGTTGTTATTAAATATTTTGAGAAAAAGTGCCTGTAAAATAAGCTTAAAAGTTAAGTATGTTAAGAATTAATTATCTGAAAATACCATCCTTTTGTACTAATTACCTCAACTGAGAAAATTAAATGACTCTCCAATTGGGGTGATAAGTACATATAGGTTTAAATGCCCATAATGACACAGGCCTTAACACTTACAAGCCTTTGTGATTATGCTGAGCATGATCTTCTTGCTTAAGGCGAGATTTAATTAATCATGCTAGATAAAGGGCCTTATTCAATTGCAAGCCACAGATTACGTTATACAGGCCGTAAGTCTGCAGGCTTGAAATTGATACAATTACAGAGCGATTCAATTGAACAAGCCCGCAATTTACGTCCGAAAGCCGAATCTGTAAACCATGCAATCATAAGTAGCATTTCAGAGCATGATCATGATCAATTAAGCAAAGCTGTAACTACTGATTTAGAAACAGCCAATAGTAAATGAGACTGTCATCATTGTGTCAGTAAAACATGGAGGTTACACATCAATCAATTAGCGTTTAGGGGTTTGATATGCGATCTGACTCGCAATCCAGCAATGTACAAAATAAAAAAAATGAATGGCGATACTGTTCTATGCTGTGTGGGTGGCCTGATATGTATTAACTCATTGATTCCCGAGATTGATATAACACAGAAATGAAACATAAAAAATATTTATTTTTGATTGCAGATTTGCGAGCTTGAGACTGTTGTGCAATTAATTCTAATGTCTTTCATCGCTTTCCCCGTCTTTTAAAGAGCAGTATTGATTTTTTATTTGCATTTACAGTGCCCCCTTGCGAGTCCTCTCTAGAACCCCTAGGATTTTCTTCTACATTTGCCATTTACGGGTGTGAGAACATTTGCGGGCTTGGGGAATTGAAGCAATTGAATAGCGATTCACCATTTTAGCGATTGTAACTTTTGTGGGCTTGAAAAATCAAAGGCTGAGCTGGGTTGTAATTTCCAATTTTCAGCCTGTAACCCGTAGATCGTTTGTGGCTCACTAAAAGATTCCAATTGAATAGCATTACGGGACCCAGTAAACAACAATCACTCAATTGAATAGGGGCCAAAGTATTTAGCTAAGGGGAAGAATTTCTGTTTACAATACCTAATTATCAAGTTCTAATATCTAACATTTTTTTTTTATAGAAACTAGTTGCAATTATATGTATTTATATGTCTACAATAACTGGGACATTTCCTGCTACTCTTTAAGTAGATCAAAAGATAATCCAGATCCCCTTCACAGTATTCACTAATCAAATGATGGCAATGATGTTTGTACTAAATCGCCACTACTTTCTTCTTTCACTGATGTAGTGATTGCAATTAAGTTTGCTCTGCAATCAGCATTAAGAGTACTCTGTAAAGGAGCACTGTAGAGCAACAACAAGTTTATCAAGTATCTATAAATCTAACATCATCCTCAGCGGTGTAATCCATGGACATAAAGTGTTTTTTGGAAATATCTAAATTTTGAAGACTTTGTTTATGAATACAATAAACCATTTTGTATTTTTTCTATCACTTCCTGAAAGCTGGTTCAACAGGGCGTGTTTTAGCTATAAGTGGAGGGAGGGGTGGGGAGGAAGAAACAAGCAGAAGTCTAGAGCCTTTGAGCCTCATTCAATCGCTGCAATTTTGTGATCGCAAGTTATTTTGCTATTCAATTGGATTACATTCTGATCAAGTTACGTGCTCCGTGCTGCGATCCATTGCGATTTGTAAAATCGCAAGTTAATGACCTCCAAGCCTTTGATCTTTCACAGCCGCTATTTAATTGCTCTGATTCCCCCTCGCTAACCACTCCATCAAGCCCACAAATTGCAAATATCTAACCACTTACTGGTTTCAAGGAGGTCTCGCAAAGGGCTTAATGACAAATCAGAGCACTTTAAGAGCAAATAAAAAAGCATTTTCATTGAAGTCCTACGGACTTGAACATGATCCCTGACGCAAGAGAGTAACTCGTGGTTCAAGCCGTAGGACTTCAATTAAATATGTAGGTTGGATTTCAAAGTCATACAGGCTTGAACCAAGAGTTACGTCCTTGCGTCAGCAATCATGTTAAAGCCCGCAAATGCTACTGGCAATAGCATGGTTTCAGATTTTCACGACCAGCGCCTAACTTGTGGGCCCGGCCAATTGAATAGCATCACAAAAGGAGCGCACAACTCAATCGCAGGCACCTGGTTGTCTGTAATTGAGTTGAGAACCACGAATTGAATGAGGCTCTTTGTTAGATTATATGACAAGATTGAAACTGACATCACACCTCTCCCCCCTCACTGGCCCAGAAGAAGACACTTTGCATTATTAAATGCAAGCACAGCTTATGGTGGTGAGAGTGTCATGGTCTGGGCCTGCATGAGTGTTGCCGGCACTGGGGAGCTACAGATCATTGAGGGAACCATGAATGCCAACATGTACTGAGACATACTGAAGCAGAGCATGGTCCCCTCCCTTCTGAGACTGGGCTGCAGGGCAGTATTCCAACATGATAATGACCCCAAACACACCTCCAAGACAACCACTGCCTTTATTAAAGAAGCTGCAGGTAAAGGTGATGGACTGGCCAATCATGTCACCAGACCTAAACCCTATTGAGCATCTGTGGGGCATCCTCAAATGGAATGTGGGGGCGTGCAAGGTCTCTAACATCCATCAGCTCCATGATGTCATCATGGAGGAGTAGAAGAGGACTCCAGTGGCAACCTGTGAAGCTCTGGTGAACTCCATGCCCATGAGGGTTAAGGCAGTGCTGGAAAATAATGGTGGCCACACAAAATATTGACACTTTGGGCCTAATTTGGACATTTCCACTTAGGGGTGTACTCACTTTTGTTGCCAACGGTTTAGACATTAATGGCTGTGTGTTGAGTTATTTTGAGGGGACAGCAAATGTACACTGTCATACAGGCTGTACACTTACTACTTTACATTGTAGCAGAGTGTCATTTCTTCAGTGTTGTCACATGAAAATATATAATAAAATATTTACAAAAATGTGAGGGGTGTACTCACTTCTGTGAAATATTATATATATATATATATATATATATATATATATATATATATATATATATATATATATATTGTACAGTGGTCTTTTAATGCAGGTATAACTACAATATTTATTGATACTGTAGATGTAGATATAGATATTCATTGGGTTCTGAATATTATGTTAAGGATATGTATGGCCTAATTCTAATGTTACATGATCACTATAGCCCTATATTTAAAACACTGCACAATCAGCCCTGAGATAAGTGGGACTGAGCCAGGTGATAGCACCAGGAGCTTTGTGTGTGGGTTTATTTATAATGGGTGGTTTATACATATTCGTGTACTGTCTGTGAGTTGTCTGGGGTATACACCAGTCGATGGTGGGGTTTTGTGTAATTTGACAACATTATATATATCTATAAGTGATCAATGATTTTGTGAATTGTGTGACAAGGGGGGACACACAGGGGAGTGAGAGGAGGGGGAAGAGACACAGGGGAGAGAGAGGAGGCGGGAAGAGACATAGGGGAGGGAGAGGAGGGGGGGAGAGTCACAAGGGGGGGAAGAGACACGGGAAGGGAGAGGGGGAAGAGACACAGGGGAGACAAAAGGGAAGGAGAGTGGGGCAAATAGACACAGGGGAGGTAGAGAGGCAGAAAAAGAGACACAGGGGATGGGTGGTAAGAGACACAGGGGAGGGGGCAAAAGACACAGGGGTGGGGGCAAAAGACACAGGGGAGGGGGGAAAGAGACACGGGGAGGAAGTAGAGGGGGGCCAGTAACATAAAGGGGGGGATTGCTATAAGCACCAAAAGGTGCTCATTGTGAGGCGCTCTTTGCGAGGCTTGCAATGAGTGCCAAAAGCAGGTTTGCGGGGGGGGGGGGGGTGCCTTGCAATGTGTGGCAAAAACCATAGCCAGGCTTTAAATTTCATTGCCATTATTTTTGAGGCGCTCATTGGGATGTCCGTAAAGTAGACGGGGGAGAGGTGCTCAGATTGTGTGGCAAACAGCATTGCCCGTCTTAGAATTTTAATGTGCGGGCAAGTCGCTTGTAGTTTTAGAATGTATAAAAAATATACAACCTCTAATTTACACTTTTTATGCTGTTATGCTGTAGTGCAATCTACCATTTTGGTTTCTATTGATAGACTTCCTAAAGTTGGAGTAGACTTTGAATGCAGAGGAATGCTTCTATCTGCACAATGGGAATGTGGAAGCTGAAATTGCTGGGCTTTCAACACAACTCTTAGAATGAAGAATCATGTCAGAAAAAAAAGGAAAACTCTAACATAACAATTATATACAAATGTAAGGTGTCATGGTTGTGTTTATTTTCCTGCCAATTATAAAGTTTATTTATTAAAAAGAACATTCAGAAAAATATAACCACAGTGGCTCTTTAATACAAACTGGTTTAGATGAGGTTTAAAAATGGTCACTTAATCTTAATAGTATATTACATTATTCAAACCCTTAAATTACACACAGAATAGCTTCAGCTTCCACAGTGGTCAGATTAGGACGTTTGGGCAGTCTGGAGCAGCTCTAAGATGCATACACCCCCAGATAAAAATTACCCATAATTCAAACATATCTAGAGCAGGTTACACGAGTAACTTTTTGTTTCCCCATATAAGAGCATGTGTGTATACATTGGTAATGGAAACCCTCATCCACTTGAGTGATTGTAAATGCTTTTAACCATTTTGTTGTATGCTTACTAAAACAGTAGATAGTATTACACACATCTGCTCTATAGACTTGGAGAAAGAGAGAGATTGCTTGTCCTTTGGGGCCTCAGTCTCCCAAGTGATACTTAAATTAGTGTTTAGATGTTACTAGTAACTTGCCTGCCATAAATCACAGTATCATATATGTCTTTGCTGTGTCTCTCTGTCCTGTCTCTCTCTATCTCTCAGTCCTGCCTGTCTCTCTCTCTCTGTCCTGTCTTTCTCTCTGTCTGTCCTGTCTCTCTCTCCTCTCTCTCTCTCACTCCCTCTCTGTGTCCTGTCTCACTCTCTGTGTCCTGTGTTTCCCTCTCTGTGTCTTGTCTCTCTCCCTGTCCTGTCTCTCTGTCCTGTCTTTCTCTCTCTCTTTCTGCCCTCTCTCTCTCTGTCCTGTCTTTCTCAATCCTGCCTCTCTATCTTTCTGTCCTATCTCTCTGTGTCCTCTATCTGTCCTCTCTCTCTCTGCCCTGTCTTTCTCTCATTCCTGCCTCTCTATCTGTCTGTCCTATGTCTCTCTCTGTGTCCTCTCTCTGTCCTCTCTCTCTGTCCTGTATCAACCTGTGTCCTCTCTCTCTTTGTGTCCTGTCTCTCTCTCCTCTCTCTCTCTCTCTCCCTCTCTGTGTCCTGTCTCACTCTCTGTGTCCTGTGTTTCCCTCTCTGTGTCCTGTCTCTCTCCCTGTCCTGTCTCTCTGTCCTGTCTTTCTCTCTGTCTGTCCTGTCTCTCTCTCCTCTCTCTCTCCCTCTCCGTTTCCTATTTCACTCTCTGTGTCCTGTGTTTCCCTCTCTGTGTCCTGTCTCTCTCCCTGTCCTGTCTCTCTGTCCTGTCTTTCTCTCTCTCTGTTTCTGCCTGTCTCTCTCTCTGTCCTGTCTCTCTCAATCCTGCCTCTCTATCTTTCTGTCCTATCTCTCTGTGTCCTCTATCTGTCCTCTCTCTCCCTGTCCTTTCTCTCTCTCTCTCTCTCTCTTTCTGCCCTGTCTCTCTCTCATTCCTGCCTCTCTATCTGTCTGTCCTATCTCTCTCTGTGTCCTCTATCTGTCCTCTCTCTCTGTCCTGTATCTCTCTCTGTGTCCTCTCTCTCTGTCTCTCTGTCCTGTGTCTCTCTTTGTGTCCTCTCTCTCTCTCTCTGAACTGTCTCTCTCACTCTCTCTCTCTCTCTCTCTGTTGTGGTACTTCCCAGAGGTTATGGTGGGTTTACAGTTCTGCACATGCACGCTTCTCCTGCGATGCCCCGACTCTACCAACAATGATGTTCCTGCGCACAAGCACTGTGCAGACGTGACAGACAAACCAGCAATTATTATATCACATTGTATCTTCTAAAAGTGATGCATCATATTAGTACCTGCAGCACATTGCTCCGTTTTGTGATAATTTTAGGGTACTTTGCATTACTTTATGCAATTGTTAAAATGTACTGAGTGCTAACTAGTTGCACTCCCAGATGTCATTCCTTACTAATTTGTTATGTGAAACAAACACTAAACACAATGTGAAGAAATTCTAATCAGCTATACTAAGAAAACAAATTAGGCTCAAATTCAATTTTGCACTTTAAAAGGAGTCTGTGGCATTCATAGAAATGTTTTCATCTGTATACGTTAAAATATGTACATGTATATGTCATACTGTTGCCATATTAACTGCACAAGGAGTTTGCACTGATGTAGTGCAGCAGATAAAGGGCCGTATTCAATTCGAAGCCCGTAACTCGATCGCAGACGGCGAATGTCTGCAAGTGAGTTGCGGGCTCCAGTTGGTCTCCAATTGTGATGCTATTCAATTGAGCAGGGGCGCGAGTTACTCGTCCCAAGCCAAGACCGTAAACCATGCACTGATTCGGAGCAGTTCTGGAGCGGGATCCTGATCAATTCAGCAAGCCCTTAGCCGCCCATTTCGAATTGGCCAGTTGGCAGTAAAACACAGAGCTCACATGTCAATCAATTGTGTTAGGGGGTCCGATATGCGATAAGACTTGCAAAACTTGCATTATAAAGAATATGTTAAAACGAATGCCAATACTTTTCTAGTCCATGTGGGTGGCCTGATATGTATTAACTCATTGATACCCGAGATCGATTTAACCCCTAAATGGCACATAAATATAATTTTATTTCCTGGCGATATGTGAGCTTGAGACTGTTGTGCAATCAATTCTAATGTCTATCATCACTTTCCCCGATATTTACAGTGTAGTAGTGATTTTGCATTTACAATGCTGCGAATAGGTGTTTAACCCCCTTGCGGGTTCTCTCTAGCACTCGTAGGATTTTCTCCTTCATTTGCAGTTTACAGGTGTGAAAATATTTGTGGGCTTGAGGATTCGTAGCAATTGAATAGAGATTTGCGATTTTAGCCTTGCGAAAGTGACAGTTTTAAGGCTTCTGGAGGCTGTAAGTCACGTTTGATATGCTCCATTTTTTAAAGGCCGTAACTGGTAAGCCATTTCGAGCCTGCAAAAAGAATTGAATAGCAAAATAGCTTGCAACTCACTTCCGGGCTTCCGGATCTCAAATTCTCTCAATTGAATATGGCCCAAAGACTCCGATCACAACAGGGCATCTGTAAAGTATGAAAAACCATAGGCCATTGTTTTTAAAAACTACATCAAACACTGGTTGCATTACAAATCATGGTATGTAAAGAAACAAATTCTATAACATGAGAACTATAGTGGCCATTTTATAGACAGCACCTTTCTAGTTTTCTAAGACTAAGGTAGTGGTTCCCAACCCTTTCAAGACCTGTCAGACAGACAGGTCATGGTTTAAATTGAGGTGAAACAATTAGTATTCAACAGGCAGTGGAGCCTATATTTCCTCACCTTTATTAACTAAATCAGTGTTAAACCTAAATCATGATATGTGTAGTAAGTTTTGAGGGGAGGAGTAGAAGAAAAATGGGTCAATAATTCAAACGCAACTGCAATTTCATAATATCTACTACATCCCTTCTGCATAGTTTGCTTGTGTGAAAAAAACTATTCCCATCTTTCGAATGTTGTTATTTAATCATTCAGTCGTGTACGACTCTCTGTGACCTTATGGACAGCAGCATGCCAGGCACATCTGTCAGCCACTGCTCCTCAGAGCTCTATCAAGCTCATATTCATTGATTCAATTATCTCATCTATCCATCTCTATTTCTGCCTCCCCTTTCTTTGAGTGACATTTTTTCCAGTATCAGAGTCTTCTCATGACATGGCTGAAACTATTTGAGCTTCAGTCTCATGATCATACGCTCCAGTGAACAGTTTGTCTTGATTTCCTGTAGTACTGATTAATTGGATCTTCTTGTAGTCCAAAAGACTCTAAGTAGTTTTCGACAACACCACAATTGAAAGGCATCAATTCTACAGTGCTCAGACTTCTTTATGGTCCAGCTCTCACATCTGTATGTTACTACTGGGAATACCATAGTTTTAACTATGCCAACCTTTGTTGTTAACATAATATCTTTACTTTTTACTAGCTTGTCCAAGCTTGCCATAGCTTTCCTCCCCAGAAGCAAATGTACTCTGTCTTCTTTCACCCTCAGGTCCTTTAGTTTCTCCTCACTTTTAGCCACCATAGTAGTATCATCTTCCATAGTTTACATTGAATTCTTAATTGTAACATCTATGGGTAATATCAGTAAGAAGCATATTTTACACTGCAAGATAAATGAAAAAGTAGCTTCTCCCATACCCTCTTTATTCACTAAAATACCCTAAGCTGCTCTCTTTGGTGTTTACATGTTCACTTTAGTGTTTCTTGTCAAGCTTCACAGCTTGTAAAACTTTACAAGATGTTTCATTGGGATGTGGTTTCTGTTATGTATTGCATTTGTATAACTAGAGTTTTGGTTTACCACATTGGATAATGTTCTTAGATGTTCTTTAGATTACATTCAATATTGCCGCAAATTATGCTTTTCTCATGCTAGAATTTAAATGGGTCTTCAATAACCCTTTATTTTTTGAGTGTATTTACTGACAAACCCTCATGAAAATATCATCAATCTGTTAATATTAAATAATTCACTATTGAGTAATCGAGTATTTATTGTACAGTTCTGGTGACAGTGTGTGCAATAATATGTTGCTGCCCTTTGCAAAAGATAGTTGCAGTTCTAAGATCAGGGGAAAGCAAGATATGTATTTCCAATGTAAAATTTCTCACAAAAGATTACCTTTTTTAATAACAATAAAGTTGTTTCTAAATAAAATGGTAAAATAGTGGCACAGTATGTTAATCAATGTAATTATTTAATAATTAATTTGTATTGTGACCAGAAGTTAACTACATCTGTGATCCCATGCATTTCCACTCAGTTATGTTAACACTTATGCACATGGGGTGGATGAGCAGGTACGCTTCTTGTACAAAGTGTAATCCCTCCTGTGTAGTGTCTGCCCCTCCATACTTAGGGCCTCATTCAATTGCAATTTGGCCAATTTAATAGAGCTCTAAATAAGCACATAACATATTTATTTTAAAGAAGTTTTAATTAGTAAACATCTATCCAAAAGCAAGGTTTTCAATAACTAAAAACTTCTTTAAAAAAATATGCTATGTGCTTATTTAGAGCTCTATTCAATTCGCCAAATCACAATTGAATGAGGGCCTTACTCAGAAGCACACAGGAGCAACAAAAAATGGAAAAACTGAACTTTAGAGGTAAGATTAAAGCTAAAAAAAATAAATTGACTCACTATGGTACAGCATATACTTGTTTTATTTAAATATTACTTTAGATAAAAATGATTACAACATTATATACAGTGCCTCACATATAATGAGATTGTGGTATAGATAAAGGTTAAATAAATTATATTTAATATTAAATAAATAAATGATTATTATTATTATTATTGGCCCAAAGCTTGCTAAGGTTCCCTATAGTAAAGCAAAAAAGGCTAACACCAGTACAACAGAATGGAGTGAAATGAAATAGACGTGGTTATCACCAAACACAGTGGGTATATGGATGCTATAAATTAATAGTCCTATATAATTAGCTATATTATTGGATATAAGTTGTTGCAGCCTGCAGCAAAATTAATGATCACGAACTAATTTCTACTAAAACGTATTACAAATAGTCTCTAATATTTTGCCATTTTGTTTTTATTTATTTTTTTAATAGAAGGAGATCTATTAAGTCTTTAATGCTGATATAGGAATATTGATTTATAGCACACTTATACCCCATTTTGGTGTCTATTCAATTTTACTCCATTCTGTTAGTGGTGTTGGGCTTTTTTGCTTTAATATAGGGAACGTTAGCCAGAATGGGGCGTCAAACTAGTTGAATGCTCCTCATTGGATTATCTTAATGTATAACTTGGATAATGTTGTGATGTGAGTTGATTGTTTTTGGTCCTTTTTTATAGTAGTGCTCTACTCTATCTATATATATTAACAAGGAGCCCATTATACAATCTGGGACGTTAAACAAAACGCCCTGTTAAGCAGCATTCTAAATGAGAGACTTACCTTATATTGGTCCTTTACATACATTTCATAGCAGATAAGTGATATGCAATAATATACATTTGCCAGAAATAGTTATGTTGACCCACTTATTCCTCATATTTATTGCAATCCAATTGCTTTACTGTCCACAAATCTATACAAATTGCAACTGTGTTGAGGGCTCTGTGACCTGACTTGCTAAACAGCCACCTTTGTGCATACTTTCTCTTGCAGAAATAGATAAATGAGGCCATATGGTAGCATGAAGGCTTTCTAACACAGCAAAGGTCCCACTTATTGTAAAAATGGAAAGTATGCTTATAAATAGATATAACTGCAAATGGCTGTTCTTAAAAAAATGATTGGTACTGTTAGATAATTGAGTTTGAAAATATTTTAAGCATCAATTATTTATAAAGTAACATCTATATCCATCATTATCAAGGGATGATTGGATAAAAAATAATGGCCACATATATATTTAACAGTGATCATTAATCTAATACAGTGGATATAAAAAGTCTACACACCTCTATTAAAATGTCAGGTTTCTGTGCTGTAAAAAAATTAGACAAAGATAAATCATTTCAGAACTTTTTCCACCTTGAATGTGACCTATAAACTGTACAACTCAATTGAAAAACAAACTGAAATCTTTTAGGTGGAGGGAAGAAAAATAAAAAATAAAAATAATGTGGTTGCATAAGTCTGCACAGCCTCTTATAACTGGGGATGTAGCTGTGTTCAGAATTAAGCAATCACAGTCCAAATCGTGTTAAATAGGAGTCAGCATACCTGCCATCATTTAAAGTGCCTCTGATTAACCCCAAATAAAGTTCAGCAGCTCTAGTTGGTCTTTCCTGAAATTTTCTTAGTCGAATCCCACAGCAAAAGCCATGGTCCACAGAGAGCTTCCAAAGCATCAGAGGGTTCTCATTGTTAAAAGGTATCAGTCAGGAGAAGGGTACAAAAGAATTTCCAAGGCATTAAATATCCCATGGAGCACAGTGAAGACAGTCATCATCAAGTGGAGAAAATATGGCACAACAGTGACATTACCAAGAACTGGAGCTCCCTCCAAAATTGATGAAAAGACGAGAAGAAAACTGGTCTGGGAGGCTACAGCAACATTAAAGGAGCTCCAGGAATATCTGGCAAGTATTGGCTGTGTGGTACATGTGACAACAATCTCCTGTATTCTTCATATGTCTGGGCTATGGGGTAGAGTGGCAAGACGAAAGCCTTTTCTTACTAAGAAAAACATCCAAGCCAGGCTACATTTTGCAAAAGCACATCTGAAGTCTTATAATCTAATGAAACCAAGGTTGAACTTTTTGGCCATAATTCCAAATTATATGTTTGGCGCAAAAACCACACTGCACATCACCAAAAGAACACCATACCCACAGTGAATCATGGTGCTGGCAGCATCATGCTTTGGGGCTGTTTTTCTTCAGCTGGAACTGGGGCCTTAGTTAAGATAGAGGGAATTATGAACAATTCCAAATACCAGTCAATATTGGCACAAAACCTTCAGGCTTCTGCTAGAAAGCTGAACATGAAGTGGAACTTCATCTTTCAGCATGACAACGACCCAAAGCATACATCCAAATCAACAAAGGAATGGCTTCACCAGAAGAAGATTAAAGTTTTGGATTAGCCCAGGCAGAGCCCAGACCTGAATCCGATTGGAAATCTGTGGGGTGATCTGAAGAGGGCTGTGCACAGGAGATGCCCTCGCAATCTGACAGATTTGAAGTGTTTTTGCAAAGAAGAGTGGGCAAATCTCGCCAAGTCAAAATGTGCCATGCTGATAGACTCATACCCAAAAAGACTGAGTGCTGTAATAAAATCAAAAAGTGCTTCAACAAAGTATTAGTTTAAGGGTGTGCATACTTATGCAACCATATTATTTTATTTTTATATTTTTTCTTCCCTCTACCTAAAATATTTCAGTTTGTTTTTCAATTGAGTTGTACAGTTTATAGGTCACATTAAAGGTGGAAAAAGTTCTGAAATGATTTATCTTGGTCTCATATTTTTACAGCACAGAAACCTGACATTTTAACAGGGGTGTGTAGACTTTTTATATCCACTGTATATACTATCTGGATAGGCTATTCTGTTTTTATCACCCTCACTGTGAGAGAAATGTTTCTACAAAAAGACAGAGAGAAGGAGGTCCTTTATAGGTAATTTAAGCGTATAATACCTAATTTTCAGACTTTAACGACTAAAAACTTTATTTTTATTAAGACAAACCGCAAAATTCGTAACATTACTGTACATCATAGTTTCATTAGTAAAATCAAAAAGTACATATTAAGTGAAAGCGTTTAAAGCAAACGTGAGATATGATTAATACTAAATTTATGATGTACGTTTTACTTTGTTTTTCAAAGATTATAAGGTCCAACATTTGTCTTTTTTTATTATTTTTTTAGTATTTACCTCTTAGCTTTATGTTAAATATGAAAAAAAAAAAAAAAGCTGGAATTTATAGCGGGGATTAAGAAAATAGTATATAGTAGTTACTGATCTAACAAAAATATGTTCTATTTTCTCACTCCTATAGACCCCTATAGGACACTATTAACCCCTATATTAACACTATAAGTGCCATGAGGGTCCTCCAGGACCCTCATGACACAAAGACTAAGCACTACACTAGACTATGAACGCTAACCATACCACATTAACCCTAACTATACCTATACACCTCTAACTTTACCCAATAAAACCCTACCCTATTAACCCCTACACTATCTACCCAACTCCTACCCTACCCTATTAATCCCTACACTACCTACTTAACCCCCTAATAAAACACCCCACTAATTGCAAAAAATAAAAACCCACCTAATTACAGAAAATAAAAAAGCATTACATAAAATAAAATAAAACACATAATTACAGAAAATAATAAAAACTACATTACTAAAAATAACAAACTACATTACAGAAAAAAAACTACATTGCAGAAAATAAAAAAAAAACACAGTACATAAAATAAACCCCCCACAGTGCATAAAAAAAACAAACACAGTACATAAAATAAAAACAGCATCACTAAAAATAGGAAAGGGTAAAATATACCACTTAAATTGCCAAAATGCCCCTCCAGTGATGCTGGTCTTCTGTGCTTTGTCCCAGACAGGGCCCTCCATAAATGTCCACAGGTCCGGTCACACCTACAATAAAAATAAAAATTACAATCAATATATAAATACATACAACGTGTAATATAATATAGGCCCAATAGGCCACTTAACTGTCCAAAATGCCCCTCCAGTGATGCACCGGTCTTTCTTCAGACGTTGCAGGTAGGGCCCCTCCAAAAAAAAAATAGAGGTTCTAAAAAAAAAAAAAGAGGAGTTCCCCATAGCAAATGATGGTTCTCGTGCATGCTCCAGTCAAAATTTCGAAATGGCGACTTCTGATTGGCTGAAATTGATGTCAATTGTATTTCAGCCAATCAGAAGGTGCAAATGTGTGAGCCAATCAAAATGGGATACACTCCTATATCCCATTCTGATTGGCTGATGTAACTGTCAATTATTTTTAATTCAATCAGAAGGTGCTATTGCTTTCAGCCAAACAGAATGAGATACATCTCTGTGGGGTATATCCCATTCTGATTGGATACAAGCATCTGTGCCTTCTGATTGGCTGAAATATGATTTAAAGTGATTTCAGTGAAATCAGAAGGTACCATTTTAAAATTTTGACCAGAGCATGCGCAGGAACCATCATCTGCGATGGGGAGCTCCTCAAGGGAGTAGCTCTGATAGATTTTATATTTTTAACACTCTTTTTTTGGAGGGGCCCTGCCTGTGATGACTGAAGAAAGACTGGGCCATCGCTGGAGGGGCATTTTGGATAGGTAAGTCGTCTATGAGGCATATATTATATTACATGTTGTATGTATTTATGTATTAATTATAATTTTTCTTTTTACTGTAGGTGTGACCGGACATGTGGACATTTTTGGAGGGCCCTGTCTGGGATGAAGCACAAAAGATCAGCATCGCTGGAGGGGCATTTGGGCAAGGTAAGTTGTATAATTTACCCTTTTTTTAATTGTTTGGTGTAGGTTTTATTTTTATTGTATTAGTGATGTGTTTATTTTTGGTTGTACTTGTATTATTTTATGTGAGTAGCTTTTTTTATTTTCTGTAAGTAGTGGATCTGTTATTTTATGTAGTGTTTCTTTTTTATTTTTTGTAATCTAGGTTTTGTTATTTGTTGGTCTTTTTTATTTTTCTGTGATTAGTGGGTTGCTAGGGATTTGATTAGGGGGCTGGGTAGGTAGTGTAAGGGTTAATAGGGTAGGATAGAGGGGGTAATTAGTTAGAGGGGGGTTCATTTAGATATATTGGTTTATTGAGGGGGTAATAGTGTAGTGTAGGGTAGTGCTTGGACTTAGTGTCATGAGGGTCCTGGAGGACCCTGATGGCACTTATAGGGTTAATGTTAGGGTCAATTATTGTCCCACAAGGGTCCTTATAGACCCTTATGGGACTGATAGGTTAACTAGGGACTCGTGGGGCTCTGTATAGACCACCATGAGTGATAGGGCTAATTAGAGGCTTATGGGGGTCTGTATAGACCCCCATGAGAGATAGGGTTAATTTTAATTGTATCAGGGGTCCTTTAAAGCCCTTTAAGGTCCTTTAAGGACATGCACAGTGCTGAATTAAAATTATAAATGCTGCGGGGGTCCAGCTAGCATAAGGCTCATCCGTAGATTCTCACAGGTCCGGCACCCCTACAAGAAAAATAAACATTACAATTAATAAAAAAATAAACGCAACATATAATCAAGAACAGTCTAAATAGTACACTTACCTATCCGCGATGCCCCCATACTCCTTCTAGTCTTCTCCAGCAGGGCCCCTCCCCCTAAAAAAATTAAGCGCTAAAAAAATCAAACAATCTAACGGAGCTCCTCCCTGAAGGAGCTCCCGGAGCAAACGAGGCTTCTCGCGTATGCTCTGGTAAAAATTTGAAAGCTGAGTCTTCTGACTGGCTGAAAATGCTGTCAATCATATTTCAGTCAATCAGAAGGCGCCAAGGTGTGAGCCAATCAGAATGGGATATACCCCTATATCTCATTCTGATTGGCTGATGGACCTTTCAGTCATTTGAAAACAAATCAGAAGGCGCTATTGCCTTCAGCCAATCAGTATAGGATGCACCCACACAGGGTGTATCCCATAGTGATTGGCTCAAAGCATCGGTGTCTTCTGATTGGCTGATGTAACTGTCAATCAGATTGTAGCCAATTGGAAGACATACCCTCATTTGCGCCAGGGAGGAACTCCGTTAGATTTTTTGATTTTGAAGCTCATAAAAAGCTCTGGTGCAACCAATTACCTTCAGAAGTCACATAATTAGTGAAATTATGTCCACCTCAGTGCAATCTAAGTGTCACATGATCTGTCCTTAGGAAACACACCTTTTTTGAAAGGTCCAAAAGGCTGCAACACCTAAGCAAGAGGCACCACTAACCAAACACTGCCAGGGTTAGGTTATAAAAAAATATCCAAATCTTTGATGATCCCAGGAGCACCATCAAATCTATCATAACCAAATGGAAAGAACATGGCACAACAGCAAACTTTCCAAGAGACGGCTGCCCACCAAAACTCACGGACCGGGGCAAGGAGGGCATTAATCAGAGAGGCAGCACAGAGACCTAAGGTAACCCTGGAGGAGCTGGAGAGTTTCACAGCAGAGACTGTAATATCTGTACATAGGACGACAACAAGCTGTACACACCATAAAATTGGGCTTTATGGCAGAGTGGCCAGAAGAAAGCCATTACTTTCAGCAAAAAAGGCATGTGGGAGACTCCCATAATGTATGGAGGAAGGTGCCCTGGTCTGATGAGACTAGTCAAAGCTCAGATCTCAATCTAATAGAAAATCTGTGGTTAGACTTAAAGATGGCTGTTCACAAGCGCAAGCCATCCAACTTAAAGGAGTTGGAGCAGTTTTGCAAGGAGGAATGGGCAAAAAAGCCAGTGGTAAGAATGGCAAGCTCATAGAGACTTATCCAAAGTGAATTGGAGCTGTTATTGCTGCAAAAGGTGGCTCTACAAAGTATTGACTTTAGGGGAGTGAATAGTTATGCACATTAACTTTTTCTGTTATTTTGTCCTATTTGTTATTTGCTTCACAATAAAAAATAAATAAAAAAAATCTTCAAAGTTGTGGCCATTTTCTGTAAATTGAATGATGCAAATCCTCAAACAATCCATGTTAATTTCAGGTGGTGAGGCAACAAAACACGAAGAATGTCAAGAGGGTGAATACTTTTGCAAGGCACTGTATGTTGTGTTTATATTTTTATTAATTGTACTGTTTCTTTTTCTTGTAGTATTGCCAGACCTGTGAAGATCTACGGATGGGCCCTTATGCTAGCGACGAAGGCAAGATATCCGTTGTTGCTGGAGGGGCATTTTTGCAAGGTTAGAGATATGATTTTAACTTTATTTTATTGCTGGGTGTGGGTTTTTTTTTGTATTGTGATAGGGATGTTTTATTTTTGCTTGTATTGTTAATTGTTAATTAGTGGGGTGTTGGGGGGTTTAATAGGGGGTTAGGTAAGTAGTGTAAGTGTTAATAGGTTAGGGTAGGTATTTGGTTGGTAGGGGAGGGGTTAATAGGTTAGGGTAAAGAGGTGTAATTAGTTAAAGGTGTGTTAGTTTAGATTTATTGGTTTATTGGAGGGAATAGTGTAGTGTAGTGTAGTGTCAGTACTTAGTGTCATGAGTGTCCTGGAGGAACCTCATGGCACTTATGGAGTTACTGTTAGGGTTTTCATTGTTCAAGAAGTGTCTTTATAGACCCTTATGGGACTGATGGGGTTAAATAGAGACTTATAAGGGTCTATATAGACCAACATAAGAGATCAGGTTAAATAGAAATAGATGGGGTTAAATAGGCCTAGATGGGGTTAAATAGGCACAGTTAGGGTTAAAGGGGGACAGTTGGGGTTAATGAGGTACAGTTAGCGTTAATGGATTAATGGGGTATGGTTAATAGTGTTAATAGTGTAGTGTAGTGCTTAGACTTTGTGTCATGACGGTCCCTCATGGCACTTGTTGAGTTAACATAAGGGTTAATGGTGTCTTATAGGGATCTATATAGACCCCTATTGTGCTGAGTAGGTTAATTTTAGGCGCTGGGGGGGTACTTATGGTACCCTCATGGCAGTTTTTTTTTGTTATTTTGCGTGGTTGCTTTAAGGATCTTTAAAGTCCTTTCAGGACCCGTGAGGCGGGATTTTTCAAATTTAAATGCAAGGGATCGGAAGGGAATAACGAATAGCAATGTAGCTTGCGATTACCCACTGTGACCACTTTTCTTAAAATCAGAGCAATTGAATGAGACCCTACAGTGCCTTGCAAAAGTATTCAAGCCCCCTTGGCATTTTTCGTGTTTTCTTGCCTCACAACCTGGAATTAACATGGATTGTTTGAGGATTTGCATCATTTAATTTACAGAACATGCCCACAACGTTGAAGATGTTTGTTTTTTTTGTGAAGCAAATTACAAATAGGACAAAATAACAGAAAAAGTCAATGTGCATAACTATTCGCCCCCTTAATGTAAATACTTTGTAGAGCCACCTTTTGCGGCAAACACAGCTCCAAGTCACTTTGGATAAGTTTCTATGAGCATGCCACATCTTACCACTGGGATTTTTGCCCATTCCTCTTTGCAAAACTTCTCCAGCTCCTTCAAGTTGGATGGCTTGCACGTGTGAACAGCAATCTTTAAGTCTAACCAAAGATTTTCTATTGGATTGAGGTCTGGGCTTTGACTAGGCCAATCCAACATATTTACATGTTTCCCCTTAAACCACTCAAGTGTTGCTTTAGCAGTGTGTTTGGGGTCATTGTCCTGCTGGAAGGTGAACCTCCATCCTAGCCTCAAATCATGCACAGAGTTGTACACATTTTGCTCAAGAATATCCCTGTATTTAGCACCATCCATCTTTCCCTCAACTCTGACCAGTTTCCCAGTCCCGGCTGCTGAAAATGATGGTGTTCTTTGGTTGATGTGATGTGTTGGGTTTGCACCAGACATAGTGTTTTCTTTGATAGCCAAAAAGTTCAATTTTAATCTCATCAGACCAGAGCACCTTCCTCCATACATTTTTGGAGTCTCCCACATGCCATTTCGCAAAATCAAAATGGGCAATTTTGTTCTTTGCTGATAGTAATAGATAGTAATTTATTCTGGCCACTCTGCCATAAAGCCCAACTCTATGGAGCGTATGGCTTATTCCTATGTACAGATACTCCAGTCTCTGCTGTGGAACTCTGCAGCTCCTCCAGGGTTACCTTAGCTCTCTGTGCTGCCTCACTCATTAATGCCCTCCTTGCCCGGTCCGTGAGTTTTGGTGGGCGGCCGTCTCGTGGCAGGTTTGCTGCTGTGCCATGTTCTTTCCATTTGGTTGTGATAGATTTGATGGTGCTCCTGGGGATCATCAAATATTTGGATATTTTTTTATAACCTAACCCTGACTTGTACTTCTCAACAACATTGTCCCTTACTTGTTTGGAGAGTTCCTTGGTCCTCGTGGAAGTGTTTGGTTAGTGGTGCCTCTTGCTTACGGGTTGCAGCCTCTGGGGCCTTTCAAAAAGGTGTGTATATGTAATGACAGATCATGTGACACTTACATTGCACACAGGTGGACATCATTTCACTAATTATGTGACTTTTGAAGGTAATTGGTTGCACCTTAGCTTTTTATGGGCTTCATAACAAAGGGGGTGAATACAAACGCACATGCCAATTTTCTGTTTTCTATTTCTAAAAAAATAGTTTTAAGTATATATTTTTCTCATTTCACTTCACCAACATAGACCATTGTGTTCTGATCCATCACAAAAAATTCAGATTAACAAAACATTGAACTTAAGGCTGTAATGTAACAAAATAGGTAAAAAGTCAAGGGGTGAATACTTTTGCAAGGCACTGTATGTCAGGATCATGAGTTCTATGGTATGTGCTTATTGCTAAAAAAAATTCTATTCAAATAGTATTGATTCTACCCACTTGTCTTTAATTATTTGTCTTCCAATTAAATGAGAGACATTTGCCAAATGCATATCTTTTTTACATTTACATTTATTTGTGTTAAATCTCATCTGCCATTTAGTTGCCCATTCTTTTAATTTAGGTAAGTTCCTTTGAAGGGAAAGTTCATAATTTTTTTTATTTAAAATCCTTGCACAATCATGCTGCATTTCCAATCTGTATTTTAGTAATAATTGGAGCTACCGGTGGTGCAGGTGGTGCAGTGCACAAGGGCCCTCCTCTGGGGGCCCAGTGCTGTGTAATTATTTTTTTTTGTAGTGTAAGCTCCCTCACCCTGGCAAAAACTACCACGGAACTACCTGACTTCCCTGCACCCCTCTGGCCCCTCTGTGGTTCAATTGCCTCTCTCCCATGGCCGAACAGTTCTACTGAATGCCAAGAGGTAGCACTGGGGAGCAATTCAGCACGCTGGTGATGTGTGTCAGAGAAGAAGGTAAGAGAGCAAGGGTTACATAGTGACAGCCCAATGCCCCCTTTGGCTGCCCCAGTCAGCCCCCCCCCCCCCCCCCCCCAGAGGACCATCATGCAGGTGTTACGGAAAGGGGAGTAGCTATGGTAAGGGGTCTTAGGAGTGGGGAGCAGCAATCAGAAAGGGCCTATGGATGGGTGCTGCTATGGGAAGCGGTTTTGGAGGTGGGTCTGCTATGGGAAGGAGCCTTGGGGAGGGATTCGTTTTAGGAACGGGGTCTTGCTGAAAGTACACTGAGTGAATTGGTACTGGGAGGCCATCGCAAAAAAATTACAATGGGGCCCCAAATTATTTTTTTGCACCAGGGCCCTCTATTCTCTAGCTACTCCACTGTTCCTACCAATTGTCTTTTAGGATTTGCTGCTCCACAATTTTTTTCAACCCACAAGATTTCAACATTCAACTCTAGGCATTATCAGGCCTAACATACAAACAAATTCCTCCTCCTCTTCTATAATTCCCCCTGTATTTCCTAAATAGGTTATAACCATCCAAATGAACAGTCCAGTCATGAGAGTCAACCCGCCATGTTACAGTAATGCCTATCAAATCCCATTTCTCATTTATTATTATTATCTCTATTTGTAACACACTAACATATTCTGTAGCGCTGTACAGGGGTTGAGTATATGGCGAAAACACAATGAACACCCTATAAAAAATGAAGGACCCTGTGTTTGAGCTTAGAATCAAATGTACATAGTGTTTGTTTCTAAGGCACTGACACAAGATTGAATGCTAAAAATTATCAGCCTTATTAAATTGCGATTCAGTAAATTTAAAAGGGCTCTATTTAAGCACACAGCATATTTTTTTTACAGAAGTTTTTAGTTAGTGAACTTCTATCCAAAAGCAAGGTATTCACTAACTAAAAACTTCTATAAATAAAATATGCTGTGTGCTTAAATAGAGCCCTTTTAAATGTACCAAATCGCAATTTAATAAGGCTGTATATCTCTTCCATTTTCCCTGTCAAGCTTCTAGCATTAGCAAGCATACACTATAGGTTGCTATGATTCAGAAGGTTTGGGGTACTTGCCACTGTATTTGAGGTTCTTTCCATGATCTCCCTATTGAATATACTAACCCCCCTTCTCCTCCCCCATAAGTAGTAAATTCATGCCTTATACCCTTGATACTTTAACCACCATTACTTCTGTCTAGTCCATCCCCACCTACTAGTTTACAACTCCTCCAACCTTTATACCATCATTTCCCCTAGCACAAGCTCCCTCATCATCAAGCAATCCATCGCTGCTATAGAGATTGTACCCAAGTGAGGAATCATCCCACTGTTCTAAAAAACCCAAACCCTCATTCCTGGAACTGGTAGTATCTCGCAAAATACAATTTAAAATTTGGTAAAATATTTCCAGGTTGTTAAAAAAATAATACAGACTTCAAATTATAATCAGTATATGTAATTATGCTGCAGTGGACACTGCCATTCAGTTTCCACTAATCTACTTCCTGAGGCAGGAGCAGTCTTTGACTGTAAATTAAGATTCTATATGGACTATGGAAATGTGACAGTTCTGTTGTGATAAATGTTATCAAATTGATACACAAATTTTCATCATTTCAAATAATTCATGTAGTAAAAAAAAAAAATATAAAATAAGCCTATTCGTTAAAATTAAAGATTAAAAAAGGGAAATGCAGCCTATTAGCAGTTGATTAAAAGAGTGACCTGCGCCGTCCAAGCTGGGGTATTGCTCGTTTATTTTCCTTTCATTAGATGGTATTCTTCTATAGAGACAGACTGGGGTGTGCAGACTTCACTCATGCTCGAGCTCAGTGGAAAGAATATAAATGCTTCACTGGAGCCAGCCTAATACTTTGGTACTTAATGTCAAGACTCTGAGGTTGAGATACCTTGACAGGATGATGTGAGATGCTATTCTGTATGGCTTTCTGATGCTATTACAGCCTCTGCATCTACCCAGGAGTCAAATGGCATTGAGATATATAGCATCTCTATACAGAAATGTTCCCAATTTAAAATACCATGGCTAATTAATATTGCATTGTTAGTATATACATAACATTAACCCTTTATACAATTATTTCCCTTACTGCATTTTTACTACAAGTAAAAAAAAAATAAACATTTATAGAATTATTTCCCTTATTGTATTTTAGTCTACCCAAAACATTAACCTTGTTTTTGCATTTTCCTTACTGTATTTTACTATATATAAAAAATTAACAATTTTCAGCATTATTTCCATTATTGTATTTTAGTCTACCCCACAGTCTTTATAGAAATTCCCTTAATGCACTTCTACTATACTACTTTAGTCTATCCATCCATTAACCCTTTATATAATTATTTTGCAGACTACATTGGTAATTTACCAAAAAGATAAACCCTTTATAAAACTATTTTTCTTATTGTATCATAGTATATCCAAAAGATTAACCCTTTATAATATCATGTTCCTTGTAGCATTCATAGTATACCCAAAAGATTAACCCTTTATAGAATAATTTTCCTTATAGCATTGATAGTATACCGAAAAGATTAACCCTTTAATAGAATCCTGTTCCTTATTACAATGCTAGTATATCCAAAAGATTAACCCTTTGTAGAATTGTGTTCCTTATCATGTTGTTAGTATACCCAAAATATCAGAATCTTATTACTTCTTGCATTCTTAGATTACCCCAAAAATTAACTATTTACAGAATCATGTTCCTTGGTGCATTGTTAGCATAACCCAAACCATTAACTCTTAAACAGAATCATGTTCCTTATTGCATTATTAGAGTTCCCAAAATATTAACTCTTTACAGAATCATGTTCCCCATTGCATTGCTAGTATATACACAAGATTGACCCTTAAAAGGATCATGTTCCTTATTTCATTGTTAGCATACCCAAAACATTAACTCTTAGACAGAATCATGTTCCTTATTGCATTATCAGAGTTCCCAAAACATTAACCCTTGACAGAATAATGTTCCCTGTTTCATTGCTAGTATATCCAAAAGATTAACCCTTACATAGAATAATGTTCCTTATTGCATTGTTAGCATACCAAAAAGATTAACCCCTCACAGAATCATGTTCCCTTATGGCATTGCTAGTATATCCAAAAGATTAACCCTTTAATAGAATCATGTTCCTTATTGCAGTTAGTATCCCCAAAAGATGAGCCCTTTATTAGGATTATATTCCTTATTATCAAGTGCTGTCTTCAAAAAAAAAAAAAATTAAGATACCAGCAGGATCCCAATCCTCCCAAGCTGCTCCTGTGAATAGTGTCCTTCTCACCTCCTTGTTCCATGTGTATACAATGCATGTGTCTGGGTGGGTGTTGCTTTTTGATGCAGCAGCTACATAATATTGTATGGGTGTCATCTCTCAGATTATAGTGACCACTCAGACACAAGAGACTTGTCCTCAGATGGTACTGTATGGCTGGCTGCGTGGAAGCCTGGCCCCTGTCTCCTAGACACTGGAAGTAATGCAGCCTACCATTTTATATCTAATAGACAGTAAAGATGAATTCTATTCTTTGCTTGGCAGAACATCCGATAGGGTGGCCAATCAGCGGGGGGAGCAGCACTGACGTCACTGGGGTTTATTCTCACTGTCTTCTTGCACAGCCGACTGCAGCTGCTGAGAAGTGGAGGCTCCATTAGAGCAGAGCTATTGATTTGTGATTCGCACTGCAGCACCAGGGCTAGAGAGGCAGGGGCTAGACTAATTATACATGGGGGGGACAGGGGACTATACTAATAATACATGGGGCAGGGGACTAGGCTAATAATACATGGGTAGAGGGAACTAGACTAATAATAATACATAGGATCATGGGACTAGACTAATAATACATGGTGGCATTACATGGACATGGAACTAGACTAATAATACATGGGGGCAGGGGACTAGACTAATGATACATGGGGGCAGGGGGTTAGACTAATAATACATGGGGACAGGAACTAGACTAATACTACATGGGGGCAAGGTCTAGACTAATAATTTATGTGCCCCTGTGGACTAGACTAATAATACATGGGGCATGGGACTAAACTAATAATACATGGGCGCATGTGACTAAACTAATAATACATGGGGCAGGGACTAGACTAATAATATGTGGAGGCAGGGACTAGACTAATAATACATGGGGGCAGGGACTAGACTAAGCATACATGGGGGCAGGGGACTAGATTAATAATACATGGGGGCAGGGACTAGACTAATAATATATGGGGCAGGGGACTAGACTAATACTACATAGGGGCAAGGTCTAGACCAATACTACATGGGGACAGGGGACTAGACTAATAATACATGGGCGCATGTGACTAAACTAATAATACATGGGGCAGGGACTAGACTAATAATATGTGGAGGCAGGGACTAGACTAATAATACATGGGGGCAGGGACTAGACTAAGCATACATGGGGGCAGGGGACTAGACTAATAATACATGTAGGCAGGGGACTAGACAAATAATATATGGGGGCATGTGACTAAACTAATAATACATGGGGCAGGGACTAGACTAATTAATACATGGGGCAGGAACTAGACTAATAATACATGGGGCAGGGGACTAGACCAGTAATATATGGGGCAGGGGATTATACTAATAATATATGGTGGCAGGGAGTAGACTAATCATACATCAGGGCAGGGACTAGACTAATAATATATGGGAGCAGGGGACTAGACTAATAATATATGGGGACAGGGGGATACATTAATAATGCATGGGGGCAGGGGACTAGACTAATAATAAATTGGGGGCAGGGACGGGACTAATAATATATGGAGCAGGGGACTAGACTAATAATACATGGGGGCAGGGACTAGACTAATAATACATGGGGGCAAGGGACTAGACTAATAATATATGGGGGAGTGGAGAGTAGAACTGCCCCAAGTGCAGGTAGCTGCAATATGGCAATTAACCTGCACTGTAATTTTATTATTTATGTGTTATGATGACCTGCAAATGTTTTTATTTATGTATTTAAATATATTTAAATATATATATATATATATATATATATATATATATATATATATATATATATATACAGCTGTATCTTGTTTAACGCCGTAGACAGGTTCCAGGCAATAGGAGTGCCAAGCGAAACAGCTCTAAATGGGTCAGTTTAACATGGGAAGATAGGGATAGGGGAACTAAAAAGTTATTGATGTTGAAGCTTCTGGCTCATCCTGGATTCTGTTTTCTTTTGAATTAGAGGGTTAAAAGGGATCTGGCAGGCAAAAAAAACAGCCCTATAGCGAATCAGCTCTATACGGGGTGGCTTTAAGCGGGGTATATCAGTTTATATATACATTTTCCTTTCAGCACCAGGAGCTGTCCAGTGCAGATGCAGTCCTGGTCCTTAGAACATTTTTAACAGCAGGGGAACATCATTTTAGGATTTCTGATAAATAAAGAATTGCTATTGTTTTTTAGTGATAGAAGATGCCAATAAAAATGCACTTGTTTATTAAGGAGACATCTCTCTCTCTCTCTCTATCTATCTATCTGTACATCAATAAGTATTTTAAAGCACCATACTATATTTAATAATTTCAGATTGCATCTTATGCTGAAGCTTATATATAGAGGGGGAGAGAAAAAAAAATATTGAAATAAAATGTATACTGTATATATATATATATATATATATATATGTATATATATATATATTTATATACATATATATATATTATATTACATTTTACAGCAGTTTATGTTCTGATTTATAGCAAAGCTGAAGCTCATATTTACATATATATATACACAGATAGAGATCTGTTTATATATTAACGCACACATATATATATATATATATATATATATATATATATATATATATATATATAGTGTTCATATTATATATCACAGCACAGTGCTGTATGTAATGATTCCAGCTTATGTAACGGCTGCTTCATAGCAAAATGAAGCTGGATTGTTGCAGATTGCTCCCCCAACCATTGTCTACATCACAGTCTGTGTTATTGTCTGGGTTGCTGCAGTGAGCTGCCTCTCTCCCCTTGCAGTTGGTGCATAATGTTTTCATAGGCTAGGCTGGTTTATATAACACCACTCTGTAATCAGTGCATGAAGCTATATAGCTACCTCTAGCTATCAGGGCAATGTATGTATTAGCCTCTGGATATGGTTGTATCACTATAGCATATATTATTAGTATATTTGATAATAAGGTAGGTAAAGAAGACATGTCTAGGTGTTCAGCCATTATCAGCACAGCTATATTGAGCATGCTTGCCAGACAGGCAGCTATGCTGAACTCTAGTTCCGCCCAGACATGTGCATTGCCATTTTCATTTTAATCAGTCTGCTCAGGATGGCTGCTGATTCATTTTGCAGGACAGCCCCCTGGGAGCCTAGGTGAATGCTGGAGGCGAGCTGCTATTGCATCAATGCAGTGCTCCTCATCACTGAGACATGGACACAGACAGGCAGGGGAAGGAGGCAATGAGCTGCAGAATAACCTCATCCAAAAAATCACTGAAAATACACAAAAAATGAAAAACATATGGTTAAATTTAAGAATTAACATTTTTTTTTCTGAATACAGGTGATAATATATGAAATCCTGCCTAGACATAACAAATAACAGGTTGAGGTGGTATACCTGAGCTAGCAGGAGACTTTAAATGGTGGGATTGACAACCTTATTATGCAGCAAGCTTATTATTGATATTATTCTGCTCTCGGTTGCCATGGCCACCTTGTGAGAGACATTCAATTTTCTCTCTTCCATCATCATTATCTATGAGGCCATCTGTTGTGGAAAATGAATTCAGCCTCATTTGCATGACTGATAAGCAATTTTTTTTATCTATTTAACAGAAGGTCATATGCCGGGGATTTTGAGCTGGTGAAAAAAAAAATGTGAAAAAAAAAGCATATCGAGAGGATGAGTGGGAGTGAGTGCATTAGAGGATGTATGTGGAAGTAAAACAGATCCCTTAGGCCTGCTAGCCTATCCTGCTGCATTTGTCATTCCTGCCAGGGCGACATTTTCCCCCTAAGCTTCTGCACACTAAAGAGAGACACACACACAGAAAGAAAGAGGCAGAGACACACAGATTTCCCTGCAGTCTTCTTCAAGCTGATTTTGGTGGGTGCCTTTTAATTCTAAACCCTGGAATATTGCTTCTTTATTCAGATTTCTATGGAGGAAAATCAGCAACATACAGTATTCTTATGGTATGATCTGTCTTTATAAACTGAATATTGCAAAGGCATGTAGATGGTGGCTTTGACTGTAGATGTATAGTATCTAACTTTTAATGGCATGTGTTGTTGTTCTGTATGTTATATGAATATGGCATTGGCAATGTATTTGCTTTACAGTGTTGGAATTACACACATGAAGTTTTGTATTGTAGTTAAATGTTGTGTGATAGCTTTCCTACTGTATATTTATATAAAATTTCAAAGCTATATTTATCATGTTCCTCTAAACTGCAGACAACAGTGCCACACACAAATATATATATATATATATATATATATATATATATATATATATATAGACAGAAGCATAAATATGTGCTGCATGTTTATATATATATATATATATATATATATATATATATATATATATATATATATATATATATATTAATTTATAACGGCATATCTACAAATATATTTACACAATTTCTTTACAAGATTACACAATTTCTTTACAAGAATATACAGAATTGATATTGATAAATTCCAGCACTATAACTTTTACCAGTAACATAATTAGATCATTTACCACTTTTTACTCTTTTTAATAAGACATATACAAAGTTATGTCTTATAAATATTAATTACAAAAGTACAATAGATTGTATTGGTTTATTTTGGTCCTTTATTTGCTATATGGATTTAGTGATAAAATACCTTATTTTCACTATATATATATATATATATATATATATATATATATATATATAAATATATATATACATTCAGAATGCTATGAATTGTCAGTTGCTTTCCCCAGACAAGACTCATAATAATATGTACTTTTACTTCTGACAAGTTTATTTGATGACAAGCTCTTTTCCATGCAGTTGTTTGATAACAGTTGGTGAAATATTCCCTTGCAAGTTGCAAAAGCTTTTTTCATATAACTGAGTCTCTAAGGGAACAACATTTATAGAAAATTATAAATGTCTGATTATTATTATAAAAGTAGATACCAAAATATATGTGTTTCTGCTGGAATTTCATAATTTGTAATAGAGTTTCAGATTATTTTTTTTTCATTTTACAAAATGTATTCAGAAACATATATGTCTAGAGCATGACTTGGAATAATATTAGTCATTCTTGCCATATTTTATTACATTTTGCAATATACAAAGGGGAATAAGTTGAACCTTTTTGACTACTCATAGTGCATATAAGGTATGCTTCTGCATTTTTTATTTATTTCATGTAATATTTCAGTGAAGTAAAAGCAAATAGCCTAAGAGATAAGAGAGAATATGCCCCCCTCCCCCCCAAAAAAGTTAATTAGCAAGCTTGGATTCCTCCTTGCCACCCTGACATTTGACTGCTGCTAATTCACTGATTAATCTCATTAATGTGATTATGGTAGGATTTGGAGTTGGCTGCCATTGTTCTGTAGACTGCTATTCAGACAGACTGTTCCCCACCTCTCTGGGTTTTGCAGACAGGTTTATTAGCTGCTGTGGTTTCCCTGACTTTCCCTTTCAGCACCAGGAGCTGTCCAGTGCTGATAGCAGCTGCAGTGCTGATCCTCAGGAACTTTCTTATACATAGGATTATTGCATTTTTGTACTGATTTTGCTCAGTAGGGAAACATAATTTTAGGGTTTCTGATAAATAAAGAATTGCTTGTGTTTTCTAGTGATAAATGAGCCTATAAAACTACACTTGGTTATTATGACGACATATAATATAGCTGTAAAATATCTGGTCTAAGCAATATTATAGGGATTACATTTATTTGACTACACTAGCAAAACTGCATAGGAATATACTTTAATTGCCCTATTATATTAACTGTAAAAATGTATAAATTGTGCATTATTGCAATCTGTTATGCTATCTCATTCTGATATTTCAGCATTTAATAACATTTATTCTATTTAGAATTTGACAAACAAAAAAATAATTCCACACCTGTACTTTTTCCCCATACCATCACATATTCATGGCACTTAGTCAGATAAAAAATATAACCTGTGAGCTTACTAGCAGATAATTTAAAATATAGCATACTCAATGACAATAATACAGTGCACTTTTTATTAGTTTTGTATAATAATTTGATTGACTATATGTTCATTTTTTTATTTTATTTTTCACTCTTTGTTCACATTGTAAGGCCATTTCTCTTGTTTCGCTATATTTTTATGTCTGGATGCATGCATTTTTTCGCTCTCACATATGTTATGCATTGCCTTTCTCTTTTTATGACTTTCAAACACATGCTGTATTCTTGTATACAATAACTTATTTGCTTTTACATATATTTTTTTAATATTATCCCCTCCCTTTTGACTTCCTCAGACTATGAATCTTTTCTCCACCTCTTTTCTTTACTTCTTTCTTTCCTATTCTCTGCTAAACTCCTCCCTTTCTTCATTTTTGATGCATGCCACTTTTCAATTGTAACTTTCATATAACTCCATAATAATACACATTTTATTGTTTTTCTTTGTTTCATACAAAAATGTTTTTAAAATCTTCTCGCATAGCAGACTCAATTATTGTAAATATACATTTTATTTACTTTAACAATGTAAAAATTATATTATTTATACAAAGTAAATAGGAATTAAAAATAGATTTTGGGTTGTAAATATATTCTTAATGTTTTCATTTCACGTGCCATATCATAAAATAAGTAAAGAATATATATTCAAAATAAATATAAAAATAATACAATATTGCAAATGACAATCATAAATAATTCAAAAGCCTCACAATTTCATGTAGATTTGTGATAACTAATGTCTTTCACATATCAATATATATCTTGAATGCCTCCTCTGACTTTGATATAGTGTACATTACTCATTCTGCTTAATATTACCATAATTCATACTGCAGGGTCAATATATAGAAAATAGACAATGTGTATGTATGTATTGCCTGTGTTACTTTTCTAGCTATTTTCTGCTTCTAACTGCAGAGTAGTAAATGCCATGGTTTGCCAGAGGGGGCGTAATATTTTATTTGTATGTAAATAGAATTACAACATATACAGAATGTGATATGTACTTTTGTAGGCACATTAAGCTATCCAGTGTAACATCAAACATAATTGCGTGTACACGTATTGCTTCTTGACATCTTGCATAGAAGATTAAATAACAACTGTGCATTAGTAAAAACTTCAGAGCATGTATCAAAATAACATTAGCAGGTATCCAAGATTTGAGCATAAAAGCATATATAGAGAAAGGGTTATCTAATATGGGCATATTCTTCCATTCTTTTGTGAAGGAGCTATATGAAGTGACATCCACTGTTCCTATCATTCCTCCCAGGTTTCTAATACATTTAGTAACACAGACAACATGTCATCATTAAATAAAAATTAAATATGTTAAAATTTAAGAGTGTATTTATTTATTCTGAACTGTGTAAAACATTTTGTTGAATATCAAGCCAAGATCTTCAAAAGAGAATACTATATATATGACACTTCAGTGGTTGTTAAACTATAAAATACATAATTAATTAGTGTTAAACTGAATTTTAATGAAAACTGACATGGCTTTTATAGTAGTACAGGGAAATGAGAGTTAAAAGTATGGAAGATAAGAGATAACTAAACCTCATGCTCAATTCATGAGTTGCAAAATCCTGAGATGTTTACAATATGACAGACTGAAACTGATTGGCTAAGGCTCCAAAATGTGACCTAATAACAGCCATGTTTTATTTCTAAATGGATTGCATAAATTGGATTTTCTTGCCAAAAAACTAGCTCTCAGTTTGGTCAATTCAGTCATTCCAGATTTTGGCAAGTTATGTTAGATGATGTAAAGAGATATATTTATCATATACAATCCCTGTCTCTATATGAGTCATAGAGACAGGGACACTTATACATACTGGAACTAGGGAAACAACACATAGTCTCTCAACTATATGCAGTGGTACTCTGTGTATGTGTATATTGCATGTCAACTAAAATAAATGTATTTTATAATTCACTATATTATTTATATTTGTATACTATATTGTAGGTTAAATACAAACATTTAGTAAGTACCATTTTAAGTGGTAGGGAAAATATAGTAAAGAAATGCAAACTTCTAGATGGAATTTTCTGTTGATATATATATATACAGTAAAAACCCCTCTTATTCGGCAACCACCGGGACTCCCTATTGCCGGATACGTGTAGTTTCCGGTTAATCGGGAGCCCCTGATTTTAAGTGTCTAAACGACCCTTAGACCCCCCAAAACCCCATTTAGGGCCCCCAAAAAAATTAGAAAAAATTAGCTTTTTTTTTTTGCAGTCTCAAACTGCCGGATAGTTCCAGTTATGCCGGTTTAGTGGGAGTTTTTTGAATTTGGGGAATTGATGCCAGTGCCGGTTGCTTGAGAGTCCTAGTTAGTAGGGTGCCTGATAACTTGTATTCTACTGTATATATATATATATATATATATATATATATATATATATATATATATATATATAAAGAGTGAGATAGCCGTGAGTGTCCAGTAATCCAGATGAATAATCAGAATATTGCAGTATATAGTGATACCTTTTTTATTGGACAAACATATTCACTAACTAGCTTTTGAGAGTTATCTCTCTTTGTCCATCTCGAAAGCTAGTCATAATATTTTTTAATATGTTGGTCCAATAAAAAAGGTATCTCTATATACTGCAATACTCGGATTAGTCATATATATGTATGTATATAGACATCTAGATGGAATACTTTACATGAATCTTAGTTATATTTTGTTTTTAATTATCTATATATCCATCCATATATATATTTATACAGCATAATACATATAATTAACAGGTACAAATCTCACACATAGACACATACGGTGCACTTTCAGTATTTTCAGAAATCCAATTTTGCCATTATTTGACTTATTTTATTTTGATTTTATTTTGCAGGAAAAATTCATATTTAGTATAAAAATATAATCACTGCAAATAATGTAAATATATTACAAATATAACGCACAAATGTGGTGATAGCAAAATAAAGAATTATACAATATCTTTATATATTTATAAGTATTACTCAAAATATCCAATGCCTAACAGTTTAGATAATGATTCTGGTATTAGCAGGTCCCATCTATTATAATATATACAGCACTGCACACGCTACCCAGTCTGCTTGAGAGATTTAGGGGCCTGTGGGTACAATGTAAGGAGCACACAGCCTCCTCATACTTGTCTGGAAAGCCTAATAAACAGGAGAGTTAGAGATCATTTGTTTATTCCAAAGGCAGAGCTCAGCAGCCAAGTGCACCCACACATTAGGATTTGGGGAATGGGCATTTCTGGTTGTGCTCAGAGGATGTCAGACTGAGACTGGGTAAGTCAGCAGTATGCTACTGTTGCTATTCTACAGCAGTAATGTGGTCTCTAAGGGAGCTAGTGCTTGATGCACACTACACAGCTAAGCTTTCTATAGCCCATTGCCTCACAGACAGTCTGCCGCTCTCTTAATAGAGGATACAGTTGGTGCATCAGCCTCAGCCCTGCACACATACCCACATATCCACTCTCTTTAATGGTGTCAACTTATACGTTTCTGTCTCTGACTCCATTGCTTCCTTATCTAAACCATCATTACTTGAGTCCAAGTGGCACAATAATTATCACCCATTTAAGAAGTGATCTTGTTTCTGCTTCAGCTGAAGAAAAAGAGAAAATATGCAGTGAAAAGTTGATTGGATGAATGAAGAGAAATGGTGGGCGTTCAAAAGCATTAGAAGAGTTTAGTTGTCATGGAGCACATTTGTCAATTTTCTTGATGCATTTCTTATGATGGGAACAAGCTTGTTTGCTGCTGAAATGATTACTTATCAGATCACGGCCTAGTTGAAGACACAAAATTGGACTCTATTACCTAATGATTCACCTGGACAGCACTGTACAATACATCTCCTTCTGATTATCCAGCAAGGTAAATATACCCTTTGTCTGGTGTTTCTTATTGTGGTTGAAATCTAGTAAGTGGAATCCATAGATCTGCTGATTAAATACTTATATACTTTGCTTACTGCTAAAATGTTGCATGTATATAAACTTAGAGAGATTAATAGATTGTGCTTGCTGTATTCAGAAACATGTAAGAGATTGCAAAATGCTGTAAGCTGTTGCTTTATTGAAGCAAGTTTTGTGTCTAGACAATACCATTGTTTTGCCATTAAGGACTTGTTATTTTTTAATTAGCCTGTATTGTCAATAAACATGATTTTATGTTAAAAAATACATTTAACGTTTTCTAATAATGCAGTTTTCCCAAGCTAAAATGATGGACTAAAGTATTTTTTCAACGTTAATTACTATTACTATGTAAAATAAATCTGCTATATAAAATAGATAGTCAAAATAGCACTGCTATATAAAATATATAGGTTGTAGTTTCTGTTGAATGATATCCTTATAGTTTCTTGCTACCTCCTGTTGTCTTCCCTTGCAGACATTTTCAAAGATTGACCTATTTTTAAATTCCTGCGTTTTTGAAAGAAGTCCATTTCTAAGTTGTCTCATATCTGTCTCAACAGTATGTGAATGTCTTTGTGTGAGTGTGTGTATTTGGGTGTCTGTTTACTATGTGACTTTATTATTTGCTTGATCTGCATTTTGGCTCTAAGGGTAGAACTGACCATTTATCCTATTTGCCATGTGTCTGATAACATTACTAGTGTCTCCAGCATCACACAACAAAACAAGAAGTAGCCATAAATCACATTAGGTTTTATTCTTCATAAATTGTTAGAATTTTTACATTTAGTAATGTATATATAATCTAACATTATCTATATTTTGAATGGCCAACTTTAGCTCCGAAATATGCATTCAAGCTATGTTTTTTATCATGAAACTATTTTCTATAAAACTATAAACTAAGGCAATTTTACCCAGACACAAATACCTTCCTAGTAGCAAAGGAGCTCTCCATGGTTAAAACATGTTACAGCCCAACTCCATGCCTTTGTAGTTTCTATGCACTGGATTTTGGGCACAGTACTTTGATTAGCTGAAATAAAAAAAGAAAGGCAGCTACATATAACTAACAAAGGCACAGAACAAAGACACAGCCGGAATATTTTGTGGTAGCAGAAAATCTACAATCAGTAAAACAAGCAAAAAAATCCCAGTAAATGTGATTTTGGGGGGGGGCATTAGTAATTATTTTAATGCAAAATAAATGTGAGTTGATGGATTGATATTATATTTGGCATATATCTATATAAGTGCAATTTGTATTTTATAATTTAACTGTTTCTATATCTGTTTTGCCATAGCACTGTGATGAATGGACTAATACAGTGTATTTTTAGACCCTGACCCTGTTTATGCAATGGGAATTCTCAATATTATCATCAAAACTTTGGAAAGCCCATTAGTTTGAGGCTCTTGACAGTGCTGCATCTCCAGCATTAGAATTCAACACAGACTCCTGAATACTGCATTGAGTCTAGTCTCATGCTGCCTACATGCTGACCTAAATACTCATCTTCAAACGCAGATATCCATTTAATAAGAAATCTAAATGTTTTCCTGATGTCATCTTTTATGGTTAAAAATGGATATATTGTTTCAGCAATGCATATTGTGAGAATATAATATTTTAATTGCAATATATTTAAATATTTAAAATAAAATAGTATGGGGAATGTTTTAAAATGTATCTGGGCTTTATATTTCAGCCAGCTGTGTTATTTGGAATATAGAACACATTATAGAACCTTCTAACAATGCCAGCTAACCTGACTTTGGAAATAATCAAGGCTGCAGGCAACCCATAGAGAGCTATTAAATCAAGTCTGCTATGGAACTGTCTGGTAGACTGTGAACATTCACAGAAATCAATGCTGTATCTTGCCAGTAGACCCTCTGCATCACTGAAATCCCCACCTGCTTTATTCATCTGGGCAACTGGCTACTTGTACATGAATACAGTGCTGTATATTTGAAGGAGCAGCATCTACACATTTATTATAGATCAATCCCAATAAAGGCTAAAATGATTTTATATAAGTCTACCTTCGCAATCCTGACATCCAGGATAGGGTTTGAATTATCTATTTTCCCAACTCCATAATCCCTTGATAATGGTCTAGTCTTGGTAATTAGGAATTATGTGAGTTTTTTTTTTACCTATTGGATAGTGGAATACTGCAGATTTTATACAAAGAGACAAGCTTTACTTTGCTTTCAACAAAATGTACCCTGTGAGAGATATCAATATGTTTGTAGCTTAGTTTCGCAAGGGAGGGAGGAAGAAAAAGCTTGCTCAGCGTCTGTCTGTGTTATGTAGGGCTCTAGTTGGCTCTGTAAGATTTATGTTCTCCACACTTATAGTGTAATATTTGGCGGTGGCTTGCAGACATGGTAACTCAATTCAGTTTTGTAGAAATATAGTATAGTATAGGTGTTGTTTAGATAGTATGTGTTGTTTATTTAGTATCAGACATATTGTGCTGCATACTAACCAATGAGGTATCACAATATAAAGTTTACCAATCATATTAAATCATATGATTCAGTGTCAGCGCCTTTAGCTGGAAGTCAAATCGGATAATGTCAAAATATAAAAGTGCAGCAATGAATATTAATATTGTCTACTTCCTTATGTATTCAACTCTGCAGTTTGTTGCTTTTTTAAAGAAAGAATGAGAATATTTGGCATACAGACCTGTGGGAATTGCTTATTTATGGTGTTTTTCAGAACCAGTCTGAAATAGTAATAACTAAATAATCTATTCACACTGTAAAAATATATCTTGGTGTTTGTATAATATTAGAATATTATTGCTCAGAGAATTTACTAAAATAGAGCAGATGACAATCTGAAGGCCAGTTTAGGGACAGGTTGCATAATATTCCTAAGACTACAGCATTAGCATATAAAGATAAGATATGATGACAGTAAGGAACTCCTTGTCAATCCTACATCTGTATGTCCTCACCCTACCTGAGTCTCATGCCTTATTTGATGTACCACTTTCTCAATATTTTCAGCATAGTAAAATTGTTGACTTTATATTTTCATCTACCACCTTATTCCCCCTCTCGTCCCTGCATTATAAACCCTTTTAATAACATTGCATATATTTACTTTTCCATTGAGCTAACAACTATATAGTGCTGACCAGTCTATTTTCTGCTAAAATGGAATATGTATAGAGCCTCTAATCCCATTTTTTATTCAGTTTTTTGTATAGTGTCTTTAAACTAACTAAACATGATATTGGGCAATTATTTTTAGAAAACAATATATACATAAATATGTTCTTTACATTTTGCAGCTTTACTTGCAATTATTCTTCATTGTGAAGATCAGTGTTATTTTCCTATCTGCTACTAATAAGCTTCCCTTTCATCCTGATGAGAGCACTGGCAGTTGTTGCTGCCACATTCCCATTGTGCAGGCAGAATCTTCCTCTTCATTCTGAGTCTCCTTATGAGGTTGATTTGCTGAACTTAAAAAAAAGCATAAATTAGAGGCTGTGTTATCTTATATTGCATATTTTCAAGTGTAATTCTTCAAGAGTATGTATTTAAAATACAATCACTGTATTCTTTAAGTCACCAAGGTCCATATGTATTCATGAAAATGAAGTCATGGTCCAGAATCCATATTTGTATGGATATACATGCAAATAATGGATAATGATGGCATTCTTGAAGACACAGGAAGGAAGTTTACATAGTGAGACTTAAGAAAAAATACCAGGTAACCAATATGTTATTCAAGCTTTTGGAAACTTTAGGTGGAATATATGAAAAATGTAATGGGCAAACCAGAAGAATGAATACTGATTTGAACCCATGTCTGCCAATTGACTGAGCTATGTAATCTGTCCTGTGATTTATGGCTATAGCTTAGGATCTTAGAATAAATGCCTGCCAATAAGATATAGCCCATTTAATAACCATGGTCTATGAGATTAATTTAGATCAAATGATGTGCAAATCAATATTCAAAACAGTCAGCAAGCATAGTTCTAGGTGGTATCTACCCAATGATATACCTTGGCTTAGCATAAAATCTGTGTAATACAGCAGGAATAAGCTTAAAGGAAGACATGTTTAGAATGGTTTATGGATTGAAGAGGGAGGCATTTGTGGGCACATTTGCATGTCCCTGTTAAGCGTCCCAGAATGCAGTGTAATAACAGTTTTTAACTTGCCTTAGACATTCAAATGTGAACGCAGATGTACTTTTTATTTACTGTACTACTGTATGGTGGAGGGCTTCTATCGCTCTTTTGCCCACCATATATTAAATGATTGTTGTGATGAACTACCTATTCATAAGGTCCAAAACACAAGCTGAGATCCTGCTCCATGCTGATGGTAAGCTTGAAACTGCTGTACGTGGATAGGATTCCCAGCTTGTGTATAATCCAACCTTGGCTTTGCATAAAAGCTGTGTAATACAGCGGGCATAAGTTTAAAGGAAGCCATGTTTATAACATTTTATGGATGGACGAGTGAGGCATTTGTGGGCACATTTGCATGTCCCTGCCTAGCTTCCCAGAATGCAGTGTAATAATTGTATTTCGCAAAATGCTGGGCATAAAACAAGTTTTTTTACTTGTTTTAGACATTCAAATGTGAACACAGATGTTCTTTTTATTTGCTATATATATATATATATATATATATATATATATATATATATATATATATATATATATATATATACACACACAATTGTATAACAATTGTATAACTACAATTACTAAATCAGTTCATGCTGCTTTGAGGATTACACAAGTGATTCTACGTTTGAGAAAGTTCGCAATAGTCCTGTACAAAACAAGCCTGTATAATTGTACATAAAAAAATATGATAAAAGATTACACTGTTAATAATTCAGAATGTAGTTTGCTGAGGCAGATATCATTTGGAAATACCTTGGGCAGAATATATAAAATATATGACTTATGAGTAACCAAATTAACACTCATAACACATCCATCATGGTCAAGTTGTCTGTATGTGTACAACAGTCCTTTGTAATCCTAGTATATTAAAAATAAATTGTGAGTCTCATATATAGCCCTAATTACCATAACCATATTCAACTCAGCAGCAACTTGAACACTGACCAAACCTCTAATTTGTTTGTTATACGTCTGTTTATCACCTATAGATAGCCAGGAATTCCAAAACAATATGATAAAATATTAATAACATAGATAAATAATAAGTATTGGTGACGTGCAGAGATGCTTCACCAAAGCAATTATAATTGTTAAACAACAATCTTTTCCCCACAAACTCCTATCAACTGTTTTGAGCTGGGGACATTTTATGAGGACATCTTAATGATCTAACAATGTAACGCTAAAGTTTCCATATATGTTTTAATATAGTATATGCTGGAGACAATGCTGTATTAGGTGGTTTTTGCTGGAACACAGACTTTGAATAGTTATCTAGACTCACGTTGCTCTTAAATACCAATAGACCGGTCTTTCACACTGTTCCTCACCCTTGATGATGTTATGAGGGACACTAGCACCACTATGATCTTTGAAAGTAAGTTTAATGTTGAGTTATTTTTTTAAATCACTGAATCTATACTTTATGTATAACTATGACTAGTAGTAGTTGTATGTTTAAAGTTTTAGGCTCTCCTCGTCCTTCTTTGTTCCTGAGGACTGGCGTATAATGTCTCAGAGGCCAGCACTGGTCTCGGGATTGGCTGTTGACAACTACCGATCTTAGCAATATTTAAAACTTTCAGCAATTTGTAACTATCTTGGGTTACTAAATATATGATTTACTCTTCAAAAAATATTTAATGTTACTGTCTTGATTATTTGCTAATGCATCATAAAAAGTAAAGTTTACCCAAACAACAGTGATCCTTTAAACATAATAACTGAAACCATACGAAAAGCTGAATCAAACTGGTTATTTCAGAGTAGTTTTGAGACAATACAACTAGTTTAGTCACCCCTGTTTCTACTTTTTGTTTTCTGCTTTGCTTCTTTGCCTACTTACTTGTAAGCCACTTGACATAAATGCTCTTTTTTATTTAATGTATGTGTAGGTAGACACATTTATCCAATACTTTCCTGGCAAACTCTTGCCTATTATCTGAAGTACTCATCTAGTAACATGTCCTTCCATTGACTGTACTCAATTTGCCAAAGCTTTTTTTTCCACTTGCCCTTCAATCAGCGTAATATCGGCAACTTATTCCTCTCATAGAACCATCTTACATATGGGTCTATCATTGTATATTAAACTCTTTAGAAGAAGAGCTACTGAAAAGCAAGCAGAGGCCAAATGAAATGTATCAACATATTACGTCTGAAAGCTTCCTGTTCCTTTTACCACAAAATTGACGGATTTTAATGCACAATATATGAATAATCTTATTTTTACATATGTTTTACATTTAATTTAAGATAATGCTTACGTGTTCACCTAATAAAGCGCACTTGAACACAAAATTGGATGGTTTTCAAACTGGTTTTCCCTGTGCAGGTTCTATGGTACAATTTTCTAGCTTACATTATAATATTATGTTCCCTGCATTTGTTTAGTTGGCAACAGATCTTCCCTTGAGAAATAAACACCTATAATGTGTGACAAGAAGTTTACTTGCACACTCTCACAGGACACACTAATCCACTTGTTTACACAAATCATGCACCACCTGTGCAGAAACAGTGCTAGCTAATGATGGAGACAAACACAAAACATCACAAAATTAATGATGTCTCCAACCTCTTTAGACATCTTTGTACAACATATACAGCATAACAGATTATACAATAGTCCTTGTATAAAAGAGGCAGTTCCTGATGGCTGATGAACTGTTCCTTAATATTAAAAGGATTCTTGGAGTGAATAGTAACTTTTCTATATGAAGCATATAAAAAAATGCAAATGTTTGTCACACCAAGAGTTGAGAGCCTAAATGGAGGTAATCTGCTAAAAGCTAATCTGGGGTGGGGGATACTGCATATAGTATAAAAATACCACACAATTGCTTATCTACACACATTGGAAAATCTGGGGGGATTTGTCCCCCTTGTCCCCCCCCCAGTTCCTACACCCATGGCCACTCATATGTGTCAGATATAGGAACCAGTTGTATGAATATTCATTTTATTCACAAATTAATGGGACTTAATATTGATTGAATTACAGAAAAGTGAAAGTGGGCCAGAGGTGATCATAGACCAAATGAGAAATATCTGTTTCTTAAAAAGATCACTTAATGATGCAATAAAAAAAATAGTTTTCATTTTGTGAACTATGTATTGAACATTAAAACGATTTTCAATATTAAACTTACTTTCAAAGATCAGAGTAGTGGTATTGACGCTCATAAGTACATCAAGGGTAAGGAGAAGGATCCAGTGGTGCTATTGTCCCTCATAAGGTCATCAAGGGTGAGGAGAATGATCTGTGTGAAAGACAGATTTATAGATAGTCTAGCTAGTCTGACTTCGATTAAAAATTCCTTACCAATGGAAACCACCTAATACGGCATTGTCTCCAGCCAATGAGTAATATTGTGTTGATATAATCTTACAATTTAGCACTTCCTGCTAAATTAAAAGTGCCACCTGTCGGAATGGAACTTATTGTGGGTGGAGAGCGGCAGTAGTTGAATCTCATCTTTAAGAGTAAGTTTGATATTTAATATTACTTTTTAAATCAGTGAATATGAACTGTACTAATGATTAGTGCTTAATTAAAACATCTAATTCATGTTTTTAGGGTATTACATTGGTCCTTTGAACTAATTTAAATGTATGTTTACAAGTGATAGGAGCTTTCTTATCTGGTGACTTGTGGTAGCAAAATTTTTTTTTCTTTTTTTTTTTTTAATTTTCAATATTTATAAAAGATGAAATACATAAAATAGAGTACATAACATATATACATACTTGTACAGAATAGATACAGAATAGATTACATTTACAAAGAAAAACTGCATGGGAAATGGAAAAAAAGAAAATAAAGGGGGGAGGGAGAGTGGCATTTCTGGGGGGAAAATAACTTCAAAATGTCTTTCATTTATATCAAGGCTGTAGCCCCAAATCTGTTCTCTTAAGTTGGAATTCAACTCTTTCTTCCACGCAGTTATTTTACAATTTATGCTATGTATCTATCAGGGGAGTCAAATGTATTGTGTGTCCCTTTTGAAGTATCTGGGACTATATAGGAAACAGTTTGCCTATCACTCAAATGTCAGTTCAACGTATATGTGCTTAAACATCTATATTCTGGCTATCCACATGCATAACATATTTTTCTTACAGTATGCCATTATTGTTAAAAATGGTGGAATCCATGTACTGATTGCACCTCCACCCAAGCATGACAAACCATGCAGCCAGTCATGGTGCCTGACCCAAATAAGTTCATCTCTGTGCTACAGTTTTAATAATACTGAGCAGGTATATTCTTCACATAGAACTTAACTTAGCTTAAATAATTATTCCTTTTTAGTAAGCAGATTATTAATACAGCATTTACATCAATTATTATTACTATTATTATAAAGCACTAACACTGTTTACAATGTAGAATAAAGTACAGTGGGTACAACAGGCAGGTTATAAAGGTATAAACACATTTTAAGCTAAGTAAAAATACAAACACAATACAATAGGGCAAAAGATAGTTTGGTGCAATAAAGTTTAGGACCCTATTCCAAAGAGCTCACAAGGCGTGACTGCTTCTCTTCAGACCTTAATATCACTATAATTAAAATTATAATCTGTTGTGAGAAAAAATACATAGAAAATCGGTCCTATCCCCATCATCTTGAATGTATGACTCTTGCTATCCTTTTGTTAAGATCTTTTTGCTGGTGGCAGAGTGTTTTGAAATTACTCAGAACTGGTTCAAGGTTGTTGTTATCATTTGGTACTAATTGTATTTAGTTAAGAAATTTACAAAAACTAGTAAGCGGGGAGGAGAAAAAAATGTAGAAACAATACAATATAGTTACATTTTGCTAAGTTTTTTAATATTACAAAATGTAAAAAAAAATTATCCTACCATAGACAATATACTTTAGAGCAGACATTTAAACTAAATGAAGAATAAAGTTAATAAATAAATCATTAAAACGGATTTCCATAAACAATATTAGTTGACATGCTCAACATGTGGTTGTATATTGTGATGTCAGTAATATAAAACTGACCTTCATCTTGCATTTTCCTTTCTGGTATATCTACTGGCCTTTGAATTTGTAAAGTGTTAAACAAGTTTACAAGTTTGTGCTTGTATGTGTGTGTTTAATGGGTTGTTGCACAGGTATCTTTGTTATACCCCGAAGGTCTATTAACTGTGAAGTACTCCTGCCTATTCACTTTGAGCTTTTATATTTTTCATTTGGTGCAAGAAAATATAATGTTGATGTAGATGTGCTTTAAAAATGGACTTTTAAACAACCATGTCTGAAAATAGGTAAAATGTTTAGATTATTAAAAAAAACAGACTTTAATTTATTAACTTTTATATGCAATTAAGCTGCAGTGGAATCTACCCAATTGATTTCTGTTTTTGCTATTATCAAGTTAACTTTTTTTTTAAAAGCATTATGGAAAAGTGGGACCAGACTGGTTCTTTAACTCAGTAAATCTGTTGAACTAATGCAGCTGCCAGCAAAGTGTATCAGCATCTAATACTTTCCTTCTATGACTCCGGGGAATCCTAGGGGACAATGTACTCTGGCAGCACAGCACAGTAATTATTTATTATGTTTCTTGTGTTTGTTTTCTTGCTTCCAATTCTAGGTAGGTATCAAAGGCAGTGCTCCTAGTTAGTACATTTTACTGAATCTCCTACTACTTCAATAGTAGCACTCATATACACAAAAATTCACAGTATAAACAAAAAAAGAAAACATACAAATATTGTGAAAACCTATATTTTTTTAAATTAGAGAATATTGTGTTTTGTGCAGTGGCGGAGCTAGAGAATGGAGGGCGCTGGTGCAAAAAAAGATTTTTGAGCCCCCTCCTCCAATCAGGAGTTGAGATACAACCATTACCAACTCACTTGGTGCCCCTCCCTAAGACCACTTCCCATAACAGCACCCCTCCCCAAGACCCTTTCCATAGCTACCCCCCCCCCAAGATCCCTAACGCTGCTGCCATTCCCTTACCTCCTGACTACATGAAGCACACATACACACACATATATACATATACTATCTGTTCATAGCACCCAGTCGCCATCAGCAGCAATATTCACATAGAACCCAGTCCCTCTCAACATCAACCTCCACACAGCAACCACCCCTCTTAGCATCCATACCCACATAGCACCCAGCCCTTGTCAGCAGCCATCCCCTCTCAACACCCATCCCCTCAAAGCTCATCCCCATGTTCTCTTCTGTCACTGTTTTTCACCTCTTCCCTGATACATATCCCCAGCATGCTCCACACTGCTATCACTTGGAGCTTAAGTAGAAATGCTACCCAGAGGAGGGCCCTGGTGCATTGCACCACCTGCACCACTGGTAGCTCAGCCCTTGGTTTTGCGGTCCAATTATATATTTAGAACCCAGTGAATATGCATAAGAAACAGGGGACATGTGAGAAAACTATTGATGTAACAAATGCATACATTTTAAAAACTATTTAAATTATAAAACAATATAAAGACTTATTTAGCCAGTATTACTGTATACAGCAGATCCTATGTTTCAGATTCAGTATTGTACATTTATATTCTGTCCTCTGTATCAATACTATGGCAAGTATTATTTTATTGGTCTGTGCTCTCTGCTATCCTTTTGACTTAGTTTTCTTGATTTCTTCTATGGACCTTTTCTTTTTTTCTGTGCAGGAGACAATTTCTGTTACTCATGTTTAATATATAAATGCCACATTATTTCCTATTAATAATGTCATGCTGCACATTTTAACTGAGTGCCCATGAACTACAAAATAGCATTTGGAGAATTTACATTTCTGTTCCCGTACCTCCGCCATCTACAAAACTATTGAGGATTTTGGTGAAATCTATTTACATAATTAGTCTACATATATCACACATAAATATATATCTGACATTATGAAGTGTAGCTTTAAGTTTTATAATGTGTGGTGAAAATACCACTAAAGATTTCCCCATTTTTTACCTTTTTCGAATCTAACATATGCTGATTATATCAGACACACACATTACATGGAGTAATTCTTTACACACATAGACTTATTTTATTTAAAAATAAAACGTGTTTCCCACACCCCAGAGCTGCTTACATAGGCACAGTGAACTTACCAATAGAAACACTTCATTTGGGTACAGGTTTTAACCCTTTACTAACCTTCAAGCCAAAAGTAGCTCAATGCAGAAATCTACAAATCAGTGTCTGACTCCTCCTACTTCCTTCTACAGGGAGACTTCACATTCCATGATTCCTTCCTGCACAAACTGCCATCATGGATTATTATATTGTATTGAAATGTATTAGCTGCCTGTGATTGGCCAAAATAAATTATGAATGTTATGCTAATTTTAGCAGGGATTAATGTGAATTTAAAGGATTAGTTCTCTTCATTGACTAATAAATAAAAGGCAAATTTGTCAGTATCCATCCAATTTTGACCAAGTGTCAGTGTGCTATTTCATGTAAGAGAATCTAAGTCTTATAACCATCTCTTTTTAGTCCCTTGCCCTATAGCATTCACATAGGTTGTCTCTAATTATAAAAGCTTTCAGATCTGGCATTAAAATGATATTGAAAAGTATTTTTTCCTACTACACCTGAAAGAGCATGAGTTTATTCTTTTTAACTGAACAATAAACTGATTTAAGGTAATAATTGCCCTGCAGGTTTATAATCCCTTTCAGGTAAAGGACAGTCATAGGGGTGTATGAACCCTGAGTTTCATCCATTGAGACAGGGTACTGTTGTATAATGAGTACATTTCATGCAAGTGTAATGCAAGTTTACTCAATGCTTTTTGCAAAAAAAATAACCCATTTCTAATTTAAATAATTGTTTTTAATGCACGATAGAGTTCTTTTGCATTACCTTTTACACGCAGCTTGGCATTTTTTAAAAGGAATACAGTAGACTCTTAGTTATTTGGCACCCATTGGGATTGGTAGATGCAGGATAAATGTAGTTTCTGGTTGCTTGAGAGTTACTATTAAAAGAGGCCTAGATTATCTGCACATAGGATGCTCTGTTAAGTATATTTGTCAGTGAGGGCTGTTCTAGCAGCAGCAGCTTTCACACCTCGCTTAAACACAGGTACTTTGGCTGGAGGGTGCAGTGCTGACCCCTGGGAATGTAACGCTAACACTGCACTGGCTCGATCACTCCAGGTAAAACTGAATTACAGAGACATACAGTGGATGTAATCTAGGTGCCTGTAAGCATTTTGTGGCTCGACAACCTGGCTCCTGGCATTTGTTGAGCCCTGTAAATTTTTATTTTTATTTAAAGTACAGTATCCAATTTTTTTCTGATTGCTTGAGAGTTCTGGTTGCTTGAGTTCTGTTGACTGAGAGTCTACTATACTTCCATTTTTTGTCTGCTCATTGTGCACTCCATTTACCATCTATACTTTTTAAATGGCCCCTCATTTTTCATGGCTTTTGTTAAATTGTACCAGAAATGTATTTCACCCTGTATTTTATTTTTTATCCCAAATAATGTAAATGACAATAATGTATTGCTCGCTACTCTACTGTGTGTCAGTCATTACATTAGGTCTATCAGTTGATCCTCACAAGTTTTATTTTGTAGATTATTTCAGTCTAAGAGTGTGATAGAAAACCATCTCATGTCTATTGGGCGCAAATAACAGTAAATGGGCACCATGAGGACGTTGCAATGTGAACAAGCTGCTTCAGGCCTTTTTGTGGGCTCCGAACGGCTTCCGAATTACATTCCTGATAAAATGGCGATGGTTAAACTCGTAACTTACAGCCTCCAGAAGCCTTTGTTCTTTCACTTTCGCAAGAGTTACGATTGCTAAAATCAAAAATCGGTATTCAATTGCTCAATTTCCCCAAGCCCGCAAATGTTTCACACCCGTAAATGGCAATCAAGGAGAAAATCTAGTGCTAGAGAGGACCCGCAAGGGGGTTAAACAATAATCAATACTGCACTGTAAATAACGGGGAAAGCGATGATAGACATTAGAATTAATTGCACAACAGTCTCAAGCCCGCAAATTGGCAGAAAATTAAATGTATTTTTATGTTTCATTTAAGGGTTAAACCGATCTTGGGTATCAATGAGTTAATACATATCCGGCCACCCATATGGACTCGAACAGTATTGGCATTCTTTTTCATAAATCTTTATTTTGAGGGTTTGCGAGTCTGATCGCATACCGGACCCCCAAACCTAATTGATTGACAAGCAACCTCCATGTTTTACTGCCGGAATAATGACGGTCTCATTTTCTATTGGCTGATTCGAAATTGGCTGTTATGGGCTTGCTTAATTGATTATGTTCCCGTCCTGAACTGCTACGACCCAGTGCATGGTTTAAGCTTTCGTCTTTGGGACAGTAACTTGCGACCTTGAGCAATTGTATAGTATCGCAACCGGAGACGAATGTGAGCCCGCAACACACCCGCAGACATTTGGCCGTCTGTGATCGAGTTGCGAGCTTGGAATTGAGCGCTCATTGCATCCCTCGGCAAACCCGCAGCTTGCGTGCCTAACAATGAGCCCTCTCCCCTGTGTCTCTTTACCCCCTCTCCCTCCCCTGTGTCTTTTTGTCCCCCTCTCCCCCCCAGAGTCTCTTTCCCCCCACTCCTTTACCAGAGTCTCTTTCCTTCTTCTCCCTCCTGTGTGTCTCTTTCCCCACCTCTCCCTCTCCTTTGTCTCTTCCCCCTCTCTCACTACCCTGTGTCTCTTTCCCCCTCGTCCTTCCCTCTCTCATTTGAGGTCTTGGTGGTGGTTGAACCTGTAACTTTTTTTCAAGCCTGCCAGGCTTGAAGCTGAAATTGTTATTGCTCCGAGCCTTGCGGGCTTGAAAAAAGTTTCAAGGCCTTAACTCGGCAGCCATTGGGAGGCCGTCAAAAGACGCCAATTGAATATCAAATTAGCTTTCAACATCACTTATGGACTCCCTACCTCAGGATGAGGAGAAGGCAGGGAGCCCATAAGTGAGGTTGGTAGCTAATTTTCTATTTAATTGCCATTTTTTGGAAGTCTCCCAATGGCTTCCGAGTTACGGGCTTGAAAAAAATGGAGATCTTTTTTTTCAAGCCCGTATCTCGAATCTAGTCGGAGCCTTTTTTGTGAACCTTGCAGGCCTTCGATGCTCATTGCGGGCCCCGCAATGAGCACCTGTGGCGCTCATTGCAGATTGCGTCAAACCCATAACTTTCGGGCTTCACGATGAGCACCTTCGGCGCTCTTTGCGCATTCGCAACCCGTAACTTTTAACATAGCTTTACCGAGAAACTCTCAATTACTACAACTATTATAGTTAATTCTGTTGAACATACCTTTAATTATGGAAACTAAAAGAAAGTTTAATATTCAATATCTTTTCAGTGATTTATTAATAGTGCTTTTATGAACAGTTAGTCTTCATATGTTATATTTTCTCAGATTTTCAACCCTTTACTTTTAAACCTGATTTTCATATTTATTTGACAGCAGCAAAACTAAACCATACCATATCAGATATCAAGGTATCAATTATATCAAGATATCTCTTTTTCCAAATATGATTATAATTATGCATTGGTTGAATTAGCCAAGTTGTACTTCCTTCTGTTGTAGTAATCTGTGTTTGTATTCATCATGTATAGTAAATGTGGTGTGTGCTTCTGGTGCCAGTCAGAACTGTGCTTCTACAATCAGATAGGCAACACCGAGCTAGGTAGTAGTGAGGTACAAGTTTACTGTAGTCTTTTCATTCCCTTAATATTTAAAAGGTGCAGATGTTTTTCAAATGGTATTTTAATATCAGAAGTCACAGCTGGATAAGTTGGATATAATGGCAGATGTTGCCTTAGAGATTGATACTACCATGTCTCATTGATAACATCATCACTTTGCCACTCTACCTCTTTCGAAAGCACAGTGGGAACCGAAAGCTGCAGCTACCAACTGTATGGGCACAGGGAAATGTTTGTGCCAAGAGGTTTTCAACTGACAAGAGGACATCCCTTGAGATTAGAATAAAACAGATTCCATCTTAAGGAAAGTAAAGGGTTCTTCACAGCAAAGACAATCAGACTGTGGAACTCTCTACAAAAGGAGATTGTGACAACATATACAATAGATAACTTTAAAAAGCTGGTGGATATATGTTTGAATAAAAAGGGGACACAGAGTTATGTAGGATAACTAGAGAAGGATGAGTAATGATCCAGGAAGGAATCAAATTGCCAGAATGTTGGGGTCATAAAGGAATTTTCTTCTCCTTTATGAGACAATTGACACTATTTCAATGGGTTTTTGTTTGCTTTCCTCTGGATTCATTATCAATTCCCTTATTCCCTTATTAGGATCAGATGAGAAATAAAAATGTTGGACTTGATAGACTAAATATATATTTTTTCAACCTCAATTGCTATGTAACTATGTAATACTATGATATACTGAGACCAGTGTTTGGTATGTGATAGTCGCGAATTACTGGACACAATTATCCAATGTTATACTAAAATATACTCTTTTGAAGCACTGCACATGGTAATGGCTAAACTGTTTTTAGCTGTTTTTAAAAAGTAATAAAACTTTAACTTATCACTTTTGATATGCAATATTTCTGTAGAGAAATGTACCATGTTGTCTTCTGATAATCTACGTCCTTAGATGGGAGGAGACACAATAGTGAAGTTGTATCTTTAGTCTAATGGGAAGCTCTTTAGCTTATATGTACACATCCTCTTGAGGCTGTGTAGAGCAGTAGAAATGGTTCATGAAATTGTCAGTGGTCAGGGCATATGAGGCATTTAAAAGCAGGTTGCAATAGAGCTGTTACCTCTGCATAGACAGTGGGGACAGAGTTAATTATGTCATGTGGAAGGACCAGTGATAGCATAGCCCAGTCTGCTTCCAAACTCCATGATGGTCACACCTCTTGGCTAGGCACATGGAGGTGGAGAGAAGCAGCTCTGATTGATGAGAAACCAATTAAAAAAAAACTTTAAAAAAAAAAGCTTTCTAAATGCATTACAGTAGTCCTTTAAACTTGCAAAGTCTTTATGGGCTAAGATTTGCTTTATTAATGTGACAGTTAAAAACAGTACTATTATTTATATATTATTATTATTTAAATCCACAACTTTGAGAAAGAGACATGTATCCACTGACTGGGACAACAGTTTCTCTAATAAATAGCACAGTTTATACCTATTATATTGTCTTCTCACTGCTAGATTTTGTGGTTTTTCTGAACAAATACAATTATATATGGATTGGAGAGAGCTACCTTCATCCAGCATGGCGCAATTACATAGACACTTAATAGCACAGGCAAATATTTTCAGGATATCATGGCATTACAAGCGGACATTGCTTATAATTCCCAGATTAGATAATGAAATATGCTGCATGTATCCGTCATCGTGCCTGCGTGAAGTTTACTTCCCATCACCACTGAGCCTGAATCAAACATGACAGCGATGACAAGATATATACTGTCTGCTTAACATTTGTCTCATGTTTCTTACATCTCAGGTTTTATCATCAGATTAGGCGCATTTTAGTACTCAATAAAGACAGGAACATTACCTGGAATTATCCTTTTCAAAACTGAGTGATGATTATACATATGAGCGTTTATTTCAGGTTTATTGGCATTTAAGGATATTGATGGAATGGTGATTCAGTTGTACTGTATATCTGTGGACCTTACAGGACTACTTAAGTGTCATATTTATATTATGCTTTTGTGAATAACTTGATAAATATAGAAAATAAGTTTAAAATAAATACAGCCCTTATATATTTTTTGTTATAATAGTGGCAGACATTTTGATTTCTTAATAGGTTTAGAAAATTGGGAGGAACAAATCTCTACTCAGTTCTCTTGCAAACTGCCATTCTAAACAGTATATTTGACAATAGAAATAAATTGAGGAGCAATCCCCATTAGGATCAGTTCCCTCCTCAGGTCATAAGCAGGCTAGAAGTCCAAGATGGAAGCAACCATCTTGGGCAGTAAAATATAAGACTGTCTCTAAAATTATTTAATGTTTATAACTTACATAGCTTCTAATGATGTTAGTTGGTTAAATAATTCACAAACATGAAGATTTCCTCAGGGGTCCTTTTAATGTTTAATATGATACACAAGTGGAAAATATGGATGAAATGGGAAAATATTGGAGATGTCTTGGAGAACCTCTTCATTCATATGTAATGTAATTTGGAGTAGTATGTTAGTCCAGTGATGTAGATGTAAAAAATACAGTATTTTAGTATTCTCAGTTTTTTATTTATTGGACTAAAAAACAATATTAAGAGACAAGCTTTCGAAAAGAAGGACATTTCTTCTACAGGTCTCAAGCAATACTGAAATATTTTTATATCCCACCAAATAATTCAGTATGGTTCCAGCCCTGAAGATGAAAATGTCCCTCTTTTTGAAAGCTTGTCTCTTAATATTGTTTGTTAGTCCAATAAAATATGTATTATTTAATACAGCAATATACTATTTTTTTGCATACATATCCATGTATTCGAAAATGTGACATATCCAAGACATGGTCAGACAGGCTCTCCTCTAGACTTCATGCTGTGGTACATATTCGAGAATGCTTCAATCACCCTCATCAATCCAATCTCAGCTACACGCCAGCTTTATGTAAGCAAAGGAGTGGGTGAATTTTCCATTCACATGTGTCTATAATTGGTAGTGAATTAAATCTTACCTTCAGTCTGAATATTTAGAGTTAGACACATTAATATTTTCTTGCCTAGTCAACATTCATATTTTTTAGTAACAATTGATGTTCTCAGTCAATAAACATCATACTTATTTTTATCTATTATGCGTTTGAAACATGGGTTATAGGTTCATCCATTGTATTTCTGCAGAGTACATGGCATTATACATCTTCATTACACAATATACAGTGTCTGGACTTGCTATACTAGCACATGCAGTACTTTGTGCTCCACTCTTTCAGACTTCTCTAATGACTAATAATGCCACTGCAAAAAAGAAAATCCTTGACCCTGAAGAGAATTATTTGAAATAGATATATTACATTACAGTAAACCAAGCATTATAGACTAGTTTCTTCATATCACATAGACATTTTAGCAAACATTTTTACAAATATGTAATGAATGCATTGATTTAGATAATAGTTTTCCTAAGATCACTGCTTAGTACCAATAAATATATCTAAAAATGATTAATGCAGCACTGTCCATAATGAAAAATTATATACTTTCTAATAAGATAATATTCAACCCTCCTAGTAGCAATCATCCATTTGTTCCTCTGTTGAAGTGCATCAAAGTACGCAGATAATACTGTGATAAATGTGTTCTTTTTTTTTAAGGAACTCTATGGTCAAACAATTAAACTCGGCCATTTTGAAGAACTACTCTTAAGCAACATCTTTTTAGATTGTAAAAAAAATAATGCAGCCTCTAATTTATTATTTTTATATGTAATTATGCTGCTGTGGAATCTACCATTTTTGTTTCCAGTAATTAACCTGAGGGGAAATGAGTCTTGGAATGCACAAGAAGTTTGTGTCTGCACAATGTGAAGGTGGCATATACAAGTAGCAGTGCACCTATAAGCTCTAATAGAATGCTAATTAGTTTACAGGGATAAGTGCGAGAAGCAAGCATAGTAAAGAATAATTGCATAAAAAAGTGAAAACTATTAATTTTTGCCTTTCAAATAACATTTTGCGATAAAGTTCTGTCATTCAAGAAACCAATGAAAGAAAATTTAGCCACAACGATCCTGAGAAAGTGTATACTTTAATCAATATTTATTCACCTAATAGTGCTCTGTCAACATTCATGTGCAAAGTTCTTGCCAAACCTCCACCATTAGTGAAGGTTTCTGTACTGATGATTTGAGACTTTAATAACGAATAGGATCAAACCCTCAATAAAATATTGTCCCTATATCTTCTGTAACTATAAAATTGTCTAAGCAGTTTTGCAATATAAGCTTTAAGTACGGCCATTTGATACACAGAAGTGTCACTTCCCATAGTGGAAAGATTACTGATATTCATCTAGTAATTGTTCTTGATATTCACATTCCTTCATTAATCTTCATTTACTACAGTTTTACAGTTCAATTTTCCTCTATGTTTTCCTGTGAAGCATATTTTGGTGAGCAAAGAATATTTTTACCCTTTTATGAAAAATACTTTCAATTTCTTTTTCTCCTATAATGAAAGTATAATTAGTAGATACCATGGAAACAAATTTTAAGATTTATATAAAATCTCAGTTGGATACACTAAGTAGTAGATTAGTATGTGATCCACCACCAATCAAGAGTAATTACAAATCAGGATATTGAATGTCAAAAGTAAAGATTTTGTCAGTTAATTAAAAATCTAGTAGTTTTTTTTCTATAGTGTTCAATATTAATCATGCTTAATAGTCACTATACTCTATTTACTAAGGTGAGAAGCTTGGATAGTTCCGGTTCTGATGATAACTATGGAGCATATTTACCAAGAAGTAACTTCTCCAAGAGTTGACCAAGCCTGCTGTGTCGAGTAAATTATTCTCATCACAATAAATAATTACATTCACGATACATAAATAAATAAATGATATAAATAATATAAGTCATTTTTTCAAGTTATGTAAAAATAAATAAATGTTTTTTTAGATCAAAAGATGGTGTAAATGCAACAGTGTTATATGGTTTAATAGGCTGAATATTATGTTTTGTTATGAAATGATTTTATGCTCATGCATCTTTCTTAAATGTCTGTGTAATCATTTATAGACACTCAATATGTATTTAGAATGTCCCTTTGGATGTTTTAACCTTGTATGACATTTTTTTTTTTACTTTGAATTTTTAGTTAGTTAGTCAGTTTTTTTCAAATTTCTACCCTGGAGAAGGTTATAAAATTTTTTAGGCAAATAAAACAAATTTAAAGGGCTACTGAGGTTTGGTATTTTCAATATCTAAACTTCATAACGGGCAACATGTTTTAGAAAGTAAAAAATAAACCCAGCATTTACATGTTAATATTTTAAACATAATCATTCTTTATTTTATTCCCAACTATTTTTTTTTTCTCCCTGCCGATTTTGCCTCTTACTTTCACAGGAGGGTATGTGTCTGTAAACTAACAACCTTTCCATTACTCCTGCACTGGCAGTTATGGAAGCCACATTCCCAGACTATTCTTTGCATTCAATCTAGCAGAATCTAAAATGTTAGGTTCCACAACAGCATTTTTGTATACAAAAAGGTAAAATGTTTCAGGCTGTATTATTTTATGTTTCTTTCTAAAAACTGTTTTGCCATTTTACCGGTGAAGTTCTTTAGTACTGTAGTATATTTCATATACATTGCACAAGTGGTAATGGTTGACAGTGATATTTGTCAAAAACATTAGTTCTGATAATCCAAGGTAAGATGAAAAGACTCCCTGGCATCATGGAACTTTATGGACAACTTCCTAAATTAAATTATCTAAAGTTATACAATAAACAATTACATAGTTACATTGTTACATAGTAATTTAGGTTGAAAAAAAGTCTTTGGTCCATCAAGTTCAACCTTCTTAGATCTCCTCTGATCTGCAATATGCTAATTTATTGTTAGCTGATCCAGAGGAAGACAAAAAATATATAACATTTCTTCCTGACCATAGATACTGGCGATCGGATTCCTCCCTGAATCAATACTCCCGCTCTATTTATCCAGGATACCCCTTAATGCCCTTTTTATTTAAAAATATATTCAGTCCCTTTTTAAAGTAATCTATTGAATCCACTGTCACCACCTCCTTTGGTAGAGAATTCCACACATTAACCACCCTTACTGTGAAGAACACTTTTCTTTCTTTAATGTGAAATATTTTTACTTCTAATCTCAAAGGATGTCCCCTTGTCAGTTGAATACCTCTTGGCAAAAAGTTCACTTGACAAAGCCTTGTATTAACCCTGGATATATTTATATAAGGTAATCATATCCCCTCTTAGATGCCTTTTTCTAGCGTAAATATGTTTAATTTTGTTAGTCTTTCTTCATAACTTAGCCCCTTCATTCCCTTTATTAGCTTTGTTACCCTCCTCTGTACTTTTTCGAGCTCTAAAATTTCCTTTTTATGTAGTGGTGCCCAAAATTGTATTCCATATTCCAAATGAGGGCGTACTATGGATTTGGATAGTGGGAGATTTATATTTGCTTCCTTTGCTTTTATACCCTTCTTAATACATGCTAATATTGTACTTGCCTTTGCAGATGCTGCTTGGCATTGAGCACTGTTACCTAGGTGGTTGTCCACAAGTACTCCCAAATCCCTTTCAATATCTGATACACCTAGATTTTCTCCATTAAGATTATAAATTGCATGGTCATTTTTCCTTCCCAGATGCATACCTTTAAATGTATTCATATTAAATCTCATCTGCCACTTAGATGCCCATTCCTCTAATTTATGCAAATCCCTTTGGAGGGAAAGTTTTGTGGTCAGTGAAATCAGCTGATAGCTGTTACTATGTCTGACACATATCTTGCTGTACAATGATTACGTACATAGCCGGATTACCCATTAGGCCAACTAGGCAGCTGCCTAGGGGAGCTTCCATATGAGGGGTGCCACTTTTTTTTTTAAATGGTTCCTGTCTTAGAAAAAAACTAAATCCTGCATTCATAACCACCTACAACAAGAGAGTTACAACAGGAAAAGGAACTTACATGCACAGAAAAGGAAAGCATTGCATACCTTGCATAATCACTCGCAGGGGCTCCTACACTTCACTGCCTAGGGGCTCCAAAAAGTTAGATCCAGCCCTGATTACGTATTTGGATGTTTGTACGGAATCATTCTGAATTTAAATGTTGTTTAGGCCTTTCTGTTTGCTTATTTGGTTTTGCCATCCTATGATTATAATTATTGCCTTGATAAACAGATCATGTGAAAGGTAACCATGTATCACAGCAAGTATCCAGCCAATAAAAAACACCATAATGTATTCAGGTATAGCAGTGCCTTTTGGCCATGACCTCACAGTGGTGGAGATACGTTTTGTATTGAATTTGTATTTTTAATAATACTTTTTTTTTTATATTATCAATGACTAATTAAAACATCTAGTGCCTGTTATGGCAATACAGAAGTTATTTAAAGCTCAGAAAGATCTGCTGGACTGAGGTAATTATTATGGAATGTGTTTAGTTGATATGTAATTGATCTCTCATTTTCTTCCATCTAAGGAGGCGAATTGGCTATAAACATATGAAATGACTGCATGTGTTTGCGTATTGAATTTTAAGAGGATCTGCTTAGGGCAAATGTGCTAACAGATCAGAATATGCTCTATATCCCTCTCTCTCATTTCTGTCACTCACTGTTTAAAAAACAGTTTCTGATAATCTTGGATTTGTGTTGTTCTCAACTAAAATAATGCCCAAGTTTGTTATTTGAAGTGACGGGCATGATTTTTTCACATTTACCAAAATAATTAAATCTTATCTCAATTCGGATGAAATATTAAATAACAACAATTACAAATTGCAGGGAAAAAGCTGACCTGAGTTACAATGTTGAGAAATGTGTTTTGGTGAATATAGATGTACTCAGATTTTTTTTTTTGTATTTTTTTTTTTGCTTGGTTGTTGAAGGAAACAACCAAGCAAAAAATAGATTTATTTATTTGCTAATCTTGATATTGGGCAAATGTATTTAGAAAGTATACAATAAATATAGGTTTTAAATTATTCACTTTTATGTGCAATTGTTCTTTACAGCAGTCTTTCATTTTATTTACTGAACTGCGTCATGTACCATGTGTCTCAACAGGGATTGTCCTTGTAAACTAATGAGCTGTGAATTAGCCCCAAGAAAAACACTTGCAGTTGTAGCTGCCAAATTCAAAGGGTTCAGATATAAGCTTCTCCTCTACCCATTATGCATTCAAATATATTAGACTAAGACATCCTATGACCTCCTAAGACATCCTTGCATATGAACTTCTCCTCATGTGTCTATATATCTTTCCTAAAATGAAATATAGTAAAATGTGAAGTCTTCAGGACAGAGAGACAATAACAATTTATGTTTAAGTATAAAATGCTATTTTATCCCTTACTGTATTTTACTGTTAATGCTTTGGATCTCAGTGAGCAAGGACAATAATATACAAATATAAGTCAACAGACTATCATACATATAAAGCTGGAAAATACTGGTCTAGGAATTATTACCAGTTTAGGATTAGCCTATAATTTAATTATTGACTTATATTGCCCACTTATATTAAGCTGCATGGGCGGTTTATAATATATAATAATACATACTGTATACGCAAAAGGAAGAAAGAAGGATAGCTGTTATAGTGCAAGTAGGGTTTCTTAAATTCAGCAAAAAACATATATACAATAATATATCAATCATGTCATATAAATCTGTGGAAAACCATAGGGAGCGCATAGCACACATAGGCTTTAAAATGAGCCAAATAAAGTAATCCACTGATCCAACCATCTTGTCTCTTGGGAACCTGATTCAGTTAAAGCTGATATTCCACCTATATGCGTATTTACATTACTAGCTAAGAAGATTAAAGTGAATTAGATTGATAATCTCCTTGTTATGTTTTGCTCTTGTAGTAGTATAACCAGATTGAATGTTTTGGGGGTCTGTGAGGCTTTGGGTTTAAGTTAACTTTGTTCTATAGCTCCAAACAACAGAACTACCTAGTTGGCTCAGTCTCTCTGGTTGTTTGAGTGTAGAAATGTGATCCACTATCACTGCTTTTTTATATTCTGACCAGTGTGGTATGACTATTGTGTGGTGGCAACAGTATCCTTGTTTTACGCTGCATTATAACCATTTTATCTACACTATCAGTAGTCTTTCTTCCCTCTTTTTTTTTTTTTTTTTTGCACATACAGTTTACTCAAGGACAGGTTCAGATAGACTAGTGTTGTATATATTGCAGTGACACCTGCAAGGTGGATATGTGATCTTTTTCTTTGAAGACTCCCCTACCCCATAGGGATTGAACTTTGTTCATACAGTAAGTAAGGGGAATTATTCATATTGGGACATTGCTGAGACTAGTTTTATAGGTTGTATTATTGAGTTATTTATAGTAAATAAATAGTACATTTGTGTTCACATTTGAATGTCTAAAACAAGTTAAAAAGCTTGTTTCATGCCCAGAATTTTGAGAAATACAGTTATTACACTGCATTCTGGGAACCTTGGCAGGGACATGCAAAGGCGTCACTCTTACAAGCCATAACCATATCAAACTTGGCTTCTCTTAAGTTATTTATGAAACACTATATATGTGGTATGCACCTAGGAGTGATTTTGAACTAGAGTATATCACCCACATTACATTACAAACCACATGTTTTTGAGAATAAGTGTGTAACACAAAATTTTCCTAAAAAAACTACTACCTACAAGTAGTAACACCTAAGCATTTCAGGTGACATCCTAGTAAGAATCATTGTCATTTTCTTATACCTTCAATTTGCAATTGTGTCCTTCAAATTACTGTCTTCACTTCCAATTAAGCAGTTTGATTGAGACTATCAGAGAAAAGACCTGCATCCTCTGGCTGACATTAATAGAATAAAATACTTTATGGATTCACAAATTAGATTTTAAGACATCCAATAGATTAACTGGGACCTCTCACTTAATTGTTTTCTTTATTGGTTCTGCAAAGATGTGGACCTCCAACTTATTGACATCATTTGATTAAAATGATATGCTTGTATGTATACCAGCTCAACTGAAATCCAAACTTCATTGGTAGAGCTATTATTATTAGAATTATTATTTTTTTTGTAGTAGTAGTACTAGTGGCAGTAGTAGTAGCAGCCCTAGTAGTATCCTTTTATTTCTGAAGTGTCAAGAAAGTTGGAATGATGGAATGAGAATGAGGTTAGTGAAGGGAAATTGATCTGAATGAATGTTTGAGTATGGAAGTGCGTTAAAGGAAAGGCTTTGCGGAAAATGACAAAGCATTTAAGAGTTACATTTATGCATAAGTACCCTTTTTATTGTATTATGCATTCTTGGTGTTGTGTGTTATCCATTTGTGGGGTTGGGCGTAGTTGGTTTTCAAAGAATTTAAGATGTATGGTAAATCCTTAAAAATATTTGAGCATGTCAATCTACAAACTTCTCTAGTAAGACCATAACAAACTTAGGGCCTCATTCTATTAGCGGGGCCGCAAGGACCGGCCGCAAGCTATTCTGCTATTCTATTCCCCTCCGGCCGGGGATTCCGGCAGGCTTGCGGCCGGTGCCTTGCTATCTCTTGCGGCCGCTCGCGCCGGAGGAAATCCTTTGATCTAAAACGGCCGCAAGGAAATCGTCCGTAAGAAATTCCTATTTGCAATTCAATTGCTCCGGGAACCCTCTCTGTAAGGCTAAAAGCGAGCCGCAGCTTACTTGCAGGAAAGAGGTCCCGCTAGCACCAATTAAGCACATAAAATAGCCCAAATAAAGCCATCCTGCACTTTGCAGAGTCTATAAAGTGATATTCGGTGTTAGCAAAAATAGCACATAATTACCCTATACTCAAATCCATAAAATATATATTTTTTAATATACGTAAAATATACATGTAAAAAGTCCAGAGTGCTTGGAGCACCTCAGACCCGCCCACGCTGCAGCCGGAAAATAAAGAGTTAATCTGAACTCGGGTTTGGGCTGATGTGCAAGCTTGAGAGTGGGTTACTTTTAATCCTCATGTCCCCCAATATGATCCCTAGCATTTACAGAGCTGTACAGTGCAGGCTTGAATTTATTTTTGCGTTTTTATATTTCTGAGCTTACGGCCGGTTCCAAGATATGCGGCCGGCCGTAAGGGGAGATCCTTGCGGGGCAGTATAATTGAATCGCGAGTTAACTGAACCCCCGCAAGGAATCGCAGCCTTACGGACGATTTACGGCCGGTAATAGAATGAGGCCCTTAATCTTTATAACAAATTCATTAAAAATTGAAGTAAAAAGCTAAAGGTTGAGAATCACTCTTCTGGAGAACTAGACAACTTCTATGTTTTTTTTATCACACAGAAACAATTTTCACCAAAATATAATTATATAAATGACCTAAAAAAAACATAACACATTCAGTGTTACATTTATTATTCAATGCCATTACATAAACCTGGTGTTATAAGACACGTTTTAAGTATAACCCATTAGCAAATACACACCATAATTCCTGCATGTAAGAGAGCTGGAATGAATCTAAATACAGCTAATGTAGCAGAAAAATGCAGCAGAATTTGTGAGTGTCAATTTGTATTTGACAATTGACATGGGAAGAAGAGCATTAAATAACAGCTTACTATTTAATATAGAGTGGCATTAACATATCCATAGCTCATACACTGTATAAGACCAGTATGTTTATATGAGCAATCAAGAGTGGTACATATATATATACCTGGACTGACCATTTTTACCATAGTTGCTTGTTTTTGATGCAACATTTTGTAGATTATCATCTTCTTTTGAACTCTGTTACTGTTTTTCGCTTTCAATCCAATGGGATGCAGGTATGAGGGACATTTCCTCGGTGACGATCTGTTTCGTAATGCTTAGATGCTATGAGCATGCACTTCTTCTATAGTACCATATTACTTCTGATTAATGTGGTAGCATTTGAACCTTTTTTCAGCCAAAACATTCTTTAGACATGGCTGAAAACGTGAAAATCTTAGATCTCCACCAGATAGCTCAGACCCTATTAGAGATCTTGCTTTGCTAATTTCTTAGTGAGGGTAATACAGTCCTATTAGCACTATTTCAAATCTGTTGCACAAGAGCCTGCTATCTGATTTTTTTAAATGGCCACTACATTAAATGTTTGCTATTTACAATTTACTAAGTCCAAGGTAAACTTTTTATTTGGTTTTGTTTTTATTCACTTAGCAGGTCACATTTTTCAGCTGAGTTTCTTTCATTTTTCAATCTCTCGCTTTACATTTCCCTCTATTTACCGTTGTTGCTCAACATCACATTATTACTTCTAACCTTGGAAACATGAGTAAACACTGAACACCATAGGGATAATGCTTCCCTAAGGACTATCTGTGGGAAGTGAGCCAAAGTGGCAAAGTAACCACTGGGAATCTTATTGACGTCAGAGCAAAGGGGTAGACTTGGGTTCTCAGCTTCAATTTGCATGGAGACCTGACCACCATCAGTATGCTACTCTATTGATTTACACCTATAAATCAGCTTTCCTCCTCAGTTTTCTAAAAGTGTTATAATTTTTAAATCTAATTTGGAAATGCCTTATGAGAGGCACCACCTATAATGTATCACTGTGAAGGGCTTCCTTCCATGCTCCTAAACCGGCCTTTCTGACTAGGATAAAATCTACTTTTATACTCAGTGTAAGTTATATTTTTGCTGAGGCTGTCTCTCTCTATTTACTTATATATATACTTATATAAACACTGTATATATCAATGTATATATAAAGAAAGAGAGAGAACCTGGGAGAACATGCATATGTGATAAACAGTACATCTTGTCTCTGAAAATTGTGCTTGGGCACTTTTTTTATTAATATTATTATCGTTTATTGTTAGGTTAAGTTACAGGCAATGACAAGTTCAAGATTCACACATTGCAAAGAATGGAGGGCCCTGTCTTTGAGCTTGGAATCCGGTGTCCATAGCGCTTTCCTTAAAGCACCTTGTAGGATTGAAACTTACAATCTAAAGGATTTTTTGGTTACTACTAATGACAATTATTACTTGTTTTAAATTCATGTGTTTTGTCTTTGAAAGTTCATACTTGCTTTTTTTAAACAATAATTGTGTATCAGGGGAATATTTAAGATTTTTTGCTTTAGCCAATATATGTTACAAATAAATAAAGAAACCTGTAAATAAAGCTTCTCCAATACTGTGAATTATTTATTGGGACATGTTCAGTAGGGGGCAATACTTATGACTTGGGTGTCATGGGTGTCACAAACAAAAAGCAGATTATTTTAACATATCTGTTACTTACTAGATTAAGACATTTTGGTACTGACCTGAATACATTTAATAACTCAATATTTATCCAACTGTAGACTATCTATCTATCTATGTGTGTTAGTGATACCTTACTTATGAAAGTTACTATGCAATATTATACAAGCTTTTGAGAAGTAACATCTCCCTTTGTTAAATTTTCAAGTCTTGATTGTTCCTCTAAGAGAAATGTTGCAAAAATGTTTATGTCTGTCTATCTATATATCTATATAGATAGACAGATAGATCATCTCCAATATTGCATAGTAACTTTGATAATTAAGGTATCACTAACACATCTATTATTTTGCATGCACATCAGTGCAGTATGTACAGTGTTTGTGTATTTGATTGAAATTGAATCATATCAATATATATAAATATATAATGTACATACCTAAATGATAGAGAAATAGATAGATATATAGATATAGATAGATATAGATAGATAGATAGATGGATAGACAAATAGATAGATAGATAGATAGATAGATAGATAGATAGATAGATAGTTGATATGAAGGCACAGAATAGATGACACCTGCAATACATGCAATTAATTCAATTTATTATAATCTCCATCTTTTATTGGTAAGTGATCACAAAAATATATTTTTACACTAAATGTTTGTACTTGAAGATTACGCTCTATTATACGTATAGATATTAAAAAAAAGTTTAGAAAAACATTGATTTGCTTTGCCGTCATAAGAAGTTGCAGAATTACTGCAACAGTGGCTGAACAACCCAGTATTTAGGAACCTGATGATGCTGTGTTTATAAATCCCAATATTTCGGCTACAAGCTGATTATTTATTTGGTCGTACTTGGGGCTGCGGTGTAGTGAGTGCGCCTATAGGCTGCTGCCTATTCTTTTGTTTTTCTTATCTCTTTTCTCCAGCTGCGAGTTAGAGCTGGAGGGGCAGAGCAGTGGAACGCCAGCGTGGATAGATAGGGACAGATAGCATGGGCCAGCAGCTTGAGGCAAGACTGCAGCCCCATGTCATTACACTTTACTTGGCACTCGTGGCACCCCTTCTTCAGTAATAAGATTTTCATTCTATTTCTGGTTATGGAGTAGGGGTGGAGAAACTAACATTTGGTTTATTATATCAGTCACGAAGTACTCCTGGAGTCATTTTGGTACTAGCTCAGTATATATATATATATTTCGGTATAGTCCACTGTGGTCACATTTATGGTTCTATCAATATCTAAACTGGGTAATATGCAAAATGTATTTATAAACTAAAAAAATAAATACATCCTTTAAAGGTATATCTAAGTTTCCATGTTTTTCCCTTTTTCTAATCTAACACACGCTGCTTATATCAGACACACATTACATTGAGTCATTCTGTACACATACAGGTTTATTTTATGTACAAATATAACTTGTTTTCCACCCTACCCAAAGTTGCTTACATAGGCACAGTCTACCTACCAAGTGTACAAACAATAAAAACACTGCATTTGTGTAGTTTTTAACCATATACTAACGATCAAGCCAACAGCAGCACAGTGCAGAGATCCACACAGCAATGTCTGAGCTCCTGCTTACTTCATTGTGCAGTGGGAAAACAAGACTACATATTCCATGATGCGTTGCAGCACAAACTGCCATCACAGATTGAAACAATATGCCAGCTCCCTGTGGACAAAGCAAATTATGAATGTTTTGATAATTTTAGCAAGGATTTTCAGGGATGTTAACTGAGAAATTCAACTGCTAGCAAATTTAAGAGATTTAGCAAACTTTAGGGTAACTTCAGTAATGTTTATTTTGGGCTTTTTCAAAAAAAATTCATACACTACTGAATCTTCTCTATCAGATGCATTCATAACCTAGGAAACTTAAATATGCCTTTTATCAATGTACTTTTATATGTAAATATTCTTCCATTTCTTTTACCGGACAGCTTCTATTTCCGGAAGGTAATGTAATTATAAATTAATTCGCTTTCTATTAGCCCTAATGAAGGCACTTGTAGTTTCAGCTGCAAAAGTTTCCTGTGTATTAAAAGTCTCTTACCGCCTCAGGAAGTATATCAGTGGAAACTAAAATGAAAGCTAATAAATTGAAGGCTGTATTATACAGGATCATTTTCTACATTCTAAAAAATACGTAGTGCAGTTCTTCAAGAGTTATTTAAAATACAGGTCTGCAATGGTTATTTAAATAGACATCACCATTCTAAGCATAAAAACATAAGAATTGTGGTTCTATTGTTTTATAGGCACACAGAAAATTCCTCTTAGCAATAAGCTATATTGATGAGCTAAAAAATATATGACTAAACTTTAGGGGTTTGCGTTGCCTACAGCTTGTTGTTTATCGAGATGCTGAAGTGGATTCTTTTATAATTTTATTACACAAGATATTGGCTGATGTCTGCTGTATATTAAGCCCTGTACTCCGTACAATGAACATATAATAACGCTTTAATGAAATTATATAAGTATATATTTTAACATGATAACGAAAGACAAGAACATATAATTATATATTGACATTGTGCATTTTGTTGTGTTTTTAGATTTTATGCTATGGTGTATGTTTATATTTAGAAGCTGTAGAACATGAATAAATAAAATGCTTTTTGCTACGGATAAAGTTGTTATACCCTGCTGAGTATTTTTTTTAAATGGCAATGAATACTGATAGAAACATTAAATAGTTGATTTTGAGAAGGAATGCCTCTGGAAATCCAAGCTAAATTAGCATAAAGTTTGTTGTGGCCAACCAGAGGCAGCTACAACATTGTTGCAATGTCTGGAGATACAGTCTCTGCAGCAAAGCATCATGGGATGTGTAGACTTTTGTTCCCATCACAAGGAAGGAAGCAGCTCAGGCTGCTGTTGGCTGGAAGATTATTATAGGGTTAAACAATGTACATGAATGCGTTTTTTTATTGGTTATTACAAGGTGACTCTGGGGTGTGGAAACCAATAATTTTTTTAAATAAAATACATCCGTGTGTGTTTTTTCTGATAAAAGCAGTATATGTTAGATGAAAGGCTATATTTATTAATTTTAAACTGTGTTAAAACATTTCACACATTATCAAGTCAAGGTCTTCAAAAGAGCATGAGATAAATGATCTTACATTGGCCCTTTTATTATTAAATGTTATTTAGTAACAATGTAAAACTATTTTAATGAAAGAAAACCCAGAAATTGCCTTTACTCCAAGGACACATATTTGTTGTATGATCATTATTATTTGAATATATTGGATCCATTAGTTACAGCAGGTTACAGAGGATATAAGACCTATTATGGAGGTTGCATGTAAGATATTGGGGGACGTTCAGGGTACAGATAGTTGCTATTATATCTGCTGGCACAGAAAGCCACTGGTATTACACAGAGCTGTCCAGACCATTGTACACAACAGGCAGCACGCTGGCATTTGCTACGGGGGCAATGACATGTGCTGTACCTGTAGGAGGTAACCAGCCAAGCAAAAGCAATGGGCTCATTCAGACCTTGATACATACATGCCAGATAGACATAGACAAAAATGCACATGTCCATATAATTGCAATACTGTAATCAGCCAAACAGCTTATAATTATACTAAAAGGCTTATAAAGGGATGGTGGGTGGGTCAAGCGGCCACCCACAGGCAACAGGAAATTAATTTTTAGTAACATAATCTGAATTTGGTTTTATTGAAGATGCAGCAGATGACTATTGATCATTGCATGCAAATTATTAAATATTTTATGTGTTACGGTATTATTGTCATGCATAAGGTAAATGACGCATGATGCACTATATATGAATGCCTCATCTGTATTCTTCCCTCTTCCAAAACAAGTTTATCAATACTCCAGCAGTGCTGCTAAATTGTGACTTATTTATGCGAAGAGCTCTGTTTGGATTGTATAAAACATGTACACACTACAACTAATGTATCCTTAGCTACAGTATTGATTAATTATTATTAGTTTTTATTTATAAGGAAAGGGGTGAAAGGGGCTCAAATATGCAATCGAATTGCAAACTGCTGCAGTAAACAATTATCCTGGAAGATGCAAGTGCGCACTCCGACAAGAACAATAAGAGACATTAATAGCACTAAGCAAAATGTAGATACGTTTTGTAATAAGGCAAAAGACATGTGGTTAAAATCACGATAATGTTTCAAAACTGTACAGTACGCTTTAGTCTATAGGAAACAATTTGCAATATAAATACGAATTAAATATAATCGTAATAATATTAATGTGAACATATTGGTAGCATTTTTCTGGTAAAACTGGAGATTTGTACTTCAATTGTCATTTTGCTCTGCTGGAACATAAATCTCAAATGCGTATCTGGTGAGAGCCATTCAATTCCTAGAGGTTCATTGGTAGACTTCTATCTCGAATCCAAGGTGTCTTGTCTCATCTAGCACTAGTAATAACTGACTGATTAAAGGACGATCTTTACATTATGCCACACATGAGAGCACCTGGTCCATTAGCTCCGTCCAGTTGTTTGTTATTCCAATATACTTTCTAGAATTTGCCTGATTCAAGACGTTGTAGTGTTTAGGAACCTACCTCTAGGGAACTCTAGATCAGTGGCCCTAAGACCAGTGCATTTCTTAAGAACAAAGAGGAAGGAGAAGAAGGAGAGTTCAAAACGGCATGTAGTATCAGCCTATCAAATTAGTCCTGGATGTCAAAGGTAACAATTTTAAGGTAAACAGATAATCCCCAGATCAAAGCAACTGCAGTAGAAGAACTAAGCACTTGGACTGGTTGATCTGAGGAAAGGAAATTGCTGAGGAGCCTGGTATACTCATGGCACCTTCTTGGTTAGTCTTGGGCCAGGAGTTGCACATCATTTACATGAAGATTATTTATGTTGTTATTGTTGTTTAGGCATGAATTTGTGTCCGACTCCCCATAACCCTATGAACTGCAGCATGCCAGGCTCATCTGTCATCCACTGCCCCTCTGAGCTCACTCAATCTCATGTTCATTACTTAATTGACCTCATCTATCTATCTTCGTCTCTGCCGTCCCCTTCTTTGTTCCCTTTGCCAATCTTGCACGGGACAGTCACAAATCTGATGATAAAATATTAATTCAGGTCAAGTGATTTTATGATTTTGTACCAACCATACACCAAAGTTTTGTACAATATAGTTGTCCTTCATGTATACAGAAGCATGTGGGTGCTGCTCTTCCCAAAATGCCTACAAGCAACTCTATACTGTGTCACATCTGCAGCACATCCTGCTATAATACAGATGGAAGGACACAGAGCATGATCCCAGCCATTACTATGCCTTCAGTCTGCCTTCCTCAAAAATTGCTACTTGCATCCCACTGTTCCTTTCAAAGCTACTTCTGATAGAAATGAATATCATTATGCATTTACTGTATGTGCTATACAGTATAAAATGCTAATTTCAATGTATGCTTTGTGCTCACGCAGCATTTTCTACCCTACAATCTTGAAGTACTTTACAATTAGGCTGTACAATTGCTGGCATGGACGATGGGGTTTAAGAGCAACTTCATGTTATTGAGGTCCAGACAGTTCATTTCCGCGCAGTGCAAGTACTCAATGTATTTTACAGAATTAACTCATGTGTCTGTTTTGTTCTACATCTAATGGCTGTACTTCACAAATCCAAGAAGTGAATAGCAAATTGCTTTATGGTTTGAGAAACACGAGCAAAGGTTTCTAACGGCAATGTCTTGGACATTTGCCTATGCAATTATCTGAGTAGGAGAGGATCAATACAAAAGGGTTTTTCACAGTCTGCATATGTCTTAGTGATTTATTTCATTAACCTCTTTAATACTTGAGGGTCCTGAAATGCTCTTTCTTGTATACTTTTAAAGGCTCCCAGATTGATGAAGAATATAGTGACTTCAATAATGTAGGAAAAATATAAACTGAATATTGATGGACATCAAGGGAAGACGCCCATGAATATTCACATTTATCTTTTCCTGTTGACATGCAATTTATAACAAGGTGGACATTCCAAGAAACAGTAAATTTAAAAAGATTTTTAATAAAACTATAGAAAATGTAAAGTATGTTGGATCTATACTATAATGCTTCTACATGCGAATAGAGACGTACTAAGGTTGCTCTATAGATCCCTAGTCAGAACTCAAGTAGATTATGGTGTCCAGTTCTGGGGGCCATATTTCAAGAAGGATATTTTTTTTATTTTTTTTATTTGTTTATTAAAGATTTTTTAGAAATACAAAACAAACTACATACAAAAAAACACAATAACAGTCATGCATAAATACCTTAAAAAAAAAAAAAAAAGGGAGAATAAAGGTATAATTTTCCATAACCATCCTAACATCAAGGGATATAAAGCTAAAAAGTATTTCAACTTAAAATACCAGGTTTACTCTATTAGATATTATATCAGGGTTCCTTGGTAGAATTATTTTAGTTATATTTTGTATTTTGAGCGCACATTGGGTCCAAAAATCTTGAATACCAGGACACTGCCACCAGATGAGGACATATGATCCAATTTCAAAAAGGATATTAATATATCAAAAAACAATTTAAAGGAGACACCTAAAATGAACCCAAATGATGAAGTTTCATGACCTTAATTTGTGTAGCTTAGAACAATGGTTCTCAAACCTCTCCTCAAGTCTGACCAGACAGACCATGATTTAGGTGAAACAATGTGAACAAAGTTGAGGGAACTAGTGTTCAACAGGCGGTGAAGCTTCAAATTGCTTCACCTGTGTATACACTCAGTGTTTCACCTAAACCAAGGCCTGTGGGTCGTGAGGAGAGGTTTGGGAACCACTGGCTTAGAGAATAAAGGGTTGTAATGATGAAACCTACAAGTGATTTAATAATGGTCAAGACGGATGCATCTTCAAGTAAAAGAGTAATCCTTGAAGTATAGGTCATGATTCGAATGTGGTAGTGACAAAAACGCTAAAGGAATTCAAACATAAGACTTTCCTGATGATTAATTAAGCCTTCCTTTTAACATAGAATAACAAGACTAGATGAGGCTTTTGGTTCCCACTGGCTGTCAGATCTGAGTTTCCATGTTTCTAACATATATCTGCTTCTCTATAATGCAATAAGTACAAATTACTTCCTCAGTTGGCTTTATTTCTTGCATTGCATGAGATCTTGGCAATATTTAGAAAAAGTCACTTTACAAATCAGAAGGGTGCCAAAGACAGAAAACATCCCACAAGCCCATATTTAGGTTTTAATAAGATCCCAAAGGACATGTGAGAGCTAACATTCAGTATGCTGGATTATACAGAACAACCCATAAATCTGTATCCAAGCAGTGACCAAGCAGAAATAAAAACATATTTTAGTGTAAAACCAACATATTCACATTCCAGCTTCTAATTTACAGAATACTATAATAATACATTTTTAGCCATTTTAATAAAATTCTAAAAATTGGTAAATGTTGTGAAGGCATAAAACATATAGAAATATGCACATTTTTGCTCAAAGCTGTGTCATATAACAGGTATATGCTTAAAGAAAGCTATGTTTATAATGGATATGGATTACAGGAGCGAAGCCTTTGTGGACACATTTTCATGTCCCTGTCCAGGTTCCCAGAATGCAGTGGAATAACTGTATTTCTCGGAATTATGTGCAGAAAATACATTATTTTACTTATTTTAGACATTCAAATGTGAACACAATTTATTTACTATCAGCCTTATTAATTTGCGATTCGGCCAATTGAATAGGGCTCTATTTAAGCACAGTTTTTACTTAGTGAAGACCTTGCTTTTGGATAGAAGTTCACTAACTCAAAACTTCTGTAAAAAAATATGCTATGTGCTTAAATGGAGCCCTATTCAATTGGCCTAATTGCAATTTAATAAGGCTGTAAATAAATATATATAAATATATATATATATATATATATACATACATACACATGTATGTATATTTAAATTTAAGTAGACAAGAGATACTTTGTATATAACTGGAGAGATTTCACAGAAGAATACCTATAGTCAGAATTGCATAAATAAATAACTGATAGTTCAATAACATTTGCCATGACCAGCAGCCTCATTAAAATCCTCCAACTGCAGAAATCATAGCCCGTAAAGGAGCCCAAAAGAGTTATGGCTATTAAATTGGCCTCTTTCAGTTACTCGCAAACGATCTGCAGGTTATAGACGTAAAAACCCTACAGCCCTTCAAAATGCGGCCTATGTCTCAGCTAAGCCTCTGATCTGTCAAGCCCGTAAATGTTACAAACGCAAATTGCTATTAAATTGCTACAAATCCCCAAGGACACACTGGTGTTCAAACCCGTAAACGGCAAATGGAGCCAAAAACTCTACAGGTAGTAGAGAGGGAAGGGAGTTAAAGTCCTGTCCATAGCACTGTAAAAGCAAATATAAACATAATACTGTATTTCAAATTAAAGGGAAAGTGATGTTAGGTACTAATATTAATAGCACAACATTCTCAAGCTCACAAATCTGCAATAAAAAATAATTTATTTTATGTTTAAATTCCGTGTAATTTCGATCCCGGCAATCATTGTGTTAATGCATATAATAGAACTTGCATAGACTAGAATATCATATTTATTGATTATTTAGTATTGCGTTATTTCTGGAATACGGGTCCGATCGCAACTCATACTTTAAATCCGTAAGTGATTGAAATGTAATGTCCATTTAGTGACGTAAAGATGATGATCTCTTTTAGTATTGGCGCCTTCTTAACCCGCAACAGTTGGTTTGACTAATTGAACATGTACACGGCCGCAAATGGAAAGATCGGAAGCATGGTTTATGGATTTGGATGTCGGCCACATATGTTGTGGGCTTGCCTAATTGAATAGCTCTGTAACCACCGAATTTCAAGCTCGCAGGCTGTACCAGGGCCGCTGCGGACTTGGAATTTAATATGGCTGCTATATTGTAGAGCATATGAGAAAACAAAGCGCTACAAGTAGGTACACATACAAGATCTCGTTAAATGGCCATTGTGGTAAAAAATTTGACACTTGAATTAGGCAACATGTTTTTGGAATGCAAGAAAAAAAAAAAAAAAATCAACATACAACCTCTAGTTTATTACTTTTATATATAATTATATATAATTATGCTACCATGGAATCTACCATCTTAGTTTCCAGTTAAATACATAGGACGTTTCTATCTGCACAATTGAAGTTTGGCATATACAAATGCCAGTGCATACAATCGGTCTCATGGAATCCTCATTTACAAGGACAAGCTACACAAAGCAGGTTCAGTAATGACAAGCTCATTAGTTTACAAGGACACTTTCCTGAAATGTAACAGCCAGAACAATCAGATAATAGACAATGGAAGCCTACAATAAAGAATAAATGCAATAGATAATGCTTATTTTTTATTCTATATAATATATTTTAAACTTGTTGAAAGTATTTTTTTTCATAAATGAATATGTTTGCAACTTTTAAGTCACTGTTTGCTTGCTGTCTAACAGTATGACACTGGTAGCGTTAATCCCCTCACTTGTGGGAGCATCCTTATTACACAAAATGCAGTGGTCCAGGTCACAGGTATACAACATGGCGGCCTTCGTGACAGAAAATAGGAAGTTAGAGGGAGATTCCAGGACCTGAGAAACTGTTAAAGGAAAACGAGTGCAAATTGTATGTGAAAATGATATTGTGGTGCATCAAATCAATACATTACAATTAGTTAAACCATTTATATATAGGAAAAAATACCTCAAGGGTCCATTTAACTTCTGTGTCATTTTAATGTTTTCTCATCACAGCCACGGTCGGATTACCCATTAGGTCAACTAGGCAGCCGCCCAGGGGCATTTCCCTTGTAGGGGCGCCACTTCTTAAAAAAAAATGGTTCCTGGCTTTAAAAAAAATTAAATGTTGCAGTTCAGAGACTGGCTACTAGGGGGTAACCACCTAAAACAAGAGAGTTACAACAGGAAAGAGAACTTACACGTACAGAAAAGGCAAAAATGGGTCTGTGCATTCCTTGCGTGCTCACTCGCAGAGGCTCCTCCACTTCACTGCCTAGGGGCTCCCAAAAGGTAGATACGGCCCTGATCACAGCGATTTTAGAAAATCTCATATCAGTTTGTTGCATTGATAGATACTTTGTTACCTATTACAAAATACAAGGGAAACTCAAACACTGATCCTCCAGGACATTTACAGACTAGTTTTTGGACGTGTGAAATATGTGTTTTTAGCTTACATGGTGGAGAAGCTAATAAAAAATCTCTTGCAGTTTCAAAATGACAGGGTTTTATTAAAATGTACAGTAAGATAAATGGGATTCCCATGCTTAAAAAAAACAGATGTAGCAATAAGAAGCTGGAAAAAAAGAAAAAGAAATAAATAAGACATATTGTGGATACATCGCTTCCGTACAGTAGGAACAGTTCCTGAGCTCAATGTTATTTTTGTTTCTATGCTGATAACTTTATAGAAGGATGTCTTAAAGGGATAAGGACGTTTTCAGGATTTCGATAGGAATATAATATACTTATGTATCAATTTACTTGTATGTACTTTATTTTATTGTTATTGTTTAGTCGTTCTGTCGTGTCTGACACTCCGTTACCCAATGGACAGCAGCCAGGCACAATCAATATGTCTCTGGTTGCGCTTATCCATATGGTTTTCTTAAAAGGTAAAAAGAAAAGGTAAAAAGATACTGGAGTGGGTTGCCAGTTCCTTCTCAAGTGGACTGAGATTTGTCTGATCTCTCTGCTATGACCAGCTCATCTTGGGTGACCCTACATGGTATACCACATAGCTTCATTGACAACAAAGTAACTACACACAAGTAACTTTATTTTATTAAGAAGTGCTTTAAAGTTTCTGTTTTTTCTGATGAAAATAATAACATTTTTACCTGTCTGGATCTACCCTCAGCTCATGAATACACATCCCGTAAAGTGCAGTATTTCAAATCAATGACCTCTCTCAATTAGCATGTTGCAAAATGTTGCCATTGATTGGTTCTATGAGACAAGGGAACCCCTGTACTTAGAAGCACACTGTATTCATGAGCTGCGGAGATAAGAATCAATTAGGAACTGTATGTAAGATTTTAAACAGAAAAAACAGATATTTTAAGTACTTCTTAACAAACAAAATAACAGTAAAGAGATATATAGGTATATTATATTCCTAGGGAAATCCAGAAACGTTCCATGTCAAAATGATTATAGAGGTCATACTGGCAGAGAAAGGTTACACCTGTGGGTGATATTCGATACTTAATATGATTTGAAGTTTTTCAAGCAAAGATTCAGATGCAGTTTTTAGAAGTAATGCCTTAAAAAAATGGAGGTTGGACGTCATGTCCAACTCTTCATGACCATATGGACTGCAGCACACCAGTACATATTTCAGTCACTGCCTCTCTGAGCTCCATGAAGTTCATGTTCATTGCTTTAGTAATCTCATCTCTCCATCTCTGCCTCTGTCGTCCCCTTCTTCGTGTGACTTCATTCTTTCTCAGAGTCTTTTCTAGGGAATGATATGGCCAAAATATATCCTCTTTAGCCTCATGATCATACCTTCTAGTGTCTTGATTTCCTGAAGTACCAATTTCTTGGATCTTCATTCAGTCCAAGGGACTCTAAGCTGTTTTCGCCAACACCAAAATTCAAAGGCATCAGTTCTATGGTTCTCAGTCTTCTTTATGGTCCAGCTCTCACAACCGTATGTTACTACTGGGAATACCATAGTTCTAACTATGCAGACCTTTGTTGATAGTTCAGTATGTTTACTTGTTACTAGCTTTCCCAAGCTTGCTATAGCTTTCCTCCCCAGAAGCAAACATCTTTCATAGCTACAGTCACCATCACAAGAGGAATCTTGGATCCCAGGAAAATAAAATATGTCACTGCCTCCACTTCTGCCTCATCTAGGAACTGAAATTGCTGTTTGCCATGATCTTTGTTTTTTTAATGTTGAGCAGCAGGCCAACTTTTGCACTCTCTTCCTTCACCCTCATCAATAAGTTCTTTAGTTCCTCCTCTCTTTCAGCCATCAGAGTAGTATCATCGGCATATCTGAGGTTGTTGATATTTCTTCAAGCAATATTGATTCTGGCTTTGGATTAATCCAGTCCAGCCTTACGCATGATGTATTCTGCGTATAAGTTGAATAAATAAGGTGACAATATACAACCTTGTCACAGTCCTTTTCCAATCTTGAACCGTTCTGTTGTCCTATGTTCGGTTCTGACCATGGCTTCTTTGTCCATAAAAAAGGTTTTATTAATAATATGTTACTAAATTAGCAAACCCTACTGTATGATGACTACTGTGGTTCTATAAAGTGTACAGGGATTTAATAAATACAATGTAAAGATGAGCACGATATAGACAGAATGTGAGTATGGTTGTGATATCTTCTTTAAGGTGGAGCAATCAGTGTCTTGGTTATTTTTCAAATACATTCAGGCTCCAGACAGTATCAGGCAGTTAACCTAAGGTACCAGTCAAACACGAAGGAAAACACACATTTTTTTTGCAATAGTAAATAAGAGCAGAACTATAACTCTAAGTATTTGGGGAGGAAGGATAAATTCCATTCTCTTTTTTTCAAGACTCTGAAAGAGATGGCAGTTTTTCAAGGGCAGTGATCACAAGCTTTGTACTGCACCGAACGCCAGCTCATTGTTTAACGTTCCAGCTGGATTTCAATATGGGAATCTATCTGTTTTATTATTTATTTAAAAGAAATAAATAATAAGGGTTTGAGAATGTCAGAAATAAAAAGCGGCTACACAGAGATAGTCAGGCTGCTGGAATTGCAGTTATTGTAAAGGATTATAGAGAACTGGTGAGCTTGACACAAATGGAATTTTGCATAAAGTACAATGGCAGGATATTGGTAATTTGCATATAAAGCACATTTAATATGTTAAACGTATAGGATTAGTAAAAGCGATCTGTATGGATGTAAAAAAAAGCTTTATTTGTTTTGGTGTTATAGAAAATATCTATATTTCCAAAACAATATAGAAAGTATTAAAGTATTATTTTCATCTGTCATTCTCAAACATAGTTTAAACTAATACATTTAAAGTGACACAGAGGAGGTATTTTATCAATTGAATGTTATTTAAAAATAATCACTTTCCTACAGTACAAATAAGCTGAAGTTTGCCATTTTAAGCTGTCAGTCAGTCTTTCTGATCCACTCACAAAACAAGCTTCTTATCTTTGTTAATGAGAGATCATTGCATTAGCTTTTTTTTCAATATATTAATGCATACTGCTATTGTTTTTGTGCTGTTGGCCAAATTAAATTGCGATTCAGCCAATTGAATAGGGCTCTATTTAAGCACAGAGCATATTTTTTTACAGAAGTTTTTAGTTAGTGAACTTCAATTCAACAGCAAGGTCTTCACTAACTAAAAACTTCTGTGAAGAAAATATGCTCTGTGCTTATATAGAGCCCTATTCAATTGGCCGAATCACAATTTAATAAGGCTGATGATGTTTTTTCTAATTAAAAACTAGTTTATGACATCTTTCCTGGTTATTGTTTTTATAATTATGTTCTTAGTCAAACTAATGCCTTAGCTGATGCATTATCTGATTGGCTGACACTAGCATACATATTTGGCTGAATTATGAGGAATGGACAGGGGGCAATGGTGTAGGAGCCAGAATATTTTGTTTTGGTGGGGGGCGGATATAGCTCATTGTGTACACAGGCCGTAAAATCTCTTATATATATGGACATACACACATAGATTTGTCCCCTCCACCCCACCCCAGTTCTTACACTCATGAAATGGGTGGCTGTAGCTGATGATTAATATAAAATGACAATATGACATCACATTAATCCCAATAGGTGGTAGTGCATATAAAAGCTGCATCATATGGCTGGTCAGACTCCCCTGTGTTGTCTTCGGGTGCCTGGGTATTTTACTATATGATGGATACTTTGGCCCTAACGTACAAAAAGCACAGGAAGGATAGTGTGAAATGTATTGAAATCACAAAGCATTTCTGTTCATATATCAGCATCCACCTCCACATCTCTGTTTGCACTCTGCTCACCAATTACTATTGATAATTATTTTGGCAATGAAATTAGTATATTTGTGATATAAGCCAAAATGTAAATTATATACTACAATGTATAAGGTTTCCATTTCTCTTGAAACCACAGTGACCTATGACTGGGAATCCTGTACCGCACAAAAGAACATTTCAAACAATTACAGTATATATGTAATATATATATAATTATATATAATATATAATTATCAATAATACCGACAAAATTTTAATTCTTACCTTTGTTTTAATTTGAGATATGATCATAGAAATAATCAAAAAGCCCACACTGAGAAAAATGCATTTACTGAAACAAAGAAAATCTGATATTTTATGTCTTTTTGGGGCATGCTCCTATATAACTTTATCGCTCTGATAATTTCCTCTATTTTTCTACATAATTAGGTGACTAGTGCTCAGAAAAGAAATATATCCATTAGCACAGTGTTACATACCTTAATTTTCCTGCTTTTATCTTTCATACAATTTGCTCATACTAATATTCAGAGTACTCTTGAGGCAGGAGATAAGTTTCAAAAATATAGGTAATTTCTATAGAAATTCACATTTTTAATAAAATATTTCCGCAAATGTTGTACTGCAGTACTGTGTGCAATGGTGTATTTTGGTCTATACCAAAGAGGATAGGACCTAGGGCAACACATTTTCAGTGGGCAACAAGCTGTATCAAACTAGAACACTATAGCCAGTTAAGTTCTTTACGCCTGTTCTCTCAGTATTTTCCAATTAGCTTTTTGCTTTTGGGAACAATAATTCATATATTTAATTTTTTTTAAAAAATTTGGTTGAAAATGTAAATTAGCCCAGGCTTTCTGATCCACCAACCAATCATGGACTGTTACTACATTTCAAATAGATAATAATAGTTGTTGCTTCTTCTTTGAGATTCTTCTTTAAGGCCTTCTAAAACTGAAAAGAATGAACTTATGGATATTAATTAGCCAGGTTATTTCCTAGGGTCTGCACATGCTCATTTATTTCAATGTAAGATTGAAACTCTGCAGGCCTCTAGGGGGTAATTAGCAATTATTGACCATCATCATACTAATACTTATGATGACAGCTCAGACATCCTGAGATGATCATAAAGACTGATTGACAGACACAAATTACAACCCTCACTGTAAGTTATTATAAGAAACTGCATTTTCATGTAAGAGTCAATTAATAAATTACTTGCTATTATCTGTCGTTTTAAATTATACCATATTTGTTTCAGCTCTGTCCCTTTAATTAAGCTAAAGCTTTTTATGTATATTTAATGAAAAGATTAGGTGAATTTATTTGTTTGTATACATTTTGGGAATATCTGTTTCTAGACATATGGGACATATGGACATCTATGAATGGCAACACTAGAAGGGGCAAACTTGGTAACAGTAATGAAAAAGCTGCAGAATGTTAATGTTCAGGACTTAGGCCCATGACAAATGATATGGACAAACAATCTTATATATAAGGTTGTAGGAAGCGGGGAAGGGGGGCGAGGGGGAAATAGCCCCCCACACACATTTTATTCAACCTCGCACTCCCCAGTAGTGTCCCCCTCACCTCTTGTCCCTTTAGCCCCTGAAAGCCAGATCTCACGAGATCTTGTGAGATGGTCTTGCAAGATCTCGTGAGACCCAGAAATATTTATTTTCTTTGCGTATATACTCTATCCCCCCCAGATTTGTTGGTTCCTACGCCCCTGCTTACATATGAAATACATTGTCTCATGTTTCCACAATTGTGCTTATGTGATCAAACTGTTGTCATGCTATGAAATTGCCATGAGTTTTATGTGAAGGAGCACATGTGGGTTTAAATTGTACTTGCATCATTTCTGCAAAAACTCTCATACGCAGAGAAGGATGAAGCTCACTTTGACACCTAAGATGGTGTTTGCATCAAGCGCTGATGTTATGCATCCAAATTATTCCTTACCTGTAACTGGAAGCAAAAGAAATAACAAGCCAATTCCTAATTATTATAGCATTATGGCAGGACCATAGGAGTATTTAAGTTTTATGCTTCCGTTGCTTCCTTTGACCATACAGATTTGTGCCCTCCCCACCCCCCACACTCACGCCCCACTTACAGCTCCTCCTTTCCCCTTTCTATATCTCGAACCATAGATTTATGTGTGTTTATGTGTATATATGTTGTCAGATAGTATAAAGTACACTTATAGATAGAAATATCTCTGCATATAGACATTTCTGTGCATATACAAACATAAGTACAAACAATGTACTGCCCTGGCATCTTCAGGCAGCCTGCCACCCCCTGGAAATGTGCTGCCCTAGGCCTGGGCCTTGTTGGCCTAGGCAGAAACCCACTACTGTCCAGTGCTTTAAAGCATTAAAGCACCACTGTAGTCTAATTTAACCTTTTGAATCACTAAATTGATAACTAGCAAAATGTTTTCGAAAACAAAATAATTAACTATAACCTGTACATTTTTAACTTGGGTGTTTTCTCTGTTGATCCTGTCTGCTATGTTCTCAGGAGGCGGTGATCTTGTACATTACCAAACTTTAAATTCCCATTGTGCAGACTTTCTTTCCATTCAAAGTTCACAGTTTACAGTTCAGTGGAAAAAAACAGAAATTATAGATAACTAATATTAAGCTTACTTTAATATCTGTACATTTGGAAGCTGTTGTATTCAAAACATCATTTTTTTCATGTTTATCATAATATACTTTTCAAGTTTGTGATTATGTCCTGTTTATACTGTATTATCAGCTCTGATATCTGCTATTCTATGCAAAGCTTTTGTAACTCATACTTGCTACTCATCATCATCCACAATCTATTTCACAATCTAATCGTAACCACCACCCACCCTTCACACCTCATTCCTTTTTTTTTACTTTATAATATACTTCTCTCCCACACTCCTCCCACCCATATCTGTCTGTCTCTTCTTCTTCTGACATTTTACCTTCGTGTTCTCTATGGTTGGATTTCACCCCCCACCTTACTCATTACAGTTATCTCATAAACTGCATGAAATGCCTTCACACATTTTGCTCATTTAGACTGAAAAATTTAAGAACAATTATGAGCTGAGGATCATGTAGCTTCAAATTATTTATTATTGATTAAACATGGTTGTAACAAGTGTTGATGGAGCTGGTACTTTCTAAATAATCCAAAAGTTAAAATTTTCCAGATTTAATAGTTATTCAATTGCTCAGATTCCCCCTCACTAACCACTCCGTCATGCCCGCAAATGACAAATATCTAGCCACAAGTTACTGGTACCAAGGAGGTCTTGCAAAGGGCTTAATGACAAATCGAAGCACTTTAAAAGCAAATAAAAAGGCAATACTGTAATTTTATTAAGAGTGAAAGTGATGTTAGGTCTTAGAATTAATAGCACAACATTCTCCAATACTTTATTTCATCTTCAATTTTTGTGTTATATCGATAACGGCAATCAATGTGAAGTCCTACGGGCTTCAACCTCCAAGCCCATAGGACTTTGAAATAAAACCTCTATTTTTCAAAGACCAACAGGCTTGGAGATTGAGGCAGTAGGACTTTGAAAAATGGAGGTTGGATTTCAAAGTCCTACGGCCTTCACTTACGAGTTATGGGCTTGGAGGTTGGACATGATGATGATCTCTGTTTCCATTGGCTGTTTCTGCATCAGGAGTTACAGGCTTGCTCCCCTAACGTGTTCAAGCCCGGAAATGCTACGCCCGACGGCATGGTGTTCTGATTTTCACGATAGGCCCCTAATTTGCAGCCCCGGCCAATTGAATAGCCTCGCAATTGGAGACAAACGGGAGTACGCAACTCAATCGCAGACATTCGGCTGTCTGCGATTGAGTTGCGAGCTCTGAATTGAATGAGGCTCGTAGAGTCTTAGGCCCTCATTCAATTGCAATTTGGCCAATTGAATAGGGGTCTAAATAAGCACATAACATATTTTTTTAAAGAAGTTTTTAGTTAGTAAACATCTATCCAAAAACAAGGTTTTCACTAACTAAAAACGTATTTAAAAAAAATATGTTATGTGCTTATTTAGAGCCCTATTCAATTGGCCAAATCGCAATTGAATGAGGGCCTTACAGTTTAATGAATATTGGAAGTACCAATTTAGTTGTCTATAAATAAGTGGGTCATTATTTAAAAGCTTGTTTTACAATTATGTAATTTGACAACATAAAGTGATACTTTCTGTGATGACACTGCATTCCTTTGTTTTATAATTATATTACTTTATATTGTAATGTGTTTTTATTTCTTATATTTCTTATATGTTTTAAGGCTCCTGGTCACTATTTAGTCCTTCAATAGAATGAACAATGTCTTCCTTGTATCTTTATTCATCTATGTGCTTTGACATATGGTGACTTGATGTATAATAATATCATTGGCTTGTGTTAGTGATTCTCACAGAAAAAGGGACTCTGATACTTAACTTCTCTCCATTGAATATGTTGAATAAGCAAAATTAAATATAGTAAATATTGTACTAAAGCAAAAGCAAACAAATTTAAAGTGTTTTTTAACTAACCATAAAGCTACCCAACCAGGAAGTGATGTGAAAGTACTTCCTCTTCAAATGACAGTGGGAATCCTGTTAAGTCAGCCAAACACAGATCACATCCTAGGATGTTTTTCTTTGTGATCTCTAATAATTACTAAGAAACATCCCTTACTGTGAAGAAGATCCGGAGGGTATTGGGAATTTTATAAGCTTTTTGTTGGTTTTAGTAGACTAATTCATCCATTATGTCATATTTTTGTTAGTTCCCTTTAATAAAGGATTGCTGTCTATTTAAGAAACAACATCAAGATGAAACAAGTACAGTTCCAAGTCTACACGCACTGTCAGTTGTAAATTATGAGATTACAATGGCACCATTTCATTCAACCAAACATAATATGTATTATTGCCTTCTGTAATTTATCTGGTTCAGATTTCTTTACATCTGTCAGGCCACAGTTCCAGTCTGTTGGCTTAATCATAGTTAGATATTTTACAAAGTACTATCAATATTAACATAATAAGGCTTCCAATTAAAGAACAAAACCAACAATATTTACAGCAAATAAATATATAAACCCACAAAATCCATGTATGATACAAGATGATGACCATTTATCAAAAAATAAACAGTTTTCCTTTTTTTAGTAAAGTAAATAAACAACATATAAAATATTAGTATATTATGAACAAGCATGAAGGGCAGTCAGGAATATTTCTAGAAACCCTCTCCATAGCATGTATTTCTTATATTTGACTTAAATGTATAACATACCGGATTGCAAATGAAAATTGACACAAATTGTGTAATTTTAATGTGTGCAGGAATCATGTCACCCTGATAAATGATCCCCTTAGGGAACATAAATGCATTTCAGGTGACAAATGTGGTCTGGCAGTGAGGTCTATGGATAAGGTATCTGTGAGTGACAGTCATTTCAGAGAAAAGGAAAGATTAGTAAAACAGATGGAGAGAGATATTAACATAAAGAGTTAACCTTTCTGTGCAAAAATACGAATCTAGCAATGCATTATAAGAAAATGTTTTACTTGTAAACATGTTCATGAACTAACATTTTCAAATTCACACAGAAATTATCTTAATTGAATACCAATACATTTTGCACCTGCCTTTTGTTAAAAATCGTGAAAAGTTACCATATGTTCTTTATTATTTAGCTTAAATCAAATTAAACATTTTCTAGCTTTCAATTGATGTTACTTTGTTATAGCAACGGATGATTTTTATTAAAAATAATATCACTACACTACTATATTATATGCAACAATATTATGCATTTTAGTGTCTTTTACACTGAAAATATTTTTTCTCAAAAATGTTTTAGAAGCTTTGTCATTAAAGAATGGAATGTGTGTAATGAAGTTAGGTTACGTTGATGATTTTTTTTTTTCTTTGGTATTATAATGTACTGAGTTTATTTCTGTGTTTCATAAATGTATGAATATTTTTGAATATAGAGAGATAAATACACATTGAATTATTTTCTGTTTTGGCTGGAATCCACGTCTTTGAACTACGGAATAAAAAAGGCTATACAATGGAATTTCTACCGTATTTTTCGCCATATAAAACGCACCTGCACATAAGACGCACCTAGTTTTTAGAGGAGAAAAACAAGAAAAAAAAATCTGAATCAAACACAAATACACTTCACACACATATACACACACCTACATCACACACATATATATATATATATATATATATATATATATATATATATATACACATATATATATATATATACACATATACATATACATACATACATACATACACATATACATACACACACATATACATACATGCACATACATACACATGTACATATATACATACATACACATACATATACATACATATACACACATACACACACATACACACACATATACATACACACACATATACATACACACACACACATATACATACATACATATATACATATATACACATATACACATACATATACATACACATACACATTTTGGAGCATTTGGGAGCCTCCAGGAGCTCTTGACCCTCCCTGACCCTCCTGATCCTCACCTTTCTTCTCCCCTCTGCCCATCCATGATCATCCCTTGGCCCATCTTGATCTCACCCCATCACGCAGCGCTTCCTACCAGCACTCCTCCTGTACTGCAGCCTTCCCTTGCGTCGCATGTGTGTCGTCACTAGGATGCACCGGCCGACGCGATGCAGTTTAGAGGCATGCTGCTGGCGCTGTAGGAAGCGCCAATGGGGGCGGGGGATCAGGAGTGGGGATCTAAAGGGGGGCAAGGGAAGGATCAGAGGGGTCAAAGGGGAGTATCAGGAGGGGGAGAGGATCAAGATGCAGTTTTAAAAGGTATATTCGTCATATCAGATGCACCAACTTTCCCCCCCAGTTTTGGGGAAGAAAAAGTGTGTCTTATACGGCGAAAAATACGGTATATTCGCCACCCCCCATAATCGTCAAATTCTATATTTGTTAATTTCATCATAGAAATGCTCTTATGTTTATCCAGAAATCCCATAATCATCCCGAAAAATCCAATATTAGATCAACCTAATATTTGTCATGAAAATTCTATATGCGTCCGATTCAGTATTCGTCCATCCTTCAGGAACGGATTAATGATGAATATGGATGTTCCACTGTATTTACTATAATTTCCATTACAAATGGCTTCTGTAGGTTGTATCTGTGGCAAAGTAGAGAACACAGCCATGATAGCCTCAGGGGACACATTCACAGCCAGATGGAATCCTAGGAAATCCGGACAGATAAACATAAACATATACTTTTTGTTAATATATTGCACAGTGATACAAAATCACTATAGAATTACACAAACATTAAGTTATTATTTATAAAGCATCAGCATTTTCCAAAGTAGAATAAAGTACTGTGAGTACAATTAGTAAATTAGAAAGCTATATACAAATTCTAAGGTAAGTAGAAATACAAGTTCAAATACAACACAATACAAATATAATACAGATGGGTCAGCAGACAGCTTTTGCAATGTGGCTTACAATCAAGAAGATAATGGTGGGGTGTGAGTCAGGAGGGTGACAGGTGCAAGATGGTAGTGATCAAGGCAGTAAACTAGTGCAAGTTTAAGTGATTATGTGTTGTACTGTAAGATGTATGTAAGAGAGCAATTTGGTAGAGTTTGATCATGTGCATGCTAAGGCTGAAGGGGATAAGCTTCTTTAAATGCATGCATTTTTGTAAGTTTTTGAACATTGTGAGTCGGAAAGACAGTCTGGTGGAGCGAGGCAAGGTTTCCACAGAGTAGGCGAAGCTCGAGAAAAGTCCTAAACGTGGGAATGGGAGGAGGTGACAAGAGAAGAGCAAAGAAGGTAAGAGGGGGGTTGGAGGAGTATTGTGAGGTAAGGGAGATGTAATTTGGTGGACTGTTGCTAAGGGCTTTATACAGTATTTTGGGTCAGGATTTAAAACTGATTCTTGACGCTATGGGAAGCCGTGGAAGTGATTGACAGAGAGGTGCTGAAGACACTGAGTGTGCAGTGTGGTATATGAGTCCCATTTGAAAGTAAAATGATCAGATGACACAATAGTTATTAATTTATTTATTGTATTTAAATCGGGCTTCAAGCATGTATACCCAGTATTATTATTATATTTTATTTTAGATTACCAGCAGATTCCATAGCACCAGGGGTACAGTATGGTTAACATTTGTACATACATTGGAAAACAGTGTAAATGAGATAAGACAGTACAATGGAGATGAAGGCTCTGCTCTCGTGAGAGCTTATGTTCTAAGAGGCAATTAAAGTAGTAGAGGGGACTGCTTGATGGATAAATATTATATTGCGATGGAGGGAGACTTTCCAAACAGTTCCTACAAAGGTTCCCATGTAGCTCATACACACAGTGGTTCTGTAGTGCTAGATGTACTAGCTAATTACAGAGTGTGTCTCAACAGCTTTTCAGGAATAATTGCTTTAGTCTCTTTAATTATACTATAACCATGACATTAGATGTTTTATAATTCAGGCATGCTTATTTTCCACTTCACAAAATATCTAAAAAATTATTCTGTAGAATTTGAAAATGTTCTCAAAGTCTAGAAAAGTTTGCCCATCCCAAATAATCCAGCTGGTTTTAGTAGTATTATACATATTAAATTACAATTTTATATACTGAGGGCCTCATTCAATTGCAATTTGGCCAATTGAATATGGCTCTAAATAAGCACATAACATATTTTTTTTAAAGAAGTTTTTAGTTAGTAAGCATCTATCCAAAAGCAAGATTTTCATTAACTACTAACTTCTCTAAAAAAAATATGTTATGTGCTTATTTAGAGCCCTATTCAATTGGCCAAATCGCAGTTGAATGAGGCCCTGAGTCTTTACAAAAAAAAGGACATTATTATACGGTAGGGGCTGATATTATCTTTTCACCTGGTAATAAGGTTATCATGACATTTACAGGGATATGCAAGAATATAATGGATCTTTACAGAAGGACAAAATGATTGGAGGACTTCTTTTTAGCTCTCAATCCAATGGAAGTGAGTTTTATTATTAAAAAAAAAAAGTATTAAGTTATTTACATGAGTAGGTGTTTTTAAAAAAAATGAAATTATTATTACAGGCACAATTATTTGGAAGACGGTATTTACTATGTATTTGAAAGATGACAGTGATCAGTTACTTTTTGAATGATGATATTTTAAAGATTATATTAGAAAGGATAAGGCTATGTATATTCTTCATACTAAAGTATAATTGGATATTACTATCTCACCATTAATTTTATTAAATTCTTTAAGAAAATGCTTTTATCACTGTACAGAGTTGCAAAAAATTCTACAAACAATCTTCGTACAGAAATATTTTATTAGATTAAATATAAAATATTTTCCACACTCACTTTTATTCTACTGCAAACCATTTATATTCGTTCTGTTATCTTATAAGTGGCAACTATACAAGTCAATAGTTACTTATAATTATAGGAATAGTCCCTTCACAATCATTGTATGATTGCATGATGGTATAGTTATATAGCATCTTCATGGCGGGATAAAGGGTTAGTAAATACTATGAAGGGTATTAAGAACACAAATCCAACATGTCCCATTGCAAAAGCTCACAACTGATTTAGAAGGTAAGGAAAACATAGTGAATATCAAGTAAGCTACCTGTAGACCACGTATGACATACAGTAGCTGTCATTTGTAACGTCTGCCAAGTGTATTAATAAGTGAAAAATGAGTGTATCAGCATAAATAATTAAAACATTGATGGAGCATACTTCCCTTCACTTCAATACATGTAACATTATGGTTACATGATGCATGCACAACAAAAGTGCCCTGTATAAATGTAAAATATATAACATCAAATAAACCCAAATAATACAGGGTCTTACAAAGAAAAATAAGTAGAAAGTAATATATTTCTGTAATGATATGGAATCACAAGGTTGTGGAGACCAGCAGCCAAGGGCCCTCATTCAATTGCAATTTGGCCAATTGAATAGGGATCTAAATAAGCACATAACATATATTTTTTAAAGATGTTTTTAGTTAGTAAACATCTATCCAAAAGCAAGGTTTTCACTAACCAAAAACTTCTTTAAAAAATATATGTTATGTGCTTATTTAGACCCCTATTAAATTGGCCAAATTGCAATTGAATGAGGGCCAAGGTCAGCAATAATCCAGTTCAGCAATTTGTAGGTGAAACAGGAACAAGCTTTATTGAAGTGATCAGAAACCACACAATAATCTGGCAAGGATTCCGAGACAGGAAGTGCCTTATATAGGCCAAGAACCAGACAGCTGACCAGACACAGCTAAAGAGACTTAGGTACTGATTGCATTGCTTTTAGAGTCAAGGTATCAGATCTCAGGCAAATCTGCAAGAGGCAGGCTGGTGCAGTGGTAGGGAAGAGGTATAGCAGCCTGGGGACCAGGGTTCAAAACCCAGCAGAGTCAATTCCTCACAATTTCTTTGTAAAAAAACATTTCTTGAGCTTTTTACTTCTCTACATAATAGACGTTTAAGATAATGTTTACAGTTATTAAATTATGTATTCTTATCTCACATGATAGAGTATCTCTATGTTGATGACTTCTCACAGTCTAAATTAATCTAGTGCTTCGTTAAACACCCCATAAAAATATAGCATTATGGAATAGTATGGGATCCAATCCTGAATGTCTAATTCATCTTGACCAAAAAAGTTTAAACATACAATTATTTTATAAACATTGACCATAGATGTTACGAGTCATCTTCTGTCATGGCGATCTTAATTACCATAGATTATTTGGGCTATAGGGTTTCTACTTTGTAAACCAATAAGCCTTGGTATCATGTGATACTTAAAATATATGTTGATTTATGAGAAAATTCCCAGTTAACTTCTCCATAAACATTGCTGCATATACAAGGCCAAGTATTCAGTGGACGTCTATATGTATTATAATGCATTTGTAAGAATTTGTTTTAAACAATTACAAAATTAGTTTTCATGATTAAGGACTAAGTCCAAGTTGCTCTCTATTTCTCAAGTCAGTGCAGTTCAGACAGTCTAAAAATACAAGTGTAGACTTTATATTACAATGTTTTAGTTCACCTTTATATTACATCATGGGTTGGCTGTTGATTAAACAATGGTGGTGGTGATAAATAACATTTATGGTGGGACCATGTTGCATTGGGTTGATCTACAAAGTTGAAAAGATTATGAAAAAATAGGTTAATGCATTGGGTTTGTGATTTAGTGGCATCTTGCCTCATGTTCAAGTATTCTTGCATGAATGCCTTTAAATGTCCAACTGATTTTATAGACTTAACTGTAATGCTCATGTCCTGGCTTCGGATCATTGATTAGCTGAACACCAGTACTTGATGAGCATTGCTTGTAATGTTCCAGATGGTGTGTCACTTTTTTTTATCCAGATTTCTTGTTCTACACCAACTTAAGTTTAACTGGTGTCAATCAAACCAATGTAAATGTTGTTGTTCTTTTACATTCTGTAAAGGGCATTGCATTTCTGTGTCTGACCTCTCAACATGATGCATGTTTATGTGGATGACAAATTCTATAGTTTAGGGCACAAGTGTCATGGGATTTATTTGATTGACTTATTTGTGATTGACCTTTCTATTGGTGTCACTTTCTGCCCATGGGCTTGCCATCAAACAGAATGCATTATGGCTGGCTTTGATTCTCAAACACATTTTGACATTGTCTTAGGTCTTGTGGATTTCCATTTTTGCCTTTGTACACTAATTTTACTTTAATGTATATAATAAAGGATGTAATGTGTTGTAATTATATCCATAATTGTAGGATGTTTTGATAGCTACTATGAGAACTACATTAATATTCTTCATAAATGTTATAATGCCTATTAGAATAGCCACTCTCTATTGCTCTTGCATGACATGTTTCCTAAAAATTCAGTTTTCCCTATGTTGTCAATAAATGCTGTAATCAAATTGGCATACGCCTTAAGAATTAATATTTTTGAGTCTCTTATCTTTTTAACAAATTAGGAAAACAAATCTACAGTATGCACTAAAGTCTCAATCTTCAAACAGCAGGAGGAAGTCATGGGTCTTGGTGACCTTCATTGAAGTCGATAACACACTACTGTTCATCAAGTTACAGTAGTGTGTTATGAATTCTGTCTATTTGTTTTCTTGATGCAAATAAAAAGTAGTGCATTAAATTGAATATAAAATGGTCCACGTGTTGCAGTCTCTCCAATTGTATCCCTTCTTAATTAACATCACATTCTCATGATTAGTTATAATTAAAGGACAACAGTACAATGACATAATATATATGTTTGAAAACTTTTGAATCAGACTAAGATCATAATTAAGCAAAGAAAATGTTATAATACCTTTTTTTTTAATGAGAACCAAAAATGATCTGCTGAACCCAGTATGATATGTTGTAGGCTGTGTTTGAGAAGGGAGTTTACATTTCAGAACAATGCTTGTATTTCCTTATGTAAGCAGCCTACTTCTGGGTATTTTAAGAGGAAGTGGTGTATTGTCAATTTGAGTTTGACCCAATTATCTAACATAGCCTTCTGGGCTCTCTCTGTTCCCTCCATTCCCATCATCAAAAACACCTTCTTGGCCCAGCCTTCAAAAAGTAATGTAACAAACACAAAATGGATTCCTCTAATTATAGTCTTCAAAAATTCTGATATTCCCTTAAAATGTTTCATTGCTCACACAACTGCTAAAGTTGCCAGTTTGTTACTTACCTCACAAACAATTCCTTTAGCCCTAATGTAGCTATTACATTCCTCCTGAGTGATCTCTACGTATGAACTCTAAGGGAGACACTTAAGGAGCTACGAGTCCCAGTAGGAGGAAAATAATAAAGAAGCATTTTTTCAGGGCACTAATAACATAGCATTGGAGCCTACACATCATAAACACAAGAGAAGCATTTCTAGCCTTTCTAACCCTTTCTAACCCAGCCTCATACAACAATACTAAAGAATAATCAACTAAATCACAATTTTAAATACCTGCTCACTCAGTTAAACGCTGACCAACGCCAAGTCACACCTGATTAATACAGACCCCAGAGGGTTAACAACTAAAAATATGTGTATGCCTTGCCATTTCATACCATGAAATACGTTAGAATTGAACATAGAATATGAAGTGTCTGAACTGTAAGGTTCATGTGCAAGAATAATAACCAACATCAATCTGTTAGTGTTGGAGTAGGAAATACCTATCTATATAGACACAATGTAGCTCTCTCTCTCTCTCTCTCTCTCTCTCTCTCTCTCTCTCTATATATATATATATATATATATATATATATATATATATATTTCTGGATCTCTACCTCGTGGTGAAAAGGCTTGTGTATTTCAATGAAGCTGTGAGCTTTACCATGTAGGGTCAACCAAGATAGGCAGGTCATAGCAGAGTGGTCAGACAAATCTCAGTCCGCTGGAGAAGAACCTGGCAACTCTCTGCCTTATCTTTACCATTAAAACCTTATGGATAAGCACAGCCAGACACAAGATGTGCCTGGCGTGCTGTGGTCCACAGGGTCTTGAAGAGTCAGACATGATTGAACAACAAAACAGCCATATAGACGTTATATTTAATGATGTTCTTTAACTTAACTGGATTTGCTATAAGGATTACTGTGTTTTGGGGTTCTGACTCGAATCCTTCAAACTCAAATCTATGTGTACTAGTAAGTACCCTTGCAAGCACTCACAATATATTTTCCTTATGTGAGTGGCAAACACCCTGGCTACCAATCAGAAAGTTCTTACGTGTAATAGACTGTGAGAGACATGTAATAACTATTCGAGTTCCATCATAAGAACTCCCGTAGCTACGAGCCAGCCTTGCGGGAGAGCCTAGAGGAGCAATGTAGTCAAGGTATAATGTAGTAAGGAAACACCTATTGGTCTCCAATACAAAATTCTAGACCCCTACTGCCATAGAAAATCTGTCTCCAGTAACACAAACTGTTTTGGCTGAATGCATACTCATTATCGGAATCTTAAATTGCCTCTATGATGTTAAATTTGTTCTCAGGACGTCACAATCTCTCTGCGGAGCCCTCTGCAGAAACCTTTGCAAATAAAGACATCTCCAATGGTATTTTCTTGTGGAATCCCTGCTCATACAAAAATCAACCCCAGAGTTCCAAGGAATACAATTTGGGAATTTGGGAAATACTGGTTTTCACAATACATCTCTACAGAATACTTTGGTTCTTTACGTATAAAGGATAATAATGCTAACCCACACTTTTACACATGTAATCGTTACATTGTGCAGTGATACCCACTGTTTGCATTACCTCGGTTATCTATATTTCCAATGCTATGAAACTTCATTTTTCCACAGTATGAGCTTTTAGGCAGCTCTCCAAAACAAGTAGGATTTGATAGGTGTTGTACAGTCAGATAAATGCACAAGGGTCAATTTCTAGAAGATTGTAAGTTAATAGAACATCTCTTTCAGTAATTATTCTAATTTTTAAAACATTTAACTTTTGGACATTCCCATAAGCATATAAATACTGTGTGAGGGGCTTTTTTTACATCTTAACATCTGTTCTCCAAAATGGTACTTACTTTGAGAAACCATAAAGAATTCAGACATGTCATTTATATGCTCAACTTCCTAGTTGTTTTATTGTTGCTAGGTATAACCTACCTAAAATGTATTTTGTGATTAACTTTCTGAATTTGTATGCAATATAGGAATTTACAAGTATATGACTACTGACTAAGGGCCTCATTCAAATGAAATTTGGCCAATTGAATAGGGCTCTATATAAGCACAGAGCATATTTTTTACAGAGGGTTTTAGTTAATGAAGACCTTGCTTTTGGATAGAAGTTCACTAACTAAAAACTTCTGTAAAAAATATGCTCTGTGCTTATATAGAACCCTATTCAATTGGCCAAATCACATTTGAATGAGGCCCTAAATGTATTATTTTCTGTGATTCCTAAAGATGATCTAAAGAAGCACTGTCCTGAGTTGTGGCAAAATTATTAAAGACTAAGGGCCCGATTCAATCGCAAGCCCACAACTTGTGCAATGTAGGCCATATGTCTGCGGGTGTGTTGCGGGCTTCTGTTTCCAGAGCTATTCAATTGCTCAAGGCCGCAAGTTACTGGCCCAAATCCCACTCCGTAAACCATGCCTTGGTCGTAGCAGTTCAGGGCAGGAAAATGATCAATTAAGCAAAAGCGTAACCTCCCATTTCGAATCCGCCAATAGAAAATGAGACCGTCATTATTACGGCAGTAAAACATGGAGGTTACATGTCAATGAATTCTGGGTCCGATATGCGATCAGATCCGCAAAAACGCAAAATACAGAATTATGAAAATCAGTGCCAATACTGTTCTAGTCCATGTGGGTGGCCTGATATGTATTAGCTCATTGATACCAGAGAAACAAAAATAAATATTTTATACTGCCAATTTGCGCGCTTGAGACTGTTATACAATTAATTCTAATGTCTCTAATCGCTTTCCCCCTTTTTTTACGGTACAGTATTGTTTTTTTTACAATACTACGAATAGGTGTGGAACTCCCTTGCGTGGGTCCTCTCTAGAACTCATAGGATTTTCTCCCACATTTACCATTTATGAGCGTGAAAACATTTGCAGGCTTGGGGAATTGGAGCAATTGAATAGCAATTTGCGATTTTAGCCATCGTTACTCTTGCAAAAGTGACAGATCAAAGGCTTCGGGAGGCTGTAAGTTACGGGTTTAACCATCGCAAAGTTTTGAAGGCCATAACTCATAAACCATTTTAAGCCCACAAAAAGATGCCAATTGAATAGCAAATTAACTTGCAACCTCACTTACGGGCTACAGTAACATACAAAAGCTCAATTGAATTGGGCTCTAAGTTACTCAACCAATATTTAATTTGAGCCTTGTTCAGTTTTATTTTTTATTAAAATGTTGTTTGTTTTATTAAAATCCCTTAACTTTTTAAGAGATTTTTCTTAGAAATGCTATGCAATTATATGTCCCAGATTCACGTACATTTTCAGTACAATCTTTACTGCTGAATTTCAGGCTTGGCTTGTTTTAAGTGCCTTGTCTTTGTAAGAATTCACATGGGGTAAAAAATATAGATTTAGCAAAAACAGTACTTTTACAATGGTTAATTGAAATAACTTGTTAAAATAATTTAATGTAATGAACCCACAACTGGTGACTCATTGATCAAACTGCTAATGTCCTCCTTATATAAACAACAAACAATGAGAATAATGCTTCTGTTTAAACAAAGTGATTATAGACCAGTAGGATTAATGGAGTATTCAGTTGTGGGTACTGTCCATAAATTATTTGAAGAGATCAATTGAGGTAGGGGGAAAAACTCCTCACTAATAAATGTAAGACATGAAATTAGGGGCTGTAACATGTACTTTCCCTTCTGGATCGCTACCTTGTCATGGAAAAGGGGCTTGTGCACTTCAATGAAGCTGTGAGCTATACCATGTATGGTCACCCAAGATGGGCAGGTCATAGCAGAGAGGTCAGACAATTGACTGAAGAAGGCACTGGCAACCAACTTCAGTATTTTTGCCAAGAAAACCTTATGGAGAAGCACAACCAGAGACATAATCATAGACGTGCCTGACGTGCTGCAGTTCGTAGAGTCGACCCCGACTTAGCAACAGCAACATGTACTTACAATATATTAATCAAGTTAGATCACCTTTTTGATACAGTGTGAACTAAAATAATTTAGATTGTATATGTAAATCAAGGATTTTAACAAAGATGGGAAGTATATTTGGAGAAAGTTACTATATCAATGATCCTTTATGGGATTGGTTGAAACTAGGCAAAAGATGATGATTAATCCATTTCTGTGACAGAAGTCAAGTCAAGTAGTAGATTTACAATCTCAAATACTGTAGAAAACCTTGATCCAACCTAAAAAGGTTCCTAAAGCTTTTGAAATTGTGAAAACTCTATATCATCCACAAACAACTATTAGCTTGTCCCACTTAAAGTATCCCCAACTACAAGAAACTTGACTTCACTGAGAAATGTTGCCTTAAGTGTAATTTGGTGAAACAGGAGCCAGAACAATCCCAGGAATCAGTCAGTCACGGTTCCTAAAAATATACTTATGGCTACTAGTGATGATATCCAGCCTACAAAACAAAAAGTCTATCTGACAACATACTCGACTAGCTGGTTTTTAAATTTGATATAATTGTATTAACTTATGGATTAAAATGGTCAAGAAATAAATGCTTCAGGGGATCAAAAGTCATTAAGTAAGATAACAAATACAAGATACGGAGTACAAAACTAGTCCAGTGGTTCTTAATAGCCAGTCCTGGAATTGTGCTGCCAGTCCGGAATGAGGGTAGCCTAACAATTTAAACACACCACTACCATTGGTCATAATTTTTGAGGAACTTATCTGAATTTAAATGTGTTCTATTCAAATTAAAGGTATATATATATATATATATATATATATATATATATATATATATATATATATATTTGGTAGGAAACATGCAGTTATTATCAGAAAAATATGTGTTATATAGATAAGTTCAGTGTATTTAAAAATGTATAGGCAGGATAGTAAATTACAGCTTTGCACACCCACAGGGAACTGACATTACCAAGTATGCAGAGGAAATGTATCCTTGACCTTTCAAAGGGAGTACTTGGTGCTGGATTGCCTCAGATGGTTGGGTGGAGTCTGAGTTTACAACTGAATCAAATCACAAGTATATATAGAGAAATAGACTACATATCCCAGGCTTCTTTGCAACACAGCAACCCCAGAGTATGATACAAATGTATCTGCTTTCTCTGGATTGGCAAAAACAAATTAGGCTAATCTTAGAAAGGATTTTCAGGGGAGTCAACTGACAAAAGCTTTAGCTTGCAAATTGAAAAGATTTAGCAAACATCAGGGTGAGTTTGTAAATGTTTATTTTGGTATTTTTTCATGCAAAAAAAAATGTCTGCACACACTACTGATTCTCCTCCATCAGATGCATTCATAATCCATGAAACTTAAATCTGCCTTTAATACAAAACTATCTGAAAATATATTGTGTCACATGTAGTATTATGTTGTTAAAAATGTTCTGTATCTCAAAGGTGGTCCCAATAAGTACTGAAAGGTAAACAGCCAGTTCCCATATCAAAAGGTTCAGAGTCATTGTACTAGTCTACAAATAGATACATATGGATCTGCAGGGACCTTACAGACCTGATTAAAAATCATTATATATACATTCTGTATATAAACTTTAAAGTATTAAAAACCTTTAACTATTACAAATCCACACATCTGTGAAGTCATTTATTTTCATGTTTTCAATATAAATTATGTGACTTTGCATAAATGAAAATGTGCCAGAGACAACAAATTTCCTTACATTGCTTACCTATTTTAAGAAAATCCTTAATTTCCATAAATGCAAATGTTGCTATATATGACCAAAACCACAGTGGACCACCTGAACATGTCAATGGCATATGGTTAAACTGTGAAAAATTTCTTTTTTAACTAATACACATATTTTTGCAGTAAACTCATTTAGAAATCTCTAAGGATAGATCTATGAGACAGAGAATGCCCACAGCTGCAAAAAGGACATTTATAGTTAGGAAACATTCAAAGAGGACTATGAAAAATCAAGTGAAATGCCTAAAGAATACAATGAGCCTCATTCAATTGAGCAATTATAAGTTACAGCAGCCCGTACGGGAGGCCGTAAGTTGCTATTCAAGTGGCGTTGTTTTGCGAGCTGAAAATGGCCTACGTGTTAACGGCTTGAAATCCTTGCGGTTGTTACAACCGTAACTTTACACCCCATCTAAGCCTTTGAACTTTCACATCCGAAAGAGTTACAATCGCAAATCGCTGTTCAATTGCTACAATTCCCCAAGCTCGCAAATGTTTTCACACCCGTAAACAGCAAATGTAGAAGAAAATCCTACTGGTATTAAATGGCACCTGCAAAGGGGTTAAAGACATGTCCGTAGCACTGTAAAAAGCAAATAAAAAATCAATACTGCACTGTAAATGATTGGGACAGCGATGAAAGACATTAGAATTAACTGCAAGCTCGAAAATTATCAATAAAAAAAAACATTTAATTTTATGTTTCATTTCAGGGTTATATCGATCTTGGGTATCAATGAGTTAATATATATCAGGCCACCCACATGGACTAGAACAGTAACAGTATTCATTTTTATTATTTTGTGTTTTGTGGATTTGCAAGTCCGATCGCATATCGAACCTCTGAACACCAATTGATTGACATCTAACCTCCATCTTATACTGCTGTAATGATGACGGTCTCATTCTCTATCGGCTGTTTCTAAATGAGTAGTTACGGCCTTGCTTAATTGATCATGTTCTCTCCCTGAAATGCTACATATGAGTGCATGGTTTACGGTTTAGGCTTTCGGGTTACGGTTAGTATAAACAATAAAATTGTACTTTTTGTCTAATTACAAACAAACTTTATTATATTTTCGTCTGCCTAATTTTTATTTAAAAAAATTTCCAATGTATATTTTTTCTTCATCGTATAGTATGCTTTTAAACATACAGATATAGATTTATTGTGGGTTTATTCAAGAGTCAAATAAGGCCTTCACATGTAGGAAAGAGGCAAGTTAGATTCGCCAAGTGGTTCTTATTTGTCACCAAATTGCATGCTTCTATTTTTATACGCGTGTCTCTTGCATTTAGCACAGGTCCCTTAGGAAGAGAATGTCTCCTAAATCTAGCAGATTCATTTGACATGTAGCGAAATGCTCACCAAGAATAACACACATTTTGATATTTTCTTTCTTTTTAATTCCAAAATATAGAACATACAAAATTTAATTAAAAAAAAAGATAAATGATTTGTTTTCAGAAACCCTTCTAATATTTTAGTAACACTGTAGATGTGTTTTATATATATACTAGGAACTTGCATGTCAAAAATGAAGGGAATAAAACTGTAAGGCTGGCAATGCTGTTTTCCACACAATGTGAGGTTCGACGCTCATTGCAAGCCTTTCCCCCCGTGTACTTCAACTTTCCTGCTTTGCAATGATCACCTTCGGCGCTCATTGCGTGCTCATTGCAAGCCACTCCCACTCTCCAGTGTGCCTGGCTTTGCTCAGCCTCGTTTTCATCCTGTTTCACATTTTTTCATCCGCCATTTTTTTTCTTGCTTAGCCGATTTTCGAGTGGCAAAAAATGGCAAATATGGCTCAAAATCGCTTGCAACCTCTCTCTCAGGCTTCATTGTTCTCCCCCTTCGGCGTGCTTCAACTGCTCGCCTCGCTTTTCAAGGCTCGCTTGAGACTGCATGAAAAGAATAAAGAAAAGAACAATGTCTTTATATGTACTGTATGAGGTCCACTTTTTAGCTGTTGACCTATAAGATGGTGCACAGGTGGGTTTAGAAGAGGTTCATACTATTTGAGTAATTCATCTGTGGTCAAACAGAAACATCCTTATCTATTGGCAAAAGTTCATCAGGATTCCTTAACCTGCATTGCTGGTAAGGTCAGCAAAGCCTTAGGCCAAGACAGCATAGCATCAAGGACAGCTTATATATATATATATATATATATATATATATATATATATATATATATATATATACATATATATATATATATAGATATAGATATAGATATATATACTAGTAACTTGCCCGTCATAAATGACGGTGTCCTATGTTCAATTGTCTGTTCTGTCTCTCTCAGTGCTGTCTCTGCGTGCCCTCTGTCTCTGTGCACCCGCTACCTCTCTCTGTGCGCACTCTCTCTCAAGGTGAGCCATTTCTCTCTCTCTCTGTGAGCCCTTTCTCTCTCTCTCTAAGCCCTCTGTCTCTCTGTACGCCATCTCTCTCTCTGTGCTGTCTCTCTCTCAGTGCACCCTCTCTTTATCTGTGCAGTCTTAACCTTAGTGTCTTCAGGAATAAGTGGTATGTAAGAACAGGAGGTCATGACTTCAATTTTGAAGGTGGAAGATGTATGGGTAATGTAAGTACTACTTACCTATTACAGTTAAGCTAGTAGGCTAGTGGAATAGCCTTCCAGTTGAAGTGGTAAAGTTAAACACAGTTAAGGAATGTAAGCATGCCTGGGATAAGCACAAGCTAAATTAAGCCAATCTTTTAGGTACATAGAATGGCAAGACTAGATGGGCCATTTGATTCTTATCTGTCATCAGATATATGTCTCTACTAGCGAACTGCCCGGCAAAAAATGACGGCAATAAAATTGTAAGCCAGGCAATGCTGTTTGCCACACAATGCAATGCTCTGAGCCCTCTGAGCACCTTCGGCACTCATTGCGAACCTTTCCTCCCGCCTACTGTAAGGGCCTCTCATTGCAGTGTTCATTAACCTGCTTGGGAATGCCATGTGTCTCTTTCCAGCATCTCCCCCCTGTCCCTTCCCTGTGTGTTTCTCCTCTGTGTGTCTGCTGAATGTTTGCGTGTTACTCGCTGAAGACCGTTTGTTTTATTTTCAAAGTCCCGCGTGCCTGGCGTTGTTGGTGTAAGTGTTTGCCATCATATATTTTCTAAGTCCCGCGTGCCTGGCTTTGCTCAGCCTCGTTTTCATCCAGTTTCATCCAGTGCCATTTTTTTTTTTTATTCTTATTTTTCAGAGGTAGTATATTTTTTTCCTGAGCTTGCATGTTTGACGGCGACACTGGCCTAAGTGCGGCGCGGCTGCTTAAGTGCTCATTTCAGCCTAAGTCCTGCGTGCTTTAATGCCTCAACTGCCTTCGGCGCCCATTGCCTAAGCCCTGGGAGCTTGGAATGCTTCAATGCCTCAATGGCTCGCCTCGCTTTGCAAGGCTCGAAAGCGTGACAACAATCGATGTAACTTTGGAATGTCATGTGAGATGTAATTTAAACATTAATTATATAATTTATTTCTTAGATCACTGAAGTTTGTGGACTAAGGACCATCTAAAGCCAACCAACATGGCCATTCATTTCTTTGATCCAAGCTACACATAATACAATATAGAGGGAACTAATAAATAAAACATATTGCAATTAGTTAGTGAAGTCAAAAAAACAGACTCCATCTACGGGTAGGTTTCTAGAAGGTGTTTTTTTCTTTTCTTTTGTTGCCACCCTGAAGAAGCGAGGTATTGGATAGCAGCTGGTGAGGTCCCTGTAGCTCCAAAGCAACCTATGAGAGAACGAGGAAGAATAAGTATATCTGATATTTTTCATTTTGTGAGTGTTTTGCATTTAAAAGACCACTTAGGTCAATTATTTAAAATATACTCTCTGGAATAAATACACTTGAAATTAAGCTAAATGTTTTTTAAAATGTAAAAAATACTGAGGTGACAGGATAATGCAATGGGAATATGACAGCTAAAACTGCCAGTGTTGTTAACAGTCCTAATAGAAAGTGTATTAGTTTACAAGAAATCCCAGTGGAAAAACAACAGCATAAAGAACTGAAACACACATATATAAATATATATATATATATATATATATATATATATATATATATATATATATATATGTAAAGATTAAAAATATTAACAGTGGTCCTCTGTAGCCCCAAAAGGAAGTAGATTATTTTAAAGAGCATTAAAAACGAGCTATCCTTCTGGACACTACCTTGACGTGGTGAAGAGGCTTGTGTACCTCAATGAAGCTGTGAGCTATATCCTGTAGGGTCATTCAAGATGGACAGGTCATATCAGAGAGGTCAGACAAATTGCTGTCCACTAGAGAAGGAACTGACAGCCCACTCCAGTATCTTTGCCAGGAAAACCATATAAATAAGCACAACCAGAAACACAGACAGATGTGTCTGGCGTGCTGTGTCCATATAGTCACCAAGAGTCGGACACGACTAAAGGACTCAACAACAATACATTGTACTACAGTAAATCATTCCAGATATATTTGGAATTTATTTTGCGGCTCTTGTATGCTAATGTGCGGCTCAGTAAAGTTATGTTCGGCTCACAGTACCACTCACAAGGGTGAGAGAGGGGTCTAACCAGCCGATAAGATTGGTGGTCTTTATTCTGGCAGCTACAGAGACAGACAAGCAGATTGTAATTCTAATTAGCACTTCAAAGCAGCTAATTATTATCCGTGTGCCCCTCATTTGCATATAAATGCTGCAACATGACAATGTAGTCATCCAGAAGCAGAGCCAGTCGTTAATGCTCTTTAAAAAGAAATCAACTTCATTTTGGGGTTACAGAGGACCACTGAGGTCAATATTATTCTACTAAACTTGAGCCTGGAATTTCCCAGGATTGATTCACTTTAGAAAAAAAATGAACAACAACAATAGCCAGTTTTTCATGCTCTCTAAGAATTACCTAAAGTCGATTTGATTTCGGGATGACAAAGTCCTTTCATACTGTTTAATCAATGCAGAGTTTAGCCAAATAAAACCAACAGATAATGTTTCTATGCACATGTAGCTTTGCCAGCAAACTGATATTATAGTAATAGTCTAGTGATAACCGTTAAAAATAAAAATATCATTGTGCATTGTCTGACCTGCATTTGATTGAGACTATGTGCCTTGACATCTTTCCGAGAAATGACTAAACCCGTGTCTGGTATGATCCAATCTCAGACGCTGCCCTCATGTGACCTTGGGATTTTATAGTCTAGGCAAACAGGAAGGCCTTTTCCTGTCATTAGCCATGATCAGGTTTAAATAGAAACATCTCAGCCCCGCAAGAGATTTGCAATGAATATTCAAGCAACCTGAGCTGAAAATGGTGATGAAATGAAGAGGTGTAGATATAACAATGTTATTCTTATTTATCTCTCTCCCCAAAAAGGACTGCAAAGTGCTTAACCCCGTAGTGGAATGTATTGGCGGATTTAGGTGTTATGCTGCCCTAGGCCATTCAGATATGTGCGCCCCCACGCTCCACTTACAGCTCTTCATTTCCCCGTTCTATAACTCAAATTATACGTTTATTATATATGTTGTATATCAGAAAGTGTCATATACACTTACAGACAGACATATCACTGCATATAGTCATTTTTGTTGCATATACAGTAGAATCCTGGTTATCCGGCACCCTACTAACCTCTAACCCGGCATAACCGGCACTATCCAGAGTTCGAGACTGCAAAAAATAAAAAGCTAACTTTTTTCCTAATTGTTTTTTTTTTGGCCCTACATGGCCTGGTTTAGGTGCTAATGCCTTTTAAACAGCATTTTGAGGGTTTCTGGGGGGTTTAAGGGTCGTTTAACCCCTTAAAATCGTGAATTCCTGATTAACTGGAAACTACACGTATTCGGCAATAGGGAGTTCCTGTGGGTGACCATAATGTGGGTTTTACTGTACTAACATATTTCACTGTAATGCACTGCTGAACGCTGGAAATGTGCTGCCCTAGGCCTGGGCCTTGTTTGTCCTTGGTGACATGGCTGTTTTCTATGGTGAAAACTGCCATCATGGCTTCAGAAAAGCACTTTAGATCCCTTCTAATGTTTAAAGGGACACTAGTATTTTTATTATACTAATTTAAAAGAACTTGTATTTTAAATGTATTATCTATATATGCTGACTGGGCCAGCTCCATTCTTATCTTCTACCTATTAGTATATGTGTATTGTCAAGTAAGTGGGGCCCTTGAAGGCTGAGATGAGCTCATTGTCACTCAGTGACTTCCATTTGCACTTGAAATATGGAATATGAATATGGAAAATTTCTGGATTTTACTAGGTATACCTTGTCATGGTGAAGGGGCTTGTGTACCTCGATGAAGCTGTGAGCTATACCATGCAGGGTCACCCAAGATAGGCAGGTCATAGCAAAGAGGTTAGACAAATCCCTGTCCACTAGAAAAGGAACTGGCAACTTGCTCCAGTATCTTTACGAAATAAAATCTTAAGGATAAGCACAACCAGATACAAGATGTGCCTAGCGTGCTGTGGTATATAGGATCATGAAGAGTCGGACAGGACTAAACGATTAAACAACAAAATTAACTATTCACTTTGATATGCTTTATTTTATTAATAAGTGTGCATAAGCTCTGTTTTACTGACTTAAATCAAATACATAGTCACTGCATGGGTCTGACCACTGCACCTCATCAAGACACAGACTTTGTGATACTGGCTACGGAGAGTCTCATACTAGTCAATCAGCGACCATGTCTAAGCATTGCATTAGTATTCACCCCCCTTGACTTTTTGCCTGTTTTGTTACAGTTGGTGAAGTGAAATGAGAAAAATGTATACATAAAACATTGAATAGAAAACAGAAAATTGGCATGTGCGTATGTATTCATCCCCTTTCTTATGAAGCCATATAAAGCTCTGGTGCAACCAATTACCTTCAGAAGTCACATAATTAGTGAAATGATGTCCACCTGTGTGCACTCTAAGTGTCACATGATTTGTCATTACATATACACACCTTTTTTGAAAGGCCCCAGAGGCTGCAACACCTAAGCAAGAGGCACCACTAACCAAACACTGCCATGAAGATCAAGGAACTCTCCAAACAAGTATGGGACAATGTTGTTGAGAAGTACAAGTCAGGGTTAGGTTATAAAAAAATATCCAAATCTTTGATGATCCCCAGGAGCACCATCAAATATATCATAACCAAATGGAAAGAACATGACACAACAGCAAACCTGCCAAGAGATGGCCACCCACCAAAACTCACGGACTTTGCAAGGAGGGAATTAATCAGAGAGGCCGTACAGAGACCTAAGGTAATCCTGGAGGAACTGCAGAGTTCCACAGCAGAGACTCGAGTATCTGTACATAGGACGACAATAAGCCGTACGCTCCATAGAGTTGGGCTGAATAAAGCCATTACTTTCAGCAAACAAAATGGCACGTTTTGAGTTTGCGAAAACGCATGTGGGAGACTCTCAAAATGTATGGAGGAAGGTGCTCTTGTCTGATGAGACTAAAATGTAACTTTTCGGCCATCAAAGAAAACGCTATGTCTGGCGCAAACACAACACATCACATTACCCAAAGAACACCAACAAGTGAAACATGGTGGTGGCAGCATCATGCTGTGGGGATGTTTTTCAGCAGCCGGGACTGGAAAACTGGTCAGAGTTGAGGGAAAGATGGATGGTGCTAAATACAGGGATATTCTTGAGCAAAACTTGTACCACTCTGTGCATGATTTGAGGCTAGGACGGAGGTTCACGTTCCATCAAGACAATGACCCCAAACACACTGCTAAAGCAACACTTGAGTGGTGTAAGGGGAAACATGTAAATGTGTTGGAATGGCCTAGTCAAAGCTCAGACCTCAATCCAATAGAAAATCTGTGGTCAGACTTAAGATTGCTGTTCACAAGCGCAAACCATCCAACTTGAAGGAGTTGAAGCCGATTTGCAAGGAGGAAGGGGCAAAAATCCCAGTAGTAAGATGTGGCAAGCTCATAGAGACTTATCCAAGGCTACTTGGAGCTGTGATTGCCACAAAAAATGGCTCTACAAAGTCAATAGACTTTAGGGGGGGGTGAATAGTTATGAACATTGACTTTTTCTGTTATTTTGTCCTATTTGTTGTTTGCTTCACAATAAAACATTTTTTTTTTAAAATCTTTAAAGTTGTGGGCATGTTCTGTAAATCAAATGATGCAAATCCTCAAACCATCCATGTTAAATCCAGGTTGTGAGGCAACAAAGCACCAAAAATACCAAGGAGGTGAATAGTTTTGAAAGGCACTGTATATACAATACTATAAAAGAAGTGTTAGGAAAATACACCCTACAGCACTGCTGTGGAATTTTAAGTAGCACAAAAGTCCCCAAATGTGCTTAGATAAAGAGTATAAAATCATGTGGAAAAGGTGTTTTAACCTTTAAAGTTGATGTTGCATTCATGTAGTTATAATCATTAGACTTCAGGCTATTTCAGTGTGTTGCCTCTGCCTGAATGAGTAATGAGCTCTATACTGCGTGGTACATAATGAATATTAATTAGAATTGGGTTTAGATGCTTTGAATGAGGCAGTGGATAAGTATGTTATAACTACTTCATTATATTCTAGCAGCTCATATAGTCACGTAGTACAGTTATTATGGTGGTAGTCTATGATGCTGAGGTTTCTGGTTTCAAGTTACTTCAAAAGCTAATTTTTTTCTTTACTGTTTAAAAAAAAATCAGAAATATGTTCTTTGGTTTATATAATAAATCATACGTCATTTTGAGGCCAATTTTTTTTTCAAGATTTATGTGAACTGCTTATATATATATATTATATATATAATTTTTAACAACTACAGTAGTTCTCGTAATTATTCAATATATATAAAGATCAAAAAATGAAATTAGTTTAACTTTTAGAGATACATTTTAAAGCAGAGTGTGTTGGTGTAGTGGTTTCATAAAGGGTTTCATTAGTAAGTTATTGTTTTGAAATCAATGTCTTGCATTTTTTTTATTGACGAATGTGTTTATTAACTCACATATGATTCGTATATATAAATAAATAAGTACTTAGTTAAAAAAAAAACAAATGGAAGGCAGGGGGATTGAACCTATTATTTACCAATAAAAAATATTTATAACAGAAGGCTTACCACTACACCACCACAGCCTTATTATTTATGCAGATTCTTGTGGGAGGGCTTCAAAGGCTAAACTAAAATGAAAATATCTAAGTGAATAATTCTTGATATATTTTACAAATGTAAACAACATTTGTCACATGATTTTCCACCCTCTACCTGATGGTGCAGAGCGCATACATGCAGTGTGTATTTATCATAAGGGTTTCCCATCTAGCCCAGTAATGGGCAGCTTATTTCATTTAAATGGGCCACATTTGCAGTCCATGAAACTGAACAGAATTCTCTGAAAGGAACAAAGAAGTGTAGTGAAGGAAGAGGAATAGATAGTGAGGGGATTTTTTTTTTATTATTATGAAGCAAGAGAGTGATTCTTTAGTTGCGGTTAGAGAATACTGAGCATATGCTTCAGAAGATGAACATGTTTTCTCACTCCGGAGAACAGGATAAGGGTCGCATAGAAAGCCCCTAGAGGATGCAGATTAGCATACATACTCCTGACAAGGTGGCTTTACATTACTGATATTTTCTTAAAACCTGATGTAGCATTGCAGCACCTTTATTAACAGAAAAGTAGATAATAATTGCAATAAGCACCAAACAACACATATATTCACCTTTTTAAATGTTGGAAATTATATATGTGTGTATATATATATATATATATATATATATATATATATATATATACAGTGGACCCTTGTCGTTAATTGGTTTCAGAAGGATGGCATGATGAGTTGCGAAAATGACGAGTACCAAACTCTCATAAGGCTTTGATTTTAGCAAAGCATTTTTTTGTTCATCAAAACGTCAGATACCAAAAATGACAAGTTCTGAGGTAGTACCAAAGGTACCAAAGGTCCATTGTTTATATATACATATATATATATATATATACTGTATATATATATATATATATATATATATATATATATATATATATATATATAACAACTCCTTTGTATGCATTTCATGCATTTTCAATGCAAATTTTCCAGCTTGAAATATGACTCTATTCAGAAAAGAAGTTGTATGCTGACATCTAGAGGGAAAATTCAATTTTCTTGCAACGATAGACAATGTTAATGTAGTAACAAGTTAACATTTAGCCATAACAGACAGATAGATGCATAGATAGATAGATAGATAGATAGATAGATAGATAGATAGATAGATAGATAGATAGATAGATAGATAGATAGATATTAAGTTGATATTTATTTCACAATTGGACATATAATGGAGAATGTGAGATGTTTTATGCAAAACCATTATGACTGGATATTCTTAAAGACTGAAGATGAATATATTAGAGCAGTGCTGAATTTATAGTTTCTGAGTTTCTAGTATATACTGTCATGTATACACCACGTTAGTCCATGTGCACATTGATGCATATTGTGAGTTTATTCATGTGCTTTATTGTTAGGTGCCCTTTGCATATATGCAAGTAAGGTACATATCACAATACATTTGCTTATTGATATGAAACATAAGCACACTTTGCAACTTGAATATCACATACGTAAGGTTATTGTGGACAACAGCTGGATAAAAGAAGATATCGTTATTACTTCAGTGCAGTATAAGAATTGTATGGGGATAGACACTCTTGTTATTTGAAAGATAATTAGTCACACATAACCTAGAATAGCATGCAATGTCTTGATAATTGCTTGTCCACAAACACATTGATAAGTTAGAAAGCTTTCAGAGTAGAGCAATTAAAATACTGCATTGTCTAAAAAAAAAAATTTGCAAAGAAAAAAATGGATTTATCTTTGTTGCTTGGAGAACTAGAACTATTTTATACAATGATTCATGGCACAGTTTACTACCCCGATAGCTCCAAAAGTATTAATTTTCTTCCTTGTCATGCAGCTAAACATGTATATGATAACACTGACAACACACAAGCTCATGATTGAGTTTTTAGGAAGTGATGCAACAAAGACAAGATGGAATCTTCCAAAATCTGAAAGTGTTTTTAGGTGGCATACACAGCTGCTAATGTTGTTAGTTTGGTGCATACTTAACAAACAAGTGTCTTTTTTATTAAACTAAAGTGGTTCTTTAATGAATTTTGGACTCTATATCACCATAATTTTTGTGCAATATACAAAAAAAGTAAATGAATATGGTACATTTGTGAATTGATTTATAGAACATGTGATATATTGTATATAATATATATTTATGAGACCATTTAGACCTATTCTTAGATCTTGAGAGATTTTAACTGTAAAGTTATGCGTTCTAGTATAGATAAAATGGCGGTATTATTGGTTCCTTTATGATATCAAAGTTCTACGAGGTAGATGTGACTGAGTAAGTTTGTTTTTGTAGAATTAGGATGGATTAGTAGGGTATGATGGTATGGTTCAACTTATGTTGTTCAGTGAGAGGTGTTCTTCTTACTCTCACCAATATCTCATGGGATACCCAACACTTGTCCAATATGGAAACAAGTGATATTTAAAAAAAGTTAGTGGTTAAATGATTTGGCCTCAAGATAAACCTTAACCCAATCATCTGAATACACTTTGTACTATTAAAGAAAATAAGTCAATTCTTGATTTGTGAGGTGTCTCGAAAATATTTTCGCAAATATAGTTTGTGAGAGGTAACTCAGATCCCCTGGGAATCTGTAATACATTTTACCAATTCCCTCACTTTATAGCCAAATGCATCATTGTAATTTCTGACAGTTGACTCACCATACGTTCTTCCTTCTTTAAATGATGTATTATCAAACTTTCTTACATACTAACAAAACTGAGATGCTGCCACAGGAAATAAGAGCTGATAAAGCAGTAATGATCTGAGCAGTTAAAATGTCATGTTCAGACAATACAACTGGTGGTAGCAATTACAAAAGAGAGCATTTGGTGCCTATTTGTCAGAAGGACCCTTAAACTGATTAAACTATAGAACAAGTAGATTTAGTTTCCTTAGAATTATATTGTGTGTAGTCTGTGTGTACAGTGCAAGTGTATATGTGTATGTTCTATAATACTGTAGTTCAATGATGTTGTTTAGTCTTTCAGCTGTGTCTGACTCTCTGTGACCCTGTGGACCATAGTACTGGTGGGCAAATATACTAGGGTGGGTTGCAGTTCCTCCTCCAGTGGACCCAGATTTGTCTAACCTATCTGCTATGACCTGCCCATCTTGGGTGACCCTACATGATATAGCTCACAGCTTAATTGAAGTACACAATGCCCTTTACCACAACAAGGTAGCAATCCAACAGGGCCTCTATTCTTGGCCGATGTTAAAACTGACAGAACATTGGGTAGTGATATATTTCAATCTAGGTCATACCCAAGCTTAGTACAGCACAGGTTAGGGGCATCAGTATTCTGGCAGCCGGAGGGGAGTTTGCTAGGAGGTCAGAGGTGGCTATAGGGTGTATTCTGGGGGCCGAACAAGACTAACACAACATTTCTACCAGTTTGGGCTCCCTATTTGATTGTATGGGGGGCAGGAACAATGACTAAGGTCAAGTATTTCCAAATTCCCAAAACCACGAGACAAAGGATCAAAGGAATAGCAAACCACTTAACACCACTTGACCTTCAAAACAAAATACTTCAAATGCTGTGTGACAGCCTAGTTAACTACACTTGATGACTTAATCAGATACTTGGATCTCCTTTAGAAATCTACGGTGCTCGATCTACAGCTTACCGTGAGTTTGAATCCAGCTAGTGACCTTGCTCGGCCATGGGACTGGGATCGAACTGGGAATCGCAGTTAGCTACGGAAAGTGACTACCGGTCACCTTTAAAGTGATACTACCCTCAAAATATTTTTATCAGCTCAATGCAAGATTTAAATTTTATAGACATAAAATAATTGTCCTAAAAAAATGTAAAATTGACCCAAAGCACTTTAGGCTCAGATGACCCTGCATAATTGATTCTTGGAGGTCCAGGGCTAATAACCAGGGCTTGGGGAAACATCAGAAAACATAACAGGTTAATATTTGTACTTTGATCCTATACGCCTAACAAAGTGATCTAGTACTTCACTGTAAATGTCTTTATGATCATTATAATAGCCTTTGTTCCATCTGCTCACAGTGGCTAGTGTACGTAGGGGCCCAGTCGCAAAGCCCAAAAAGTCCAACAGTGGGGTTGTAACACACATCTTACATTCCAGAGTGTTTTTAACATCATGTCTTCCCTTAGGTCCAAATGGATTTCTAATCTCTTCCTCTCTTTTTAAATAAATAAAGCTTTTTATCAGAATATTTTTATTTCTTAGATTAATTGCTGTATGCATATAAATCCAGTTTTGGGAAAAAACAGACGTAGTAAATTACAATTTTTTGTATATATATATTACTGCCTATCTAGTCAAGTAGCAATATATTCATTTGTGGATTTTGTTTCAAACTATTTCATACTATGTCATACTGCAAAGGTAGAGTTTTCCCATTATAAAATATCCTGAGGCCAGCAAAGGAGAATGTGGCTGGTAGTATTGTTTTTACTACTACCTGTAACTAATTTTTCATTTTGAAAAATAAATAAATGTTCAACAGTTCATTAGACTGTGGCTTATCATATCTTTAAATATAAAGCACTGCATGATTAAAAGAAAAAAGGTGTTGAAAATGAATATAGGTATTGTCCTTCAAGAATCCTATGGAGACAAAATATTTCTATATATTACATACTTTGAATACTTCACCATGTTTTAGGATCATGTAATTTTAATTGTTTCTGTAGTATATATTGGGTTTTGTGAGATAACTAACTAGATACTATTTAATTAAATTCAATATTTAGTAGCAGGAAATGCTTATCCAATGGTTTGACTTCTACAATATGGTTAAAATGTTCTAAATAAATCAGAAGATACAGAAATAAACAGATACATTTAATTTAAAAATATCTTTAAAAAAATACTTTGAAAAACATTAAATGAAAAACAAAATTAAATAATAGATTAGGTTAGTAAATAGCTTTGTTAATTTAATGAATTAATTTGATTGATTAACAATAATGATTAGTTTGGCCCTAATAAGCCGTGTTAAAAGTAAAGTTTAACCAATCAAGTTTAACCAATCACAGAACAAAATAACTGGGACATTTTCAAAGCTGTTGAATTTGTAAATTGCATGGAGCTTTTTCATCAAAAAACTAAGATTAGCTCAATTGTTGCTGCCCTCCCCATTACTTCTGCCATTGCAAGGACTCAATTAGGATGACAGATAATCAATATAAACTTCCTTTCTTATTTGTTTGTTTATTTATAGTTGTATAGAGCCAAATAGGCAGTGCTTACATCCCATCCATTACTTTGTTCATGAGACTCCAATGCCCACCATTTGTTATTATGGATGTTTGTTTCATGTGTTACTGGACAATAAAAACAATGCATTAGAATATGTTTTATCCCAAATGCCTAGTTAAAAAAATAATATTCTCATTTTATTTTATACAATTTTAGAGACACCGGCGTGATATCTACTGTAATCAATATTAGATTTCAAAGAACTCAAAACAAAAATCTCAAAATACACGTAGAAAGCATAATAAATAAAACAATTTTATATAAATTGTATTTAAACTAGTATTTCATACTATTTTAGTTTCTATTTCAACAATATTTATGGATACGTTTGCCTCATACCTGAGAACTATCCAATACAGGGTCACCCAAGATGGGCAGGTCATAGCAGATAGGTCAGGCTCTACTGGAGAAGGATCATGCAACCCATTCCAGTACCTTTACCAAGATAACCTTATGGATAAGCACAACCAGAGACATAATTGTGCCTGGCATGCTGCGGTCCATAGGGTCACAGAGAGTGGGAGACGACTTATTGACTTATCAAGAAAAGTGGTACTCAATCCACTTTTCACCACAACCTATACCTAAATATCTTTATACCATAAACTTTTATCATATTTTTTCTAACAAAAGGGCGTCCTCATTTTCATAAACCTTAAACTTCACTAATTGTAAATAACAATATCTTAAAAAGTGCCCTAAACATTATTCCAACATTGGATACATTCACATAACCATAAAATCTCTCAAGCTCTATATACATCAAACATCTTAATATATTTTCAAACATGTCTACCAGGATTCACTTATATGGAGTCCTATTCTATAAAAAAAACTTTTGGCTACGAGTGCTTTTTTCTCTAAACTTCTAGACATATTCTATTATCTCAACCTGCAACTTAAGACTCTCAGCCTCGATATGTAAACCATGCCTCGTAAGTAAGATTTCAGGGGGCGTGATTATATGAGATCTCAATATTGAACTAAGCCCGCAATTTACTTCTTAGACACAGCCAATAGAAAATGAGAATATCATCATGATATCAGTAAAAAACAGAATATAGCCGTAACCTGCGATTGCACACTAAGCTTTAATGAGAGCCCATAAGTAATGATTGCCCATCGGGCAAGATTTCTAGCAGTCTAGACAATGCATTAGAGCATCTGGTTTAGTCCATATGGGTTTCATGATATGTATTAACCTCTCGAGTCCCGGGATCAATATTAAAAATAAATAACAGTAAAAGATAATATTTTTTACTTGCAAATTAGTGAAATTGAAACTTTTTTGCAATTAATTGTAATGTCTTTTCATGCTTTCCCATGCTTTTAAAGTACAATAATGTGTGTTTAATTGCTGATATAGCTATCAGAGCTGTCGTTAAAACCCTTTGTGAGTCCTATTTAGTATTCATAATTGTTTCAGAAATGTGATACCTTTTCTAGTTGCCTGTCTTAATTTCCGAGCTAGACGTAAAGTTCTAATAGAATATGGATTTTGTGTATCTTTGAGTATGTTGCACTCATAGGGCCTCATTCAATTGCAATTTGGTTAATTGAATTGGGCTCTAAATAAGCACCTAGTATATTTACTTAAAGACATTTTTAGTTAGTGAAAACCTTTCTTTTGTATAGATGTTTACTAACTAAAAACTTCTTTAAAAAAAATATGTTATGTGCTTATTTAGACCCCTATTCAATTGGCCAAATTGCAATTGAATGAGGGCCATAATGTTTAAGATGTCAAAAAATCAATGGATAGGCTAGCCCTAAGTTGCGTTGTCAGTAGTGATTGTGAGCAGGTAACTCGCAATCAGGATGCGAGTAGCTAATAGAATACGTAGCAACTTTACTGACAACTGTAAGTATGTGTAACATTACGATCTTGGCAATAGAATAGGGGCCATTGTTTTATTCCAAACACATTGACCACTATTGTCTTTCTACACTTATGCACAAACATATTAAAATGTATGATCTCTATACCCTTAATGGCAGTATGATTGTGTTATTAACTCATAAGTCAAGGTTATCCATATAAAATTTCAAAGTTTAATTAATATAAAAGTGAGATTTTATTATAGAATTTATGTCAATTTATTCTAATTGAAATCTAAACTGCAGACAATTTCACTAGCCATCATAATGATTGTGTTTATTTCTTTAAAAAAAAGTAGTAATCCTAAAACTCTGCAAGATAAGTTTTCTAAAATGTGTAATAAATTGTACCCAAAATGCATGACTTTTTCTCATAAAAACAGATTATTTATAAATAAATTCCTGTGGGCCACTAAGATAATAAGAATGTTGTGAGAGATATTTGATATTTATGGTTTAAAAAGATAAGAATATTATGAGAGGTATTTATTTCTCTGTTTTTATTTTAGGTGTGTATGCACAAAGAAATAAAAGACAGACCAGCAGAAGACCCATGAAGGACCTGAACTATCTTCTGTTATTTTTCACCGTGTGAAATCTCTGAAAAAAAGGATGTTCTACATGGAAAATTTAAATGCTAGAAAATATGAAGCTCTGCACCTTTAATTAAGGTATTTATTTTCTAAAACATAATCTTTTTGATGGGTGAACTAATGAAGGTGGGATGACGTATCACTAAACTCATTTTGCATTGAAGTCACTCTTACACCTTACTATGAATGTCCAGTGTTTTATTATCAATGGTCTTTAATACAGCTGAGTGTATATGACGTACATAGAAAATGTACATTTTGCTCAACATTTTGCACAGTATATTTAAAGGTATACATACATTTCCTGGGTTTCAAATGTTTGGTAAGAAACAGGCAGTAATTATCAGAATAATATGTGTTATATAGATAAGTTCAGTGTACTTAAAAAAATATAGGCAGGAAAGTAAAATCCAGCTTTGCACACCCACCCACAGGAAGCTTACATAACCAAGTACACATAGGCAAGCAGCCAATTATAGAGTTTGACCTTTCAAAGGAAGTACTTGCTGCAGGATGGAATCACCTGGTTGGGTGGGGTCTGAGCTCACAGCTGAATCAGAGCTCAAGAATATACAGAGAGAGACTACACATCCCACACTGCTTTGCAACACAGGAACCCCAGAGTATGATACAAATGTATCAGCCAACCTCTGCTTTTTCCTGATAAGCCAAAATGAATTATGAATTGTATTCTAATCTTAGCAGAGATTTTAAGAGGTGTCAACTAACAAAAGCCTCAAGAGATTTATCAAACATTAGGGTGAGTTTGTAAATCTTTATTTTGGTATTTATTTATGCAAAAAATGTTTTCATACACTAATAAGTCTCCTCAGATGCTTTCATAATCCAGGAAACTTAGATATGGTGTTAACTCCTTACATTATTATTTGCAGTTAAAGTAACTTGATTGTAAAATGTGACCAACCCCACCTAAACTATACCAATGTGTTATATGCCATATCTTTTTAAATGAACACTGAAAATAATATCAGGGATTATTTTAGCAAAGTTCATAGATTTTTTGGACATAATTAACTGAATTAACCTCTAAACATTTTATTCTTCAGACATTCTTTTTATAGAAGACAATTTTATTTAGAACCACAGGGAATGAGTAATATTCCTGTCTGTCTTTTTAAATGGTAACTGAGATATTTCTCATATAAGCAGCACAGAAAGTGCAAACATGCTCTCCTAACACTGAATTGCATTAGTAGCCTGTCAGTTATCTGTGGCCTTAAATTATTTATTATCAGGTTTTAAGGCTAGTTTCCTCTATCTCTGTAATAATGTGTTTTCCAAACCCTGCACTGCAATATGATGAGTAATATACAGTACGTATTTCTTGCAGCAAATGAGTAAACGGACATTGGTTTATACTGTCACTAATTTCATAAAAAATTACCTTTCCTGTAGTTATAATCATATCAGCCTAATCAGCTGAATATCTCTGATTGTAAATCCCTGAGACACCATCAGACTGAACCAACACCATCTGCTCACAATTATTTCATTTATTTAGATTTTAATACCCTCAAATCAAAGCTATATTCTAACACATGAATGAATCCCAGAATATGTAATATTTTTATAGTTTGCCCATAAGTAAGTTTGTGTACTTTTGATCATGCACTATTATTGTGATTAGAAAATACCTTTAATACCTGTGTACACAATGTTATGTTGGAAGATTGTTACCAGTTGAGGAAAAATAGATTGGGCGCTATACAACTATTTAGAAATGAATCAGAGAACGAGTGAGGGTTGGCATATTCAATAATTTTATGTTACATTGGTGGTTGCTGAACAAGAGAAGGGCCCATAGGAGGCAGAATGTGTGTTTTGTTTATGCATCAGGATCCAGGCTCAATTAGCTCGAGAATAATTGTATACAATTAAAAATTAGGATATAGCAGCAGATAGCAATGTTGGGGTCACTGGCAAAATGTCATGGCTGATGGCAAACAGGGTGGACCATATGACAAGCAGTAAGTCTAGGCAGGTGATGGTCAAAGGGAAAGTAGGGTTATTAGCCAAAGTCAGCTTTGATTAATCCAAACCAACTATTGAAGGCAGGTGGTGGTCAAAGGGAAAGTAGGGTTATTAGCCAAAGTTAGCTTTGATTAATCCAAACCAACTATTGAAGGCAGGTGGTGGTCAAAGGGAAAGTATGATTATTAGCTAAGGTCAAATTTGAGCAATCCAAACCAACTATTGAAGCACACCTAGATCAGTGGTTTCCAATCCGGTCCTCAAGGCACCCCTGACAGGCCAGATTTTTTATTTAACTGTGGGAACAGAGGTGAGAAAATTAGAAGCTCCTGTTGCATACTAATTGCTTCTTCTGTGTTCACACTGTTAAATCGAATACCTGACCTACCTGGGGTGCCTTTAGGACCGGTTTGGAAACCACTGCCCTAGATATATATGTCCACCAAAACAGACTCCCTGGTGTAGTGACACCATTTCCACTAGCTGTGTCCACCTTGGATGCCATCACTTCTGTCAACCTGGGATGATGCACTCTGCTCAGAAAACATGCTGATTTTCTTTGGACAACATACGCATTTACACAGGACACAATGCCAGGGTACTACTGGTGTACTAACTCTCCTCATGAATCACCACTTCATCTGATTCTATTGAAACCCTACTTACCAAATTCCACCAGCCAATATTGATGAGATTAAGGTTTATATTTTATATATGTGCCCCACTGTTGGTCTGCTTACTAAGATATGGTTCAGATAAAGAATAGAGGAATGAAAGAGCAAGTGTGTGATGCAGAGGAAGCTCGTGGATGACTCACTGCATGAGAAGATGGACAAGAAATGGTGATTAAATATTACAAGTAGTATTAAATGAAAGGAGAAGCTATACAGATTCTTAAATTTACACAAGACGTCAGATGCTGAATATGGAAAGGAGATTAAATAACACCACAGGTGGTAAAATATATTATAACCAACCACTGGTTTCTTATTATTTATATACATTTCTTTATGTTTGCAGTGTGAATGGGTAACATGTTTATATAACATTTTCACATATAATATATAAGGAGTATTTAACAATCTAGATCATAAATGCCCAAAATTTGAGCATTTGAGTTTTCTGACTACTAGTACTGTACAGATATTCTACAGAAAAATTAACTCTGAAAAAAATTAATACAATTATTAAAAATACATTTACAAGTAGTGTTCAAACCCTATAAATAATATTTTATTTGTACGTGTGCATGGTATGTAGCTTGGTGCACTATTATTGCAGAGAAATCATTAAGCAGTCCTCCAAGAGTCTTCGGAAAATTGTTTGGAACTGCCAATCCAGATAAGGAGAAAATAAATGAAAATGTTGTATATTTGATAAAAAATATGCCTAAAGATTATGAAGTGCCAAATTGCCTTTCTTTGCTATGTGCCTCTGTTGTGTGCAGTTTTGACATCCTTAGACTGTGCCAAACCTCCATCATGTTTTATCATTACAAGTGACAAATATAAACCACAAACTTATGTCCTTCCAGTCCAATACTGTCACCAGCAACGCATTTTAAAACAATCAGAGTTAAAATTCCTGTTACTATCTCTGTGCTCAATACAAATTGTAATTATAAGGAATGATACAGTCAAACATCTACATCAGTTCTGTGCTAATCAATGGAAATATAATTAAATAATACTATTTGATTATGTATGAAATGGTCTACACATTGCCTAGCAGTCTGATTAATCTGCTTAAAGGCATACAGCTAAGTATGTTCTGGTGGTGGAGCTCATAAAATACAATTATTATTATTTTTAGAGATACAGAATACTATATTTTTTAGAAATCCAGAATACTATGCTGTGCTAGGGATACAAATGACACATGTACATAACTGTAAATAGGACAAGACATTTTTCAGTACACACTGGTACAGGATGATATTGTGAGAGCTTACAATATACATATTTGTAACAATTAATATGCCATTTGTTATTTTACTGCCCATATAGTAAGTATAATAATGCATGTTAGTGAGTGCAGTTGGCAAAGCTTTTGTTTAGTGATTGATAGTTTTTTAACATGTTTGCTTTTGATTATTATAACCAGTCCCTATTATTAGCATGTGTAATTTGTTATGCTGCCTTATATATATACAAACATATACACAAGTTTGTCACTCATGTTTCTAAGTAAGGCAGCACTATACATAGCTACTACCTAAGGAACAAAAGAAAGATTAAATGTGTCTTCAAATCTTTCATGCTTATGATTTTGAGTGTGTGGGGGGAGACAAATAGTTAAATCAAATCTCAATGTTCCATCGCCTATTCCTTTTTGTTGTTCAGTTGTGTCTGACTTTTCATAACCCTATGGACCGCAGCATGCCAGGCACATCTTTGGTCTGGTTGGGCTAACCCATAAGGTTTTCATGGCACAGATACTAGAGTGGGTTGCCAGTTACTTCTCCAGTGGACCATGATTTGTCTGACCTCTATGGAATGACCTGCCCATCTTGGGTGACCCTACATGGTATAGTTGATACACAATACACAACCTCCTACACAATCACAAGGAAGCGATCCTCCCCAACCCTACTTCATTAGATAAGATCTTCCTTCAGTCTAAAAACTACAGGTGGTCCCCAGGTTACAGATGACCCGACTTACAGACGACCCATACGTCCCATGGCTTTTTGTATGGGTTTGGTAAATATGTCTATATTTTCATTAAAAACATAGTACATGCTGTATTCAACTATTTTTTAGAAGCAGTGTTTTTTCTTAGAATATAAATGCTATATTCAGCTATACCAACCTAACGTATGCAATTCTGTTTGTATGTTTACTGACCCATAGTGCTATGCTTCACCTATTTATAGTCCCTGTATAATTAATTTATACATGGTCAATATGTATTCCAATACTATTTAAATGGGTACAAACAATGTAAAAAGTGACAAATATTGACCAAAGTAAGAAATGCTATGGACCCTGGTTGTGCTTTTTCCATTACAAACTGCTGTTTCAACAATGTCACCAATCAATAATATATCACATGAGGAATACACAAAAATAATTAGTCTCTTTATTTATTGAGGAAAGCAAGATGTGTTATCAATAGGCATTTATGCCAAAACTTATTATTTTCAGCAGTGCATAAGGAATGCAGTAAATATTGATAGCATTTAATGGGGCACTGTATGATAAAATACATATATATGTTAAAATAAGTTAAATTAACTAAAAGTAAAATTAGGAAGGTAGAAAAGTTAACATTAAATCTTATGGCTTATGACTCTGCTGGACCCAGTTGGCATTCAGGTATTTTGGTGACATGTATGAGGGTGGCATTTACATTTATGCAGGAGCAGACTTGCAGTTATAATTACAAACTCCCATGTGCTGTGGCAAGCTGGTAGGTGTCCGATTTATCCAATTTCAATGATTTAACAAATCCCCCACCCCTCTCCCTCATTTATCATTCCATTAAAAAATAAACACAACAAACTAGCAAGAAGTACTCCAGTCAGACAGAATGGAAATTTAAACACATTATCATGGACTTCAAAAATGTATATTTTGTCTAAAATTAATTTACACATCAGTATTTATTCTAAAATACAGTTACATTTATTTTTTTATATATTTCATTGGATTTTTTTCATAACGATTGAAGCATACAATACTTATACAATTAATACATATTAAAAAAAACTCAGTTCTATACCATAACATATAACAAAAAATAAAAAAGATATACAAAAAATGAAATGTGTGTAGGATATATATATATATATATGCATTTTCCCTGATTATACTGGGCAGCTTGTAGGGAACTGGAGTGCCGCTGAGGATCCGAGTATGTGCGACCACATACTGATTGAGATCAATTAGAAGAAGAGACATGGAGGAGCATCTATGAATAAAATTACAGCACGCAAAATACTATATTTTGTGTGATTTTTTTCCCCACTAACTGAGCATCTTAATAACAAGTTATTGCACATATATACATTTCCGGAATATTATAATATGTGATGAGCATCTACTGATATATTGCTAGCTATAGTTATGGAATATGGCAATAACTATTATTATTATTGATTTATTGGAAAAAAAATAGTAAATGGATACTATGATGGGGATCACAAATGGAGTACACTATTGTTTCTAAGCCCACAGCAGTTTCCAACATCCTTATTTGTAGGAATGTCAGTCCCTGAGAACAGAGAGATAAAGGTTCCCAGATGCCATATAACAAACTAGAATATGTGCTAATGGTAATAAGCTCTTGATGTTGATGACCTAACCTACCAGACATCTAAATATGGTCACACATTAACATATACACTTATACTATTCCCAAACTGCCTTTATCTTCTTTTTATTGAGTTTTCATACATTTGTCCGTTTTTATGACAATTTTGCCATTTTTGCTACATAACTCCAAACAACAAAAGAGGGTCACATAAAATAATGCACTATTAGGTAGTGTTACCTTGTTTTCGAATTATGTGTAAACTACATTTTAGAGATAGACATATTTCAAATGTGCAATATTCTGTAAAACTGACACTCCCGGATTCTGTCTTTCTCATAGACTTTGACAGAAAACAACAGGAGGAAATAGTGAAAGTGGGACATGATACAGGCTGGAAAGGCTCTTAGGTGGGATATTTGGGAAACTAAGAGGGACAGGGGATTTCCATGCAAAGAGGATCAGTCTCTACAAAAGAGGTACAGTTGGCAGGTATTTAGCTGGAGAGGAAACAAGGATCTCATTCTACTTCTTTATGATTATAACCCCTTCTATACTTAGCTGGAACTTGCTCTTTGTTCTGTACAGCAGCAACAGAATCATGGGTGTGTGTATATATATATATATATATAGTAGACTCTCAGTTAACGAGAACTTAAGCAACCAAAACTCTGAAGCAACCAGAAAAAAAAATTGACTTCTGTACAGGGCTCAACAGGGTGCCATGCCACAAAAAGACGTATCCACTGTACGTCTCAATACAATGTTACCTGGAAGCAGACCGGAATCAGTGGCTGAGCCAGTGTAGTGTTGACGTTACATTCCCCGGGATCAGCACCCCACCCTCCAGCCGAACGTACCTGTGTTTAAGTGAGGAGTGAAAGCTGCTGCTGCTAGAACAGCCCTCACTGACAAATATACTTAGTTGAGCATCCTAAGTGCAGCTAATTTGGGCCACTTTTAATAGTGAATCTCAAGCAACCAGAAACTACATTTATCCGGCATCTACCAATCCCTGTTGGTGCAGGATAACTGAGAGTCTACTGTATATATATATATATATATATATATATATATATATCCAATAGTATGACTATATACTAATTACTCTCGTTATTCATTTAGATTACTGGACATTCACTGCTAAAGCACTCTTCACAAATATACATACATATATACTTATACCCATCAAACATTAGTACAGTTTGGGAGAGTAAATCATGAAATTACCTTGCAAAGATAACAAGGAACTTAGGCTTATGAATAACAAGAACACAGTGAAATATATATATATATATATATATATATATATATATATATATATATATATATATATATATATATATATATACAGCCCCTTCAGCACCTCAGTTAAGCTAAGTGAATTTAACTGAATATACGCTTTTCTGTCTAGACTGATACATCAATATTTGTACATTTTGTACATTTGTATGCTTTTCCTTCAGAAATCTTCATTGATTTGAACTAAAATCTCCCTTTTGTTTATTTTCATATATTTCCCATAGCAAAAACAAATTCAAATATTTAAAGAACCACTATGGTCAATTTTTTTCTGCATGTTTTTTTTTTTTATAAATAAACATGATAACGAACAAAAAGAAATACAAAACTAAAACTAAACAAACATACCTTTCACATTTTGCAACTTTAATTTACAGTTATTGTTTACTGCAGGGTTGCATATTTCATTATTTCTTTTATCTTCTCAGGTGTAAACTAATGACCTTAATTTTAGATCCGTTGAGAGCACAGGCCGTTGTAACTGCCACATTCCCAATGTGCAGACATCAACTTTGTTTAGGAAGTTAAATTGCAGAAACCAAATTGATATATTTCACGGCAGCATAATTCCATATAAATGACAATAAATTAGAGCATTATTTTCCTTACATTTTAAACACATTTTCAAGTATATTTCTTCAAAATAGTAAATTTTAAAAGCATGACCACAGTGGTTCTTCCTATTCCTATTATTTCTTTAGGTTGCATAGGTACTGACTGTAGTAATGCATATATTATTTACAAATCATTGGGAAAAACAGTTGGAAAGCTGTACAGAGTAAAATGACATGGACAAGATCACAGGAAAGGGCGTATATTTGCTCTTTTATCTAAACCAGGTTTGCCCACTTCAAAGGATATTTTTACTAATATTGTGTGACATTTCTCAGACAGATGCATAGGATCACACAGTCATTTAATGTTATGGCTCAGTCAAAGTCACTACAGTATTCTGTGTTTTACACTGGATTAGGGCAACATGCAAGGTTTTATTTCAAGAACTGTTGGAGCTGTATAAGAGGATTAAAAAGGGGCAAACTCTTGGAAAACAAGCATAAAAACAGATTATTTTGTATGTTTGTCCATTGCTATGTATCCAGTTCTAACACATTGTTTTACATTTATACGCATTCATACTGTTGCACTATTAGATTTTATATATGTTTAGTTATTTTATACTATTTTATAAATTTTTATTAACATATTTTCATAATATTAACATACATAAACTAGACACTTTTAATGCTTTACTTTTTCTTCAATATAATGCAGTATATTCCCTTTTTTCTATTCTGATTTTTTTATTTACAATTTTGAAAATATCTGTTAAACTCATAAAAAATAATGATGTAAGTACAGTATATTTCAATGATTTTATGATGTTTTCTTGCTATTTCACAATAAAAAAAATGTGTGGGAATATTATGAAATAAAGGTATTTATTCGATATCTGCCCAAATTCCCCTTCTTAAAATTGAATTTAATGTTTTAATTATTTCTAGCAAGTGTTAAAGGAGCATACTATTTTTTAGACAATAAATATAAATACTAACAGTCATTTCTTAACTATTATATGTTATAGTGTAGAGTTTGTTGCTCTACTTGGCCAGTGGAGATTGGCCAATTGCAGACCCTTTCATTAGAATGGAAAGAGACTCTTTAATGTTCAAGTTCCCTATCCAAGTGACAATTATTATTCCACACAAATAAATGGACCTCTGCAGTACCAATTTGTCTATATTTTCTTTTGAATTGCTAAACTTGATGATCAGTAAAATGGTTTAGAAAGCAACAAAATGAACAAAGCCCTTAGATATTTGTTATTTACTAGCGACTTGCCCGTCAAAAATGACGGCAATACAATTTGAAGCCATGGCAATGCTGTTTGTCACCTTCGGCGCTCATTGCGAGCCTCTCCCCTCGTGTACTTCAAGTTTCCTGCTTTGCAACGATCACCTTTGGCGCTCCTCGCGAAGTTAGATATATAAGTACAGTGTAAAATACAAAATTGATTTAGTACAGTGAATTAATAAATGTATTTGAATTAATAAATCAATATACTTTGACTATTTATATTTAATATGCAGCAATCAATATCAGTATCAATGTCTTTGGATTCTCCTGCATCCGAAAATGTACAGTTGGAGTGTTGATCACCTGATGAGAAAGTGTCTGCAATGTGCCAAGTGTGCAGTGTAAATAGGCTGCGTGCTCGAGGCCAAACCGTTTGTTTAGGTGGGTAAGCGCCATTTTAGAATCGTTATGTTATTATTTGCAAGTTAGTGTTGTAAAATGGCGGCTTTTTTTAGCCACGTTTTCATTTTTTCGGCCACTATTATTTTTCTCGCATAGCTGATTTTCGAGTGCCGAAACTTGCCAATTTCAGCATAAATTTGCGTGCAGCCTCACTCCCAGGCATCCTGGCTTTCCCCATGTGCTGTGTGAGTTTTTATTTATTAATCTCTTTCTTGTTTGCCATGTTTTTCGATTTCCGTGGGTCAGCAGTTAAATTAGTATTTTTGCAAGGTCGTTTTTTTTTTGCCCCTGAGATTGCAATCTCGTTCCTGGCTAACTCGTATATGCCTGGCAGTGATTTGCGCGATTCGGTCTCCTTTAGCGTCGCTTTCATTTTTTCGTCCACCATTATTTTTCTCGCTTAGCTGATTTTAGAATACCGAAACTTGTCAATTTCAGGTTAAATTCACGTGCAACCTCACTCCCAGGCATCCTGGTTTTCCCCCCGTGCTGTGTGTTAGTGTGTTTTTATTTTATTTTATTTATTTTTTATTGTTTGCCGTGTTTTTTGATTTCCGTGGTTCGGCCGTTAAATTAGTTTTTTTGCGAAGTCGTTTTTTTGCCCCCGAGATTGCAAGGTATTTCCTGGCTAACTCATCCGTTCCTGGCGGTGATTTGCACACTTCGGTCTCCTTTAGCCTCGTTTTAATCGGTTTAAACGTTTTTTTTTGCCCCGAGATTCCGAGTTTGGAATTTTTTTTTCTAAGTCCAGCATTCCTCAACTGCTTCCAGGTTAAGTAAGTACCGCGTTTCTTAACTGCTTGCAAGTCCCGCATATTTCAATGCCTCAACTGCTCGCCTCACTTAGCGAGGCTCGCATGAGCACCATCATGCTCATTTTGTCTAAATCCTGCATGTTTCAATGCCTCGGTGGGAAGTCCAGCGTGTTTCAATGCCTCAACAGCTCGCCTCGCTATGTGCAGATTATATGTGTACCACTGGTGCAGCCAGAGCAGTAACACCAGGGCCCACACCTCGAGGGCCTTGGCTTCCCTCCTTGGATCCCTCAGCCTCTCTTCTCTCCCACCAATCTCTCACCTCTCCTCTCCCCCATTTTTCTCACCTCTTCCAATTACATTCCATTTTCCTCCCTTTTCTTCCCTCTCTCTCCTCCTTCTCTCACCCTTTTCCCTCTCCCCTTTGTTTTTCCCCATCTCATCCCACCACTCTCATCTGTCATTTCCCATTTTCCTCTATCCATCATTGTACTTGTGTCTTCCTGTCTACACCCCTTCTCTCTCCCTTTCTTTTCTCTCGATGTTTCCCCTCCTTTTCTCTCTCTCTCCCTTTTCTCCCCCTCTCCTTTTTCCCCTCATCTCTATCTCTTTCTCTCTTTTCTCTCCCCTTTTTCTCTTTTTCCTTCACTGTCTCACTCCTGCTTAAGTTTTTCTTTTCTTCCTTCTGTCTTCCCCCTCCTCTACCCATACTCTCTCTCTATCTCCATCTCCTTTCTTTCTACCTCTTTACTCTATCTCTCCCCTTCTTCTCACATGCTGTGGGGGGCCCCAAATTTATTTTCACTTGCTCCTCCAATGAATAGATACTTATTAATTGTGTCATTTAAATAGTATGCTGCCTTAGGGCCATTTACATCTATCTGATGGATTGATGGATGGATGGATGGATAGATAGATAGATAGATAGATAGATAGATAGATAGATAGATAGATAGATAGATGGATAGATAGATGGATAGATAGATGGATAGATAGATGGATAGATAGATGGATAGATAGATGGATAGATAGATGGATAGATAGATAGATAGATAGATAGATAGATAGATAGATAGATAGATAGATAGATAGATAGATAGATAGATAGATAGATAGATAGATGGATGGATGGATGGATGGATGGATGGATAGATGGATACTTGGATGGATGAATGGATGATCTATCTATCTATCTATCTGATAGATAGATCAATGGATGGATGATCTATCTATCTATCTATCTATGTCACAATATGGCTGGCTTACAATCCAAAATTCTAATGGTGTAGTACAATTGCCAGAAGTCTTCTTAGTATTTCAAAATAAAGACACTGGAGTTAAAAACATTAGAAAGCAGATGAAGAACTAAAGACAATCTCTTTAATTTAAAAATAAAAATCTCTATAGTATTTCTGCCCTAGAAGACATTCTGCAATATGATTCATAGTTCCCCAGTAATAAACATATATATCACATGCATTACTCAGTAATTCAGCATTGGTAGAATGTGCTGCTCTCTTGACATTTTCCGGTGACCCATCTTGTCAGTCTGGCACTGTCCCACGGCTCTGAGTTTGGTTTCCCTATTTTAGCAGTTCATCAATACAAAACTGATTTAAAGCTGAGCTGTATAATAATACACCTTTCAGCAGCTGGGCTTGACACTTGCCTTGTAATTAAGGCCTTGATGGTTGTGTTGATGGCAAATGAAAGAAAATGGCTTTGTTCTCAATTCCAGAGGCTTGATTGCTGGTTCTCATTCTCACCTGAATTCGACCCATTCTGCATTGTGCACATGATTGCTGGAGTGTGAGTAATTGCAGCACTGGCAGATGACATTTTCATGAAGCACACTCTGTACTGCTCCAGACTAGAGGGAATTTACAGAATTTATAGAGGAGGAAGCTCATCAAACATGGATTTAGGAAATGCTTGTGTGAAAAGTGGGAGCCCACAACCAAATATCAGAGATTTGCTTGTGACATTTGCTTAAACGCAGGGTTCTGCATTCAGACCTTCTTATTTCAAGACAAATTTAGACTTTTATATATATATATATATATATATATATATATATATATATTGATATGTAATCTATTTGCCTATCTATCATTTTATCTATCAGCTATCTATCAATGTCCATGTGTTTTGTGATTTTCCTTTGATTAGGTTATAGTACTGGCAAAGGCACTGGTTTATACTGGTCTACACATAGCTGCATTCTTCCAGGGCAACATAAGCATTATTGATGATTGCACAATAATGTACTAGGAAAACAATGTGTAAAACAGACTGCTTCTTAATAAAATTTGTGTATATTTTAAAAAATGACTAAATGTGTCTGGAAATAATAAAATCTAAAGACACACCCGTTTTTAAACAATTGTCAAAAGACAAATACTATATATATATATATATATATGTAAGTCATGGGCATAAATCATTTTCAGAAAGAATCCTAATTTTAACAGACTTTGCTAGTGCATGGAAGCTGTCATGAGAGTATATTTGCAAACTCTCTTTACTGACAGCCTTATTAAATTGCAATTTGGCCAATTGAATAGGGCTCTATTCAAGCACATAGCATATTGTTTTTAGTTAGCGAAGACCTTGCTTTTGGATAGAAGTGCACTGACTATAAACCAAAATATGCTCTGTGCTTATATACAGCCCTTTAGAATTTGCTGAATTGCAATTTAATAAGGATGTGAGTCTATGGGAGTGAGGAGCAGGTATCCCGTAATACGGAAATGTTATCTAAACCCACCAATCTGTCAACAATTCCCCTTCACTCATTCTTCTCTCATACTTCTGCTCTTGAATAGATAATAAAAATTAGATAATAAAAATTAGCAATACATCTACACTACAAGCCAGCAGGAAGTCAGTAGGATACAAACATGTCATCATTCAGGCACCAGCAGTGTCTACTAAATTAAATATTATGCATAAAAATAATGTTATGCCCACTAATTACACAGCTGTTAATGCTGTTACTTTTTCAAACATCTGATATTTTTCCTAATCTTCAGCAGACCTTTAATCAACCTTTAAAACTCATAGGCCCTCATTCAATTGCGATTTGGCCAATTGAATAGGGCTCTAAATAAGCACATAACATATTTTTTTTAAATAAGTTTTTAGTTAGTGAAAACCTTGCTTTTGGATAGATGTTTACTAAGTAAAAACTTCTTTAAAAAAATATGTTATGTGCTTATTTAGACCCCTATTCAATTGGCCAAATTGCAATTGAATGAGGGTCCTAAAGTTTAGGGAGAGCCAGACAGAGTTAGGTGGGGAGTTTCAAAAAATAGGAACACAACAAGAGAAGACCGTCAGGGGGGAGTAGTAGGACGTAATTAAAGAGCTCGTCCTGAAGGGATAATTCAGAATATAGCTTGAAGATGAGAGCAGAAATATAGGGGACAGATGGGTTGATGGCTTTGTATATTGGATTTATATTCTGTATGACAGGAGTAGTCTTTTTTTCAATTCCACAAGTTCTGAATATATTTGTGAAAATTATGTCGAGGTCCAATGATACAATGGCATTTAGAAGGGCATGGGGTGAATGTTTATATGGAAAAAGAGATTTAGTAAGAGGACACAGATTAAATGAAAGCTTGTTTAAGGATTTGGAAGATTTGGGATGGATATACACTTAAATTAATAATGTAGTAGAGGTTTGGAGGAAAGAGAATAGAGGTCCTGATTCTGACCCAGGTCAATGAAAGGACTGATAAAGAGAAGTATGATGGATGAGAAATGGTTAGATGGGCTGATGTTAAGGGGACCCTTATAACTTGACACTTAAAGGCAAATATGACAGAATGAGCCAGGTAGTTGTCCATTGAGTGATCTCTGAATAACCTTAAAATCATGCGTTTTCTATCATTCATTTTTTTCAACTCAGCTTAAAAGTCAAGGAGTAAAGAGAAATAAATAAAAATATATACTGTTTGACACGTGTTCTGTTTAAGTGGTTGAACAGATTTTGCCAAAGTTGCTGCTATTAGTCAATTGCTAATGAATTATTAAATCTGATAATATTTAAGTATAAATGAGAGTACAATTCATTGGAACAGGACTGTAAAGTGTAAATGACACAACAATGGTACTTGTATTTATTTTTTATACTTCATGGTTATATTTTCATTTTTCTAATGCATTTCTTGATTGAAAACAATTTTAGGTACTATTTAAACTAAGCCTGTGTGTTGTTTTTCTTTATTACCACATTTGACGTTGATGGGCTGAAATAAAAGGCTCTACTTATGTCATATAATGCATATTGAAATGATGATAGTATATGAGCTTTCTTTCTGCATATGATTAGCTTTGTGAACCCAGTTTAAACCCTCTGAAATTTACATGCAAATTGATTTTAGAGAGTACCATATAACCTCACATGACATTATAGTGTTTTAAGACAATGCCAGAATACTAAAGGCTAACATTTTTGTCTTAGTGTGGCAGGAGTACAGACCCACTTATATATAAAACAATACAATTCAACTTAAATAATTTAGGTATTACTGTGGAACACAAATAAATAAACATAGTGCAGTGGCTTGAAACGTATGAATTTAGTGGTGGATAGGTGAAATATGATTATGCAGATTGTTGTGATTGTATGGCTCACGAAAAGAACAGACCTTGGTTCTCTATCTTATAGTCATTTCAAAGGCATGCACACAATAATGTTTTTTTAACAAATATTTATGTACAAATGTTAATAATACTAAATTAAAACAAAGGAAAAAGACCTAACAATCTTCACCTAAAACAATAACATACCTTATACAAAAAATAGGAAACCTAATCCTATTAATTTCAATTAAAAGTATTTAAATCTTGACTATCCAAAGAGACTATGTTAAAATATGCTAACCTACTGCATTATCAAGTTATTACAAGTTATTACAAACCACTATTGGACATGGACTTGCTAGCTACCATCCAAGGTTTCTCTGTATTGCCTTTGAAATCCAAATCGATATTATTAAAATGCCAGTTTATTGTGTATATATTAACTACAGAGCAGGGCCCTCGGTGCATTGCACCAACGGTAGATCTCATTCCTATCCTGGGAGTAGAGTTGAATTATCCCCCCAGATTTCTTGGTGCATCTACGCTTATGCCCTCTACCTATTTGACTTGATTTCTAAGTATTGCAGTTAAGGTCTCATTGGCTGACAGATAATGTTAATCTATACAAATTATTTCGGACCAATGAAGCAGCAATGAACCAATGAAGCAGCAATGGTTATAGTGGACATCCCAGTCTTGTAGCACTGTTTTTGTTAACCATAGATGTAGCATTTTAAGTAAACATAATCTCACCATATTTTAAAATACTTTTATAACATTTATGGATAGGAAAAAAACATAATAGTAGGTGAAAATACTTTTTTTTTAAACAAAAAAATAGCTATATTTTTCAGATTTAATGTTGTTCAAATGCTGATACCTTTCTTTAAAGAACAATGTTATTCTGGTTTTAATGTGCATTATTCAGCCTAGCTGATGTCAACAATATTATTCATAATTAAAGAGACACTGACAGGTACCAGGTAAAAATACATTCTGAAAACCATACCATATTTAAGAGAATCAAAAATACATTTTTAAAATATTTCAGTAAACAACCGTGTGAATGAACTAAATTAGCATCACACATGACTCAACCTTACGATTTTATTTTTACCAAATATTTACATTTTTGTTTCTTTGATGCTAGTAAGTTCTATCATATGATGTTTCTGATTACTATGACACAGCAACATTTGTAATGTTGTAGTTAGCAAAGAAAAAATATCAAAAACATTTCATTCACAGCAGAGGAGTAAAGAAGTAAATTGGATACAGAACAGACAAGGCAATTTTATTTCTTCACATTTGGTAGACTTCCAAGGTTGGACTCTATTATTTTTGATAATTTGCATATGTGTGATCTAAGTCACAAAGATAACTTGTGTACATTCAATATCCAATTTAAATGGACATGGAACACAATTCTTTATTTTAATTCATTTAGAAGAGCATGCTTTAAATATTACTAAAGTAAATTTTTGTATAATGATCTATTTAGTAAAATTTGTTTAAACTTCATTGAAATTAACAGGAAGTACGCAAATCTGTAAATTTAATTGGCACACAGGTATGACTCCTACATCTATATTGCTCCTTATTATTATTATTATTTTTTCTACTTTGAAATTATCGATAGAAAAAAATAAGTGAGTACATTTGTTTGCACATTTAATCAATAATCCTCAGTTTACCATTTTTTCACCCAAAATCTAACTTTAACTATATAGTTCCATGACACTAGTAATTTATTTTTATCTTTGCCTTTGTTCTTGTAGTGGTTGTCAATCTCTAAGTTGTAGGGGATGTATGTATAACGGCTAAGACTAGACGAATTGCTCTCTGTCAAAAGATGTTTTTTTATGATCACTGTAGATTAGCAATACTTCATATTTTTGTGAAGTATGCAACAAGCTAACCATACCAGCAATATGTAAGTAAGGGGCATAAAAGCAAATTTGAAAAAAAAAATGCTTTCAATGTCCCTTTAATGGGAGGTACAGTTTACACTTTGCAAGTGGAGGTCAATAAACAAGGTTAGTGCAATGAAGAGAGAGTTGTTAAACTTCTTGAAGAAGTAAAACTAAAAGCACTTGATTTTGGATTCACAAACACCATTTAAATATGGACTTTTGGGCTGGCATGGGGATAGACAGATCTATGCCATATCATTTTTAGTGTTGACATATTACAATGTAAACCTACATATTATTATTACATGTACAATAACCATCATTTCCAAAAATGTTGAACTATCAACTACACTGCTAAAATTGAACTTGACATTTTGATATCTAAATCTTAGTGGAGCAATCATTAATTCAGAATTTTTTCCAATAAAGAAATGTGTTCTATAATTGCTGACCTCAGCGGTAGCATACTGTTGCCAAGATATGAAGAGAGTGAAGATGTGTGGAAAGATATTTTTAAATGTTCTATATCTTCCTAAAATTAAGTTAATGCAAGACGCATTTTCTTTAATTCATTTTAAATTAACATCTGAACAGAGATGACTGTTTGAATTATTAATCTTTTCCAAGCTAAACCTGTCATCAGGAATAAGGTGTACTGTTGGGTACTCTTCGTGTTATGCTGAAGTTCTTGGAGATTTTTGGTGATAAAGAATAGTAGATTAATAGAATAACCTTCCAGTAATAGTGGAAATAAAATACTATACAAGATTGCAAACATATTTGGGGCATGTATCCACCCCTTCAGATTAAATGAATAAGGTATGGGAAATATTCACATATATACAGAAAGTTTATATATATTAGGACAACGGCAAATTAAAACCATTTAAAAAAAGAAACCACATTAAAAACATAATGCAGGGTGTGCACCCTTTGTTAAACCCTATTGTAAAAATGCAACTGGACGATTAAAAATTAGGTAATTTAACCTCTTAAGATCTCTTTTTACTTTATATGAGTCTTTTCACCTTTTAGGGCATTCTTCTTAAGAGTACACAATTTGAAAGCTTCTAGGTTCTTCTGGAGTCTTAACTAAAGGAGTAGAGGTCTATATATAATATAATAAGGAGTGAGTGTGGGTAAATATCATAGAGGGGACAGATGGGCTGGAGGCGACAATCAATGCAATGGTTAGTGGGTAGTACAGGTCTGTGGAGTTGTCAATTACCAATAGGTTAATAAAGTTGTATGGATTCCTGTTGCCTGGCTCTGCTAAGCATTGAACTTAACAATATTCAGCCTAGGTATAGCACGGAGCCTGTATACTGAAATCTAGCTCACATAGTTACATAGTTACATAGTAATTAAGGTTGAAAAAAGACTTTCAGTCCATCAAGTTCAACCTTTGATCCAAAGCCCACTATCCTTCCACCCACATCCCAAACAGGTCACAGTTTGACAAAGACTTATGTTATGACGTACAAAGAAGTCATTATGATGTAGAAACACGTGTCAGGGGCGTGTCTAGAACGTAGCGTGCGACTGGAATGTAGGATGCATGTTTTCATTGCAGGGGATTTCTAAAGTGTAGCACTAGGAGGGTGATATTAGGAGTATGCAGAGGGAATCTAGAGGAATCCAGATAGTAGAATTGTGACCTTTTTTGTTCTCATATACTTAAAGGGAATCTCTTACAAAAAAGGGTCAAATGTTAATACTTAACATTTAACATTTTTGCAATAATCAGAAATATTTCCTGTTATTAGAATATGTTATTATGCTTTTTGTGGAAAACACTCACTTTTTAATGTGCTCCCAAATTAACAATATCATATCATCTATTTCCTACTGCTTAGATTCCAAGCTGCAAAACTCTTTACTATGCAGAGCTGGTATCAAAATTTTGAATTTCATCAGTGCCATCATACTTTGCAGGAAGCTCTGTTTTAAGAATAAATCTTTTTGCTAGAAAGCTTTCTGAAAACTGCTTTGTCTATGAACTAATTGGAGGTTTATCATTATTATTTTGTTGACCTTTCCATGGATGAAGAAATGCAAAACATGGATCCATAGAGATGTTGAAAGGTTTACTTAATAGTCTTGCTTTTTTATAATCCTCAACTTCTCATTTTCCATTCTGAAGGCCATTCTGGCAATTTGTACTGTAGTCAAGTCATTGGCTTCGATTAGTACTTTCTGTATCCGAGTCAGTGGTTTCAACATTATTGAACATGGGCGGAGCTAGTGCTGGTGCAGCTGGTGCACCAGGGCCCTTGTCCTCATGAGGCCCCCAGTGCAGTCTATTTTCTTCTAAATATTAAATGGATATGTTTTTTTAAATATGTAGTGTAGAGCCCCAATCACGACCTACCGCATCCCAGCCCCCCCCCCCCCCCCTTTCCTGCTGGCTTCCTACCTGTCACTAAATTCAGCAGTGCAAAGGGAGCCCGGGGTGGGGAGCCAGGCGGAGATAGAGGCTCAGCTGCAGGGGAATGAGTATGGTGGTTGTAGGCAAGTGAGAGAAGAGGGATCAGGGGACAGAGAAATGATGGAGGAAAGGGGAGACAGCGGAAGAGAGAGATGGAGGAAAGCGGACAGTGAGAGAGAGTAGAGCTGACATGTATAGAGAGGGGGAGAGAGATTGCGGAGAGGAGAGCTTACAGGGAGAGAGATGGAGAGGAGAGCTGACAGGGAGAGAGAGAGGGGAGAGGAGAGCTGACAGGAAGAGAGAAGGGGAGATAGATGAAGGAGAGTAGAGATGACAGGGAGAGAGAGATGAGAGCTGACAGGAAGAGAGAGGGGAGCTGACAGGGAGAGAGAGAGTCGAGAGAGGTGGAGGAGACGAGAGCTGACAGGGAGAGAGAGAGGTGGAGGGAAGATGATGGAGAGAGAGAGAGAAAAAGGAGAGAGAGATGGAGGTGCGGAGAGCTGACAGAAAGAGGGGAGAGCTGACAGGGAGAGGAAAGCTGAGAGGGGCGGTTAGAGATGGTGGAGAGGAGAGCTGAGAGGAGGAGATAGAGATGGAGGAGAGGAGAGCTGACGGGGAGAGAGAGAAAAAGGAGAAAGAGATGGTGGAGAGGAGAGCTGATAGGGAGAGAGGGAGTAGAGATGGAGGAGAGGAGATCTGACAGGGAAAAATAGAGGAGGAGAGGAAAGCTGAGGGAGGGGGTAGTTAGAAATGGAGGAGAGGAAAGCTGATGGGGAGAGAGAGGGGAGAGAGAGATGAAGGAGAGCTGACAGGGAGAAAAAGAGAGGGGTGAGAGAAAGGAGAGAGAAGGGAAAGCACAGTGTATGGGCCTACCCTACAGAAATATATATAAATAAATACACAAGTTTGAAACCCCCCATAGGGGACCCTCCATTCTCCAAATCCGCCACTGTTATTGAAATCAAGTTTTTAAATAAAACATACAACATATTTTTTGTAAAATAAATGTATTATCATATTCTAGCAACAGACTACTCATAAAGAATGAATTCAAATGTATTTACTTGTAAATTGTTGCTGAAGAGTATGTGTATGGGAAAAGATGATATGGCACCACAACTGTATAAAGATTAAATGGCACAACAATGGTAAAAAAATTGCTATACTTGTGATAAACTTAGAACTCATTTACAAAAATGATATAACGCCCACACTTCCACACACACGTTTAGATTTTCTATGTGAAAGATACAAATACACTCACATTTTCACACACAAGTAGGTTGACTTTTCACACCTACATAATAAGAAAAAAAAACATATTGTCGCACCTCTTGAAAACAGAAGACGCTATAATGGCCCTAAAATAGAAGCTTTAGGCATGTGCATGGGTTTGTAATATATTTAATAGTTTGCTACAATTAGCAGTAACTCAGATGTTGAATGTAGCTTTCAGCACGTAAGAGGCAAGATTACCAAGAGATCCTTGTGACTTTGCCCTATCATGCCCTTTCCATGCCTCATCAAACTCATTTATATTGGTATTGTATGCCTCCCACTCAACAGCATGCCACACATGCAAGAACCCATAAAGCAAATGCTGACAAGATGACTTTAAAAACACAAGGATTGTAGTTTCTATCACATATAAAACCATTTGAAGCCAACTAACACTATATTTTGTAACCATCTGATACATCTCATGCATTTTATTATTCATTCAAATGTAAGAGCCATAAAATAAAAAAAAGATACAGGAATTTAAAATGTTTGAGGTTTACATGTTGTTATTGTGTGGTCCCAGTCTCTTTTCCGAGTTAATTCTGTCTATCGTTTCAAGAGGGTTTGCGGATATAAATGAATGAGCTTTCCATTAGTTTTGGTAGCTGTAGCTTATTGTGCAGATAAACACTTATTTAATTCAAAATATTCTGCCTCCGCAAGCAGTAAATCAGCAGAAACCAAAATGGTAGATTACAATTCAGCATCATGGTACATAAAAGACGATAAATAAAAGTCTATATTTTTTGCAATGTAAAATATGTTGTCTTGTTTCAAGGTTAGTTGTTTACATGACAGTATTCTAAAGACAAAACGTCAATGGGCCATTAATATAGACACCAACAGCCTTATTAAATTGTGATTATGTAAATTTAAAAGGGCTCTATTTAAGCACATAGCATTTTTTTACAGAATTTTTTAAACTAATAATTTCTGTAAAAAAAATATGCTCTGTGCTTATATAGAGCCCTATTCAATTGGCCAAATCACAATTTAATAAGGCTGCAGGGGAATTAAAGTGTATATGTAGAATCATGTATTAAAAGGCAAGGTTGTTTAGATAAGTATTGAGGCTTCTCGGGATGGCATTAAAAACAAGTTATACGCAAGTTAGCACTGTATATAGGTAATGATTTAGTCCATCCAATTGATATTTGGTAGCTGCAGATCTTGGTTCCTACTATGCTTAGAGATGAGGTGGATACCCATAGTGTGGGAAACATATTTAGGTATTGCTATGGTGATTGCTACTACCATGTCTCCTTGATATTGCTAACGTCATCACATTGTAAAGCCACCTCATCTGGATGCACATCGGGAACTGAGAATGTCAGCTGCCAAACTATCAACTGATGGATTAAAGGATTACCTAAGGACTGTGGTAGCTTTTCCATCTGAGTAGCTTCAAAACATCAGTACCTTTTAATACATTGATTCTATAATAAAGGACTGAAAAAAAGGGACGGAGAAAGCTGCAATTAAAGGACCGCTGCACACACTTTTTATGTTAAATTTATTTTTTAGTTCACTAGTAATTAACAAATAATTAACAAAATTGCACAAATATTTTTATGTTGCAGGGCGGAAATCCCCAGTAGCCCAAACTATAAAACAGCAACACAGATATAATAAAGTTGTTTTTTTTTTCTGTTTAAATATGGTCATCATTCTCTGTTACTCTAATATTAACAAGCTTGACAATTTAAAGGCATATTTAGGTTCTCTGGATTATGAATGCATCTAATAGAGGAGAATCAGCAGTGTATAAAAAAATGGTGTGAATAAAAATCCCAAAATAAACATTAACAAAATCACTCTGATGTTTGCAAGCAGTTGATTTTCAGAACACCCCTTGAAATCCCTGACAAAATTAGCATAAAATTCATAATTCGTTTTGGCGAATCCCAGGTAGTTAATACATTGTATCCATCTGTGATGGCAGTTTGTGCAGGAAGGAATCATGTGATGTGTAGTCCCTCTGCAAAAGGAAGCAGGAGTCTTCAGGCACTGCCCTGTAGATCTCTACATTGAGCTGCTGCTGGCTTGAATGTTAGTAAAGGGTTAAAATCCATACCCAAATGCTGTGTTTCTATTGTGAGGTTCGCTGTACCTATGTAAGCAGCTCTGGGGGTGTGGAAAACAAGTTTTATTTGTATAGAATAAGTTAATGTAATGTGTGTTTCTGATCTAAGCAGCATGTGTTTGATTAGAAAAAGGCAAAAATGGGAAAACTTAGATATACCTTATTTAACTGACCAACATTTCATTTTTAGAAACTGTGTTGAGTTAAATTAACCTTGTTTAAATGTCACTGTAATGTTTCATTTTTCATATGTTCTAAGTAGTTTCCGTTTCGGTATAAACAACATTTCAATTTTTTGTGATTAATAAAATAGCTCTGTTGTGAGAAAACTTACCCAGCAATAAAACTATATTGGTCAATGGCAGAGAATAGAGCACCAATAATCGCAATAAATTACAAAATGTAGACTGATTATATAATACAATTACTGAGACATTTAATATTATGACCTATAGTTGGTTACATCAGTATTTGTGAGTAATGCTATTGTTATTATTTTTCAGAAAATGAACTTAGAAAATAACTTCTAAATCCTAGAGGATCCGGAACTACCGCTGACCTGTCAAGTACCAATCATACAGAGTGGGCCAAAGAGCAATTATACCATCAAGGCATTTCAGGTAGACTGAACATAAATACAGCACGTTTCAACTAGTATTGATTATTACTCTATTACTGCAGGTCATTTCCAGCTATATCTTCTTGGGTGATTGTACACGAAACATCATAGTTAAAAAAATAATTAAAGTGAAATCTATCAGAAGCAAATATGTGAACAATTATAAGACTCCTTGTGCTATAGATGGGACCCTCGTTGATCCCTCGTTGACCTATTTTAAAAGACATTTTGGATTAGTAAAAATGTTACATATTTCTGAAGTCTGCAACAGACTAATAACAATAAGCAGCAATGTAAATCATGAGCATAAAAACATTTTCAGATATTTGTTTTAATTTTAGCACATTGTGATAGTGCATGGAAGCTGCCATGACAGCCATGTATTCATTTCAAGGCACAAGGAGTGCAGATACAGTATGAAAATCCAGGGTTAAAAGTATGCTGTCTCTAGTGAGCCTATGGGAGGGAAGGGCAAGGTGTCCTGTGCTGAAATCTGGAGCCGCCAATCAGTCAATAAATCGATCTTACTACCCTCCCCCTCCTCTTTCAACTCTTGAACAGAAATTAACAGAACAAGCCAGCAAGAAGTGTGGAACATGGCATCATTCAGCCACAAGCACTATATAATAAAATAAAGATGTTATTTAAAATTGTTTTACGCCTGCAGTTTACATGAATGCTGATATTAATTTGTTAGATACTTTACAAATATCCAAACCTTTTCCAAATTTGTACCAATTGGTTAATATCAAGTGATCCTTCTCCTGTACTGGAGGAGTGTAATATTCTTGTGTAAGAGTAAGTTGTCTACAGCACCTCTCTGTCAATCACTTCACTAACTTCCCATAGCCTCCAGAATAAAATGCAATATCATGACTAACTTAGAAAGCCCTCAACAGCGGTGCACCCCCTTATATCCCTGTTCTCATCTCCAAATACTCCCCCACCTGACCTTCCTCTTTTCTCTTCTCTTATCTATCACCTCCTCACATTCCCTCCTTCAGGACTTTTCTCGTGCTGCCCCTTTACTCTGGAACTCCTTGTCTCGCTCCACTAGAACCTGACAAAAAATGTACCTATTTATACAATCCTATCACCTTCCACCCTAACATGCACAACAATCCTATCTCCCTCCTGTACCACACCCAAACCCTTTTGTTTGTAAGTTTGCAAGTTTTCAGTCTTGCAAGGTACTTTGAGAAAAGAGCTATGCACACTAGATTGTAAGCTCTAATGCAGATCACTTCATTCTTTTCAATGTGTTAATATTGTTTTGCCTTTAACTTAACCCATGAACAGCTCTGTTGGCGCATTACTAATAAACAACAATAATAATAAAGTCAACCAAATGGTGTATTAACATTTTACACTGGGGTGTAGATAAACCAGTGCCCCATTTAGGGGCAAGTAGACCAACATTTTTACATACATGTTTCAGTTGTGTGTTAGTAGAATTATATTCTTTTGTATAAATTGAAACCCAAATCATAATCTGTGTTTAAAACTAACTTTCAGATCTCAGCATGTGAAAGTTTTTTTTCTCACTATAAATTTTACTTTTTACACACTGAATACAGTTAAAAATCATGTACCGAAAAGAAAATGAAATCTAAAATTATGGTGAAAAATGTTTCCATCTCTGAACACTGGTGGATAGACTAGCAGCAAATTAGATGAGTCTATGTAGTAAAGGAGTAGAGGAGTAATAGGGGTAATATGTATGAGTTAACCCTAGTTAAGATATTATAGATAGTTAATAGAAATTATATTATATTAAAGTCTTTGCATGTTAGGATCGGAATGATATTTTAGTTCTGGGGTACATGGGAAGCTGATTGTGAGATTGATGTGATTGATGGGACTGGTGAAGCCATAGAGTGAAGAAAGACAAGTAGCAGTAGAGTGAGTTAATAATGTATGTGTGTCTTCTGTGAGATGAATAATAAGAAATACTGAGTAATAGAAAGAAGAATTGGTTTATCCTCCTGGATTATTCATATCAAATTCATACATGTTTCTTCTTTAGCCTGAACATCTAATGTAAGTAGCCATTACTTTACTGAAAAAGCTATTGAAGATTTTGGATTCAAATAACTGTAATACAAACCAATGCAATCTGGGCTCCCGGTAATTATGTATTAGGTTCTCTTCACACTTTCTTGCTATTAATAGAAGTTGACACCCTCTGATGATTTTCCTTAACAACTACTAGTGAATCACATTTTTATTTCTTTTAACCTCCATACTGCTAATTGTTAACTAATCAGGCAGCAAAACAATTATTTATACACAACAAAATACAACAAACACCCATTGTGTCTAGAGAGATGGATTTTAACTAGGTAAAATAGGAAACACTTAGGGCGCTTCTGGCAGATCACCTTGAGGCCACTTTGAAGCTTATTCTCTTTTTTTCCACGTTTTAATTTTTATTTATTGGTTATTATTACGGATAAGAAGAAGCTATAGCTTATGCATGTATAAACAAGCGTTGTTGTATATCTCCTTCAAATGGCTTAAGAATGAAACATATTCATGACACATTATAAACTATAAGGTAGTGTTACTGCCATTCTGTATGGTATACTAAGTTTTAAAGATATGCAGAACTTTATATGAGTACAATATTCTACATACATTCTGTACAACTGATACTTTAAGGGTCTATTATTCTCCCAGACTTTGAGTAAAAATAGCATTATTAATAGTAGAAAACAGCACATGGCCAGGGTTAAAAACTAGGGATTTACCCTTAAATGTGGGACTTTCCTTCAGACAATAGACATTTGGCAGGCTAGGAGGGACAGGAGACTTCCTTAAGAAAAGTATTGCACCTCCAGTTGGCAGTTGGGAAGTATGCAGTGGGCTGACTAAAGTTCAGGAGATTGGACCAGGAACCTGAGGAACACGTGTGTGTGGCAGCAAGATTTTTAAAAATTCCCTAATGAGAGTTAAAATCCCAGATTTTTACAAATATCCCATAATGTATATATTAATAGAGTACATTGCTTAAGGATGAAAATATATGCACAATATACTGATGATCGGTGTATAAAGTATCACATCTCATCTATTTTTGGTTTGTTTTCTATATTTACATGATGTTAAGTGTCTCCGGATACCACTTTGTAAACTCTTTAACTGAATATTATTAGGATTTGCATATTCCATACTTGTTAAGGTTTTTACAATAATTTGAGAAGCTCTCAGAAGTTGAATTACTCTCAGGTCCAAAAACGGTTGCAATTATGTGATTGCAGTGCAACTTTTGAGCACCATATTTAAGCCTGAGCAAATTATGTGAAAAACATAAACAAGCTGAGTAGATAATACCTTTTAATGGATATCTGAGTAGAGCTACATATTATTATCGTTTATTTATAACGCGCCAACATATTCCGTAGCGCTGTACACAAGATAAGTTCAAGACAAAGATACATACAAATTAAAACATAGCAAGGCAAGGAGGGCCCTGTCTTTGAGCCTCAAATACATAGGCCCTCATTCAATTGCAATTTTGCCAATTGAATAGGGGTCTAAATAAGCACATCACATATATTTTTTAAAGAAGTTTTTAGTTATTAAGCATCTATCCAAAAGCAAGGTTTTCACTAACTAAAAACTTCTTTAAAAAATATATATTATGTGCTTATTTAGAGACCTATTCAATTGGCAAAATCGCAATTGAATGAGGGCCATAGTGTCCATAGTAATTTCCCTAAAGCCCCTTGTGGGATTGAAACTCGCAGACTTACAACCTAAAGGTACATAGCAAACTTATAAGGAACAAACAGACACCTTTGTCAGCAGCTGTACGGTAGTCTGCAATCTATTAGTTTATGCTCTTTTCTTATGAATTTCTAAGCTTAAAGGGCCATTGCAAAATGAAGTAACATATATATGTTTAAAAAAAGTTGAGTTTGACTAATTATTGACTTTTAATTAGAACAAATACATTTGATGGCTAATGAGGACCCTGGAGAGATCCATTATACATTGGTGGAAGTTGTGTGGTTGAGAGGGGCTTTACATTTCTGGAGAGCCGTGGTTCCATCCTTTGATGTCCTGTCAAATTCAGTTTTATCCAGTGATCAAACAATGGGTCTGGATTTCTGTCTGTACCCTTCGCATCTTCTTCCACTGATAAGGACAAACACATACCCCCATCATCTAGCTCTCAGGATGTGATGTAATAAACACAAAATGGATTCCTGTGCTAATTAAGAGAGTCTTTCGATTTTCTCAAAAATGCTTTATGTTCATATCTTACACAGCCACTAATATTGTTAGTTTGGTACATACTTGACAAGTATATTGTTTCTTGAACTGCTGTAGTCCTTTAAAAAGTTGTGGAGTGCTTTGCTGAAGGCTGCAATGGCTTTTATTTATAGGATGTACTTCACAGCCCATAAAATGCTTAAAATGATCTAGGAAAATTACATTCTGTACATTTAAGAGCCAATGATATTTGTTTTCAAAGTATATAACAAAGATTAAAATTATAAAACCCCAATTTCTATTTAGGTAAGCTTTAGGACTAAGAAAATAAATTATAATAGAGAAGTAGATTTTTTTATTTATTTAAGTTGTTATTAACTTTGTTATTGTTATTATTGATTTTTTTATTTTTTGTCCCTTTTGCATTTTTATACATTTTTATATGTTCTATATCTATTCTTATTTACACTGGTTAAAGTTAATTTATACAATATTGATTAAAACAATAAGAAAAAAAGAAATAAATAAAAAAAGAGGTATTTTATATATTATTATAAAGACAACAACACTTTGATCAGAATAATTGATTATCAAGCATCACTTTCATAAATACTTGTTCTAATTAATGTTTGATCATTATAAAATTTGTTGTAACTCATGACATTATTCTCTTTTAATAAAACTTGAAAATTACAATAAAAAAATATTTAACAAACTAAAAACAAAAACTAATTAAGCTATGAGCATAAAAACTATTTAAAGTAGCTTTTAAACTTAGAAGACTGCCCTTGTATCATGGGGTGTCCATTTTGGACTATTGGTCTGCTTGTAGAAAGAAGGGAAGGATTATCTTACTAGGACTGGCTCATCAATCAAATCCTATTGTCAAGAAATAATTCATAGAGGACATCTTTCTATAGAACTGATTAGAGATGTAATATGAATGCAAGGTTCATCCCATTCTACCGTGTGTCTAAAAATAATGTTAATTATTTTAAACTTTCTAAAAACATTTTATTCATTATGAAGTCATAATCTCCATAACATCATCCTAATCAAATGAGCTCACAGTGTGTTTCACTCTTTAATACAAAGGCCATTTTAACATGGTGCCTTATATAATATGTTATAAAACCACTTTAAGACGTAGCACCGGATGACTATGCGTAAGTCAGCTGACCTACCCCCAACAATACTGTTTTGATCTTTAGGATCTCATCAGTGTGGGGCTGAATTACGCCATGAAGCTTGTGAAAAGCCTACTAACCACAAATCCATTAATCTTATGGTGGGCAGAAGAGCGAGAGAAGACCTCAACAGAGCAAAATAATCAAAATAATATAATAATACATCATACTAATATGTCACTTTTAAGGGGTCACTGCAGTTCACGGAAAACAAAGACACTTGTTTGTCAAGTTTGTACCAAATTAGCAATATTAGCAGCTGTGTAAGCCATGGATATAAAGATTTTGGGGGAAAAACACCATTTTTGAAGACTGTTTATGAGTACAGGAATATATTTTGTGTTTGATACATCACTTCATAAGAGCTGGAGGGTGTGTAGAGAGGAGAGATGAGTGGGGGAAGAGGGAACAAAGAGCATTTGTTAGGATAATTGTATGAGAATGAAACAGAGACAGCATCCACTCCCTCTCACTGGCCCAGAAGCAGGCACCTTGCATCATTTACTGCAACAAAAGATCTTAATAAATATAAACTCCCCTCTCACACACAATTTCAACCAATGTATCCATGGTCCTGCAGATGCATCAAACACAATTCAAATTAAGAACTAGACTAATTTATTGCTGCAGTCAGACTTAAAGCTTACAAATATTTTTTTCATAGTGTGGATGTCCTTTGTATAAGCACCACCTACTCTTTCACACTATTAAAATGTATATTAGTGGGCGCTGAAGACCTGATGTATTGAGTGTTGCCTGTTGTTTCGCTTACTTAATGCAATGCATTCACTTTGTTTGTCGATAGCTTTGTTTGTGGTCTCACCACATTTTAGGCAGGCGTTGCAGTAAGCACTTAACACATTTCCCATCCCAAATTGCTCTATCATTTTCCGTCATGTTGGGGCCCAACACATAATAGCTAAAAGTGCCCTTCTTCTCTTATTGTTTGTGTTACAGGCTCTGTTTATGAAATTACTAATTTATGAATTGCCTTGGGCGCTTCTGAATTTTCATTTTATGCTGCCAGCAATGCCATCTAAAAATTTCATATTTAGGTCCACAAAACTAAACTTATCATCCAACTTATTATTTCTTACTTTATATGCATGCGCATATTTTATTTATATGGCTCCACCAGCCTACATTACAATACAATGAAAATATAATCAGTTATCAAACTGTGAGATTAAGATCAGCAGGGCTCACAAAGGCTTGCAATCTAGCTGTATTGTAGGAGACTTAAAGATACAACTTAAAATAACTATTGTATCTTGATATGTATTCTATGCACATTTTTGTTCCTGTTGATCCACTAAAGTGCGAGCTACCAAATTTATTTCTGAATGATCTGTGGAAGGAGACCTTCAAAGCAGACGAATCTTCATCTTCTGCACAAGAAATGTGGTAATCTGTAGTGCCAATGCTCTCAATAAGACTCATTGAAATCTCATTGAAAGACTCATTGACATCTCATCTACTTATATCTAAGTTTCCCTGTTCTTACCTTTTTCTAATCTAACACACGCTGCTTATATCAGACACACACAGTACACCGAGTCATTCTAAACACATACAGATTTATTTTATGTAAAAATAAAACTTGTTTCCAACTCCCCAGAGTGCCCCCCAATAGAAATACAGCTTTTGTGGACAGACTTTAACCCTCTTACTAACCTTTAAGCCAACAGCAGCACAATGCACATATCTGCAGATCAGTGTCTGACTCCTCCTACTTCCTTCTACAGGGAGACTACACATCCCATGATTCCTTCCTGCACAAACTGTCATCATTGATTGTTACATTGTATTAGCTGCCTGTGATTGGCCAAAACAAATTATGACTTTTAACAGGGATTTTCAAGGGTGTTAAGCTGCTGCTTGCAAACTCAAGAGATGAGAATGCTTATTTTGGTATTTTTTCATGCAGAAAAAAATGTTTGCATACACTACAGATTCTGCTCTATCAGATGCATTCACAATCCAGAAACATTAGATATGACTATAAGCATGCAGCTCAATCAAGGCAATGGCTACCTACAGTAATTAATACTTATAGTTATGTTTGTGTACTTTTGAAAATTGATTTATATATTAGTTCTTCTACAGTATGTTTTCTAAATAAGGTGTACAGTACATTTTGAAGACAACAATTAAAGGGCCCATGTGGTTACATTTGTTCTGTAAAGTCTTATTGGGCAGAATTGTGTTAAAACATAAATACAGCTATTACATTTGATGTGTAATTATTCTTTACTACAGGGCTTCCATGTTTACAGTGCCTGCTTCTTGCAGTTTCTGTCTTAGCAGGTTGGGTCCTTGAAAACCGATGAACTTTGCATTAGAGCTAATAAATGCACTGGCAGATGTACATGTCTCACTCCAATTGTGCATAAACAAGCTTCCTTTATATTCAAATTCTTCTCGTATCTTAGGAATAGATGACTGCAAACTACAATGATGGCTTCAATAGCACATAATTGCATATAAAAGTAATACATTAGAGACTATTAAAGGGATATGTACGTTTAACAGTCAGAGGATGGAAACTCTTTTCCTGTGTAAAGAACACAGAAATAGCTAAAAGTTATCAAAATGGCTCAATTAGTATTTATTATTGCAACATAAAATCTAACTTTTTAGGGATTTAGGGGGAAAGAGACACAGGGGGGAGGGGAAGAGATACAGGGAAGAGAGGGGGAAGAGACACAGGGAGGGGGGGAGATAGAAACATGGGAGGGGGAGAGACACAGGGGAGGGGGGAAAGACACAGGGGAGGAAGTAGGGGGGAAAGATACATGGGGAGGAGGGAAGAGACACGGGCTGAGACACATAGGAGAGGGAGGAAGAGACATCGGGGAAGAGGCACAGGGGAGGGAGAGTGGAAGAGACACAGGAGAGGGAGAGGGCGGGAAGAGACACAGAGGAGGGAGAGGGGGAAGAGACACAAGGGAGGGAGAGGTGGAGAGAGACACAGGGCAGGGAGAGGGGGAGGAAAGAGACAGAGGTGGAAAAGGGAGAAAGAGACTGGAGAGGGGGGGGGGAGATACACATGGGAGGGAGAGGGGGAAGAGATACAGGGGAAGGGGGGTGGCGGGAAACAATATATATGTATATATACATATATATATATATATATATATATATATATATATATATATATATATATTATCCCATCCTTTATTACAGGCAAATTACTAGTCAGTAATATTTACTGTATGAGGAAAAATGTACTGATATGTACTTCTACATTTAACACTGTTGCTTATCTGTAATATTCCCCTTACACATCAGACCTATATGAACATAATGTAGTTCATGAGATCACAATATTTATTTAATGGGGATAAGTATCCAGTAACTGTCTAACAGATCCTCATTGTTGACATCAATCAGGTTAGCTGAATCTTTTGAATTAACTCTGGGTTCCTGTTTGTGGTACAAAGCAGCTTGGGATATGTAGTGTATCACTGATATGTGCTATGTATTGCTGCTGGCATAGTGACAGGACGCTACAAGGAGATTGGCTGAGCAAGCAACAGCAGGTAAATAGTGGGTTGACATTGCTCCCCTGATGCTGCATGCTATTTGGGGGGATCAGATGCCTGTATAGGCATATAGACATATAGATAAGCTGCCTTTTGCCTAAAAATTGCAGAAATGTATTAATCCATGAAACTTTCATATTCCTTTAATATTTGTTTATAATTCTAAAAACATGCTTCTTATTTTCCAGTGTAGTTCTTCAAAATTAGATGCTTTAAGCATACTTGAAACCTGTAAAACATTTATCTCTGTATAGGGAGTATTACATATTGGCAAATGAAGACTAATATAGTTATATTATTGATTGACAGATGTTCAGTTCATTGGTGGGTAGAGAGCCAAAGGTAAGTATATTTTCCAAAAAATGGATCAAGAGAACATAAATAATACAACAATATTTGTCAAAAATAAAGAGTTCCAGATTGACTCTTCTTTTCAACTGTAATATTCCAAAATAAACAGTATACAGTAGACTCTTAGTTAACCAGAACTCAAACAACCAGAAGTCTCAAGCAGCCAAAAAAAAAACAAATGTAATAATATATTTTAAATAAAAAATAAAATTTACAGGGCTCAAAAAATACCAGGAGCGAGGTTGTCATGCCACAAAATGCTTACAGGCACCTAGATTGTATCCACTGTATGTATTTGCATGTATTCAGTTTTACCTAGAAGCAGACAGACATGAAGGACTGAGCCAGTGCAGTGTTGGCGTTACATCCCCCGGGGTCAGCACCACACCTTCCAGCCCAATGTACCTGTGTGTAAATGAGGAGTGAAAGCTGCTGCTGCTGCTAAAACAGCCCTGTTACGCCCGCCTGATTTGGGGGACTACGCTCACCAGAAGTCTCTCTCTCTCTCTACAGGTCACAACTTTTTGTTCAGATCTCTACACCAGCAGACACTTCAGATAACAGCATACGTTCTGATGAGACAGGCACTATCAGACGCCTTTTCTTAGGATCTAAGAATCACACACCATGTACCTTTGATTAGTACAAGCAGACTCCAACACCACCTTTGTTTAGTGTGTCCAAAATCAGACTGCCATTTCTTTATTGTTACAGAAATATCTAAAAAAACAAAAAGATCTCACTACCCCCCACATGCCAGATCTCAACTTACAGGGTTATAAAACTATACAAAACTATACTTCCCCCTTCCAGACTAAAGCCAGAGCCTTCACACATGGCTGATCGCAGGGTCATATACATTCTTTAGAATTATTTAATCCTTTGAATATCCCAGATATGACTGTTAAGCAAGTTGTTAGTACCTTCTGACCACACATATAATAACTAATGAACCCCAAACAGTCCAGTGGCCCTTTTGTTCATAACAAGCCCTCACTGACACATACACTTAGCAGAGCATTCTATGTGCAGCTAATCTAGCCCTCTTTTATATGTAACTCTCAAGCAACCAGAAAATACATTTATCCGGCATCTACCAATTTCCGTGGGTGCCAGATAACTGAGTCTCCTGTAGTTGTACACCAATATATTCCAAACAGGCAGTAATATAAAGAACCAATTCTTCAATCCCATACACCAGCCTACGATAAAAACCTAAAAAGATGAAAAAGGAGAGAAAGGGACCACAATAGTATAGTATGAACAAAAAAATTTGCCCTAAAATAACAAAATATACTAACAATAAAATAATCTGACACATTTCGTCTATAAAACCAGACTTCCTTTGTAGTCCCTTTGCTCTCCTTTTTTTAATATTTTTAAGTTTATTCCGTGCTACTATATTAAAAAGAAAATATGACACATTATCAACTGCCTTTTTTTACACAGAACAAAGAAAAAATGGCTTTTCATGGTCCTCTGATAATACACCAAAAAGTAGAAGTGTAATAATTAATAAGGGCATGCCAATGAAGTAAAGCTCAACTGTGTAGGTATGAACAATTTAATGATATATTTCATATAGGAGACAAGTTTAACATTTTCTATTAAATCTACATCCTAGCTCTTTTATTACACAAAATTAATTTTGACATGTATCAGAAAAGTAGTGAAAGATGGGTAAAGACTTGTCAAGACTATAAATTAAAACTATGCAGCTTCTAAGTATTTTTTATGAATCTACAATTTATTTTTTTAAATTTTAAAGAGTACGACCAAGGAGAAAATTGACAGAAAAGCTGTCTTCTGCTCTGTTTTAAAGTTTGAAATAGGTTATATATATATAAATGCTTTTTTGCATAGTTCAGTTGGTTCCGACTCTCTGTGACCTCATGGTCAGTAACACACCAGAACATCTTTATGTCCATGGTCATGCTGATCAACTTTGGTATTCATGGTAGAGATACTGGAGTGAGATGCCATTAACTTCTCCAGTGGGCCACAGCATTCAGCTCCTGGTATTCCTAGGTGATCTCCCATCCAAGTACTGACCTTGCCCAACCCTGCTCTGCTTCAGGGTGGTGTGACTTCTTGGTTCCTTGACTTGGAATCAGTCTCAGCTTTCAAAGCACCAAATCCTAACCACTGGTATTAGTTAAACTAAAAAAGTTATAAAGCAAATAACATCCTTATGTGTATACATAATGTCTGAAATGAAAATGGAAGAAAACACACATTAAAATATCTATTAATGACATTAGTATATTCTAAACAATTATTTGAAAAATAAAATGTATTCGAATTTCAAAGGCAAATCCTTACAATCCTTATTTTCTGTGCTTTGTTAATTTAAACAGTCAGGCCAAATATAATATTTAAAAGAAAAAATATGTGGCAAATAATACACTGAAACCCCCTTCTGGATTGCTACCTTGTCATGGTGAAGTGGCTTGTGTACTTCAGTTAAGCTGAGCTAAACCTCTGGATCAATTAGCAATTAATTTGCCAATTTGCAGATCAGGGGAGATCTAAAAAAGTCATTTTTCCACCTCAATTACTATGTACTATGTAACTATGTAACAGATCGAGGTACACTGGGGAAGTAACTGGCAACCCACTTCAGTACCTTTGTCAAGAAAACCTTATGGATAAGCACTACCAGACACAAGATGTGCCTGACGTGCTGCAGTCCATAGGGTCACGGGGAGTCGGACACCACTGAACAACTAAACAATGTCTGAAACATGTCCCATATCCCATGAAATACAATGTTTCCATCTAGGACCCGGTGATAGAATGCAAATGTGAAAGTATAGTGTCTTCACCATTAATCCAATTTATACAAAAGGGTCGCTGGTACCTACTATTTCATGTTGTTCTTTTTGGGGTTTTGTAAAGAGAATATGGTATTTATATTTCCTGTAGAATGGTGACAGCTATCAGGGAGTACACCTGGTACACCTGAGAATAACAAACTGTTCCCTTGATAACAATGGGATTCCGGTCATGGCCAGATTACCCATTAGGCTTACTAGGCAGCTGCGTAGGGCTTTTCCCTGTGAGGGGCACCACTTCTTAAAAAAAATGTTACCTAGCTTAAAAAAAGGAAATGTTGCAGTTCATAGACTGGCTACTAGGGGGTAACCATCGAGAACAAGACAGTTACAACAGGAAAGGGAACTTACACATACAGAAAAGGAAAAAAAAGGGTCCATACTCACTCGCAGGGGCTCCTCCACTTCACTGCCTAGGGGCTCCAAAAAAGTAGATACAGTCCTGATTGTTTTAGACTACCTGTGTATTCATACACACTAAACATAGAAATTCCCAAACATGAGCAACCAGTATTAAATTCCAGTTCAGTGTATGTTTTGACAATTCTTTTTTTATTTTAGAAATATAACTTAAAAAAATTGAAATCATAACAACGAATCAAAGAAGTTTATTAGGAAATATTGAATGTTTGATCAATATGACTTAGTGGTATTAGTAGGGCACATCAAGACTAACACTTTTAAAGCGACATGGAAATACTTTTTTTTTCTTTGATGCATCAGAAAAAGGGTGTTGAATAACATGTCGTTGTGTGTTTTCTTTTTTCAAATGAGAATTATTAAAGCTTGTAATGGCTCTTGGGGCCCTGGCCTCTACCAGCCAATGTAATCTACAGATTAAAGTATGTTCTCTGCATTTTATTTTAGTTTTAAAGAAGTTTAAACACGTTTATGTTTAACTTTTGTAATGTTTAAAAAAATGCTTTGTTAAAAACATCATTATGTTCCATAAGTAAGGGCATGCTAGACAATGCCAAATTATATAGGAGAAATGTGTCCTGAGATATTGATTTTGGTGTGTGAAGAGAATGACTCATATCAGTATTGTTGAAGAAGAATAATCAGGCTTCAATCACCCCCTTTATATAGAAAGGTGACTTGCTGTTTTCATCGTAAAAAGTTTAACTTCTGGGGAAATTCCTTGTAACTGATGATAACCTAAAAGAGCTTAGAAAATAATAATTTTTGGTTTAAGATAAAAATAGTAAATTAGTGTTTTGATGCATAGTGAAAACCCTATTTAAGCCAAGTAATATTATTATTATTGTTTATTTGTAACGCGCCAACATATTCCGTAGCGCTATACATAAGTTTAGTTACAGGCAAAGTTTAAGATTAACACATTGCAAAGAATGGAGGGCCCTGTCTTTGAGCTTGGAATCCAGTATCCATAGCGCTTTACCAAAGCACCTTGCAAGACTGAAACTCACAGGTAGTTTGTATGTGGTACAGTAGGGAGAGAGTAGTCCTGAGCATGTTAGGGTGGAAGGTTATAGTTTTTTTTTAAACAGGATGCATTTTTATTGAAGTTTTGAAGGAGTTAAGGCAGGAGGATAGTCTGGTGAAGTGAGGCAAGGAGTTGCAGAGAATAGGGGCAGCGAAAGAAAAGTCCTGGAGGAGGGAGTGAGAGGAGATGACAAGAATATGGTCATTAGCAGAACGAATAGGGCGTGTGGGGGAGTATTTGTAGATGAGAGCAGAGATGTATGGGGGTGCGCTGTTGTTGAGGGCTTTATAAGTTAGGGTCAAGATTTAAAATTTTATTCTGGAGGCTAAGGGAAGCCAGTGAAGTGATTGACAAAGAGGAGCTGCCGACACTGAACGATGTGTACTGAAGATGAGTCTGGCAGAGGCATTTATTATGGATTGAAGTAGGGAAAGGTGGGTGGTGGGCAGGCCAACAAGGAGCGAGTTGCAATAGTCGAGACGAGAAATTATGAGAGAGTGTATTAAAATCTTAGTAGTGTCTTGTAATAAAGATGGATGTTTAGTTCCAGATTGGAAGAGAAAATAATTTATAGAGTTCAAAATTAGTAAAAAGTCAAGAATAATAATGTGTGACATGGACCCTCAGGGAGGTGGATATATTCATGACGGCAGTGATATGGTACTATGGCAGACTATGTAGGAAAGAAGTAAAGCTGAAGAGTGCCAATATGTCCTCTCCAGTTGGAAAATGGCTTGAAATATTGAAACAACCTCAATAGTTAATGAAATGATGGGTTTCCTGTATGATTGGAAAATAACTGCTATATTTCCTTTGCCCAATCGAATCAAGGCATTCAAGGTAAGGTTATGGTGCAAGGCAATAAAATAGAAACTGAAAAATAAATCTTTTACACAAACACACATACAACACATACTTGCAAACAAAGCATCCAAATACTGACAATTCTTTGTAGTCTTTTATGCAAAATGCCAAAATTGAGATGCTCAATCAGAAAGCAAACTAACCATAATAGGTTAGTTCTATAGACATGATAATCCACTCTGAGAGCAACCTCTTTTAGCTCACTTGTACCCTTCACAGGGAGAAATATCTTGTAGTTTATCAGTCTGGTCCAACTCACTAGAGTGGTCCAGCCCCAAAATACCAGGCAATTCTACCCTGAACAGAAGAAACAGCAAGCACCAGACGTACGTTTCGTCCTTCATTTGGCCTCATCAGTGAGATGTAGCTGATATCTCCTTAAGGCACAGTGAACAAGGGGTCCACATCTGGAGAACCCTATCACCCTTAGTGAGACTAATCCCTAAGGGTAATTTGAATAAACAAAGTACCAAAATAGAGGTGCTCAATCAGAGAATGGACTAACCTTAATAGTTAGTTCTGTGGACTTGATAACCAAGGAGATGTAATATATCTTGTGAAGATAAGGCCCTATTAATGTAGAATAAAATCATGTGACTGTTCTTCACCTTAGCTGTATCCATGTATGGTGTATACGTGAATAAAAAAAGTGGAGTACAATATGTATGGCAGGATATATAAAATTTGCTGCTCATCGCCTGCGAGTTTCGCATAGCGAGGCGAGCCAGTAACTAGCAGCACTTAGGCGATGAGCGCCAAAGGAGCTCATCGCCTGCGAGCCTCGCATAGTGAGGTGAGCCGTTATGGCACTAAAACTCGTGGCACTTGGGCGATGAGCGCCAAAGGCAGTCATCGCTTGTGAGGCGAGCCATTGACTAGCAGCACTAAAACTCCAGCACTTGGGCGATGAGCGCCAAAGGCGCTCATTGCCTGCGAGCCACGAAAAGCGAGTTGAGCAGTGGATGCAATGAAACACGCAGGACTTAGCCTCCAAACACTTAGGAAACGCGGGATCACCTTAGGTTGCAAGCACTTGACAAACGCAAGACTTAGAAAAAAAATACGACATAAGAAAAATACAAAGTTAACAGCCAAACCGCGCAAAGCAAAAAATAAATAAAAATAAAAACAAAAATACAACAAGTCCATTTTTGCGAGTTTCGGCACTTGAAAATCACCTAAGCGAGGAAAGAAATGTCAGCCCAAAAAATGAAAATCAGGCTACACGACCATGGATCGCGCAAAACAGAGACAACCCCGTACCGCTTTCACACAGGAACCTATGAGTTACAAAATACAGTATAACGGACTGCAAATGCTTGCAAACCGCGTAGCACATAGACAAACAACGCTGTTTTACAATCCTAACTTGCCACTAACAATATTACGCATCTAAAAAAACAACATCGCACAGAAAAACAAAGTACAACATAATAAAAATACGAAGTTAACGGCCGAACCGTGCAAAGTACAAAACACAAAACACACAGAAAATACAAAAAAAAAAAAAAAAACGTCACTCACAGCATGGGGGAACAGCAAGGACGTCTGGGAGTGAGGTAGAATGCGAATTTAAGTCGATTTCAATGAGTTTCGGCACTCAAAAATCGGCTGAGCAAGAAAAAACAAAGCTACACGACCCTGGACCGTGCAAAACAACGCCAACCGCATACCACTTTCACACAGGAACCTACGTGGTACAAAATACAGTATTACAACGGACTGCAAATGCTCGCGAACCGCGTAGCACATAGACAAACAACACTGTTTTACAAGCCTAACTTGCCAATAACAACATTACGCATCTACAGTAGCGCTTCACACAAATAAACCAACGGTTTGCCCTCGCGCACAGAGCCTATTTCTATTGCACTGTTACAACATTCATAAAACTATCTCCTCAGGCCAGCAACAGTCCCACTGGACAATAAAAAGAGATTGTTACCTCTTCAGGCTATTGATTGTTACATATATTAATTAGAAAAAGGTAAACTATATTAACTTATTATTCAATATAGAGACGAACAAAAGGACACGCGAGGAAAGGCTCACAATGAGTGCCGATGGCGCTCATTGTGAGCCATGCGATGAGCACCGAAGATGCTTAGCGCGAGGCTCGCAATGAGCGCCAAAGGTCCTTAGAGTATATAAAGCTTAACATTGTGTGCCAAACAGCATTGCCATGGCTTCAAATTTTATTGACCGTCATTTTTTGACGGGCAAGTTGCTAGTTTAATATAATAACCTATGAAGGGAAAGAAGATATTGAAACAACATAAATATTCATAACATCTGTAATGTAAAACAGAACATTTCTTGCATGTTTTCATACAAATGTAATCTATGTTTACCTGTACTTTGGCAATTACAACATTGAATATGAAAAACATCACCCTGTTCATTTAAATGCATATGCCAGCTTTATAGAAGCAATTAATCCTCTTACAGAGTCCCAAGTGTGCTCTGAATTTAAGCATTGATTATGTCTTGAAGGACATATTCTTGAAAAACAGAGATTTTTACATACATCATGTGGTTATACATTTATTGAGTTACCTTACATATTGTATATTGTAATTTCTCAGTCTCATCACAATCCTTGGTGTGTCTCATACTGAGTAGGCTCACAACACATTCAGTAGGCTATATATATATATATATATATATATATAATCACTGTCTGGATTCCTCTTTTCAAAAGTATGCTAGTGTATGGCACACAGTAAAGCAGAGCCATGCTACCTTATTTTTTCATCTCAATTCACTGAACTAATCATTTTTAGACTATTTTTATATTGATACATAGCAAGGCATACACTTATGCTTCTATGTAATGTAAATTATTTTTGGATGAGTATATGCTAAGGGTAAGGAAGTAGAGTTATTTTAGCAGGGTCATACATATCTGAATGGACGTTGGGCATCATGAATGATAAATATATCTTGGGGGTGCAAATCTTAAGAATCAAAGGGGAGAGAAAAATGCAAAGGTGGGGTTCAAGAACAAATTATTTTGCAGCCGGACCCTCCATTAATTGGGTCTGCCAATGATGGGGATTTTTTTATATTCCCTCATGTTTGTATAACCACTTCCTTGAATTTATTTTTAATAGTTGCAAAGACAAAACTTATTATAAGATTAAACTCATTTTTTGCATAAGGAAACATCACATTCAGAGGAATGCTGTCTTTCTAAAAGTGTTAGTTTGTATTAATGCTCTGAGATTGCTCCTATAATATGCAGACAAAACTGAATTTATGAGGTCTTGAATCCGATGTATTGCCACATCAGTTCCAGTACTATGATGTTTCAGTCTCTATAAAATGAATTTCATCCCAACACCACACATTGTTTCAAGACATTATCGTTCCACAGAATTTAGATTTTACTAGAACAGCGGAATACCTCAGGGCAAATGCATACATTTTATGTTCACGCCGATCCCCTGCAATGCAACACAATGATTAAGATTAGCAAGGAGCAATATCTGTGTGAGCTCCAAGTGGAATCATTTGGCATGCAGATTCCAGACAAGCCAAGCTTCACTCTGCCAAGCTATGGGCCAGACCTCTCCTCTGTACATTTGTCTGTAAGCCTTTGCTTTCCAACAGAGCCCATTTTACATCTCTGTTGGGAACTGAAAATGGCATATAAAATGAGATGCTTCAAAACAAAAGTTACATCTGGCCCTATGACAGGTTGCATGCCAGCTATACCAAATGGAACTTACTATTATTTCTGTTTCATACTTACATTAAATACAGGATATATATCTATATCCATCTTTCTCTTTCTATCTCTTTCTCTCTGTGTATATATATATATATATATATATATATATATATATATATAAAAAAATAATATATATATATATGTACTTCGAGTTGCACTGTTAATCCGCTCCGGACGGGACAGTTTAACCAGAAAACTGACTAACCCGAGGTAGCAATTGCCAATCAATGTAAATTCAATGAATCCGTTAGGACCCCAGATTTTTCACATTTTAGTTTGAACTGATGGCCTTGTTTTTGGATACAAACCCTTAAAACTAAACAGAAATTAATAAATAACAATAATGACATAAAATAACTTGACGGCCCAATGAGATGGTGGGGATGTAGAGGGAGAGAAGGAGGACACAGGTTATTTCTTGGAACTTTGGCTCTTAAAGGCATAGGCTGGGAACAATGGCTCATAGGCACAGACTGGGCATATTGAGTCATAGGAACAGGCTGGGCACATTGCTCATAGGCACAGGCTGGGCCTATTGGCACATAGACTCATAGGCACAGACTGTTTGGGCTCTTACCGGCACAGGCAAATTGGGCTCTTGCAGGCACAGGCAAATTGGGCTCTTGGAGTCGCTCGCAGGCACAGATTATAAGGCAGTCGTGATTACAGTGTTTACAGCTTGCTTCCTTCGTTCGGATTTGATTGCGCGGTCGGTCATGTGTAGAGCAGCGTTTGCCTTGTTCCTTCTTTCAGTTTCGATCGCATAACCCAAGGTAGCGTTGTGACCTGAATGACTTAAGAGAGCAATTATTTTGTAACAGATTATATTTATCTTTAAATTATTATGTTTTCAAGGGGCATAGGTATTCAGATTATTTTAGAAGATATAATTTTAAATATATTCATATACTGTAAGTGTGTAAATGAACAAGAACATTGCATTGGATTGCATGGGAGCATGTCTAATTTGTTGTTTATATAATGGAAGACAAGAAGTGCATGCATATAGAGAGAAAGGACATGAGTATGTCTGTTCTTATGTGTGTTCAGAATAAGGCTAGAAGTGGTAGACTGGGATACACTATGGCCCTCATTCAATTGCAATGTTGCAAATTGAATAGGGGTCTAAATAAGCACAACACATATATTTTTTAAAGAAGTTTTTAGTTATTAAGCATCTATCCAAAAGCACGGTTTTCACCAACTAAAAACTTCTTTAAAAAAAATATATTATGTGCTTATTTAGAGCCGTATTCAATTTGCAAAATCGCAATTGAATGAGGGCCTATATGTATACACTATTAGAATACATGTGTTATTTATAACTACAATAAGCAATTATTTACACTGCAATAATTTGGACACAGCAGGTCCCTGGTATGAAAACATTTGGTGGGACTTGTCTCCTTCATCGACATAGTGCCTACATTTACGGATGTGTCATTCCTCTGTATCATGGTAAACATCATCAGTCTCAATACTTTATCAAATGTCACTCGCCAAGTCAAGTCACTGTCTCAGGCCCGCACCCTCATACCCTCACACTCCTTCTGCTCCCTCACAAAACCGTTTTAGCCCTCCGCTCTCTTTCCAATTTTGCAATGTCAGCCATCACTTCAGTCCCTCCTACCCACCATGTATTTCTTCTGACATTCCCCATTTGGACCTTCAACTTCTTTAAACTATCCCTACCTACGTCCTCTTCTTACTAAACCCTTCCCAGAATGATGGAAGATTATAACCAAGAAGCCTGAAACTGCTGTTCTTTCTACCTTAAAGTTTAGTTTAAATAAGCCTTAGTATAGCCTTATGTGTATGCTAAAGTTCCTTAACTGTGCTTGACCCTACCACTTCCACTGGAAGACTTTTCCACTTGTCTACTACTTACTCTTTCTATATGGTAGCACTTTCTCACATTACAAATTCATGCTCCACCTTCCACCTTCCAACTTCAAATTATAATCCGATTTTTTATTGAAGACACTTCCCTTTTGAACTTTAAGAAATCCTTTTATATAATTGTAGGTTTCATCATATCACTCTTCTGTCCTGTAAGCTATAAATATCCATGACATGAAGTCTTACTTTATATTTTATCTTTTAGGCCATGCATCATTTAGTTCTGTCCGTCTTTGAATGATTTGTTGTGTTAATATCCATTTTAAGATATGGTCTCCAGAACCAGACTAAGGCCCCTGTTCAATTGAACAATTGTTAGTTACTGGAGCCCGTAATGTAATTTGCTACTCTATTGGCGTCTTTTAGCTACCCGCAAACGATTTGCGGGTTACAGGCTGAAAATCCCTGCGGTTGCCAAAATCGTAACTCCAGCCTATAGAAGCCTTTGATCTTTCAAGCCTGCAAATGTTACAATCACAAATCGCTATTCAATTGTCACAACTCTTCAAGCCCACCCATAAATGGCAAATATAGAAGAAAGTCTTACGAGTACCAGATAGGACTTGCAAGGGGGTTAAACACCTGATCCTAGCACTGTAAATGCAAATAAAAAATCAATACTACACTGTACAAGACAACAGACAATCTCGCAAATCTGTAATCAAAAATAATTTTTTTAACGTTTAATTTCCATGTTATATCAATCTCAGGATTTAAGGGGTTCATACATATCAGGCCACCCACATGGACTAGATCGTGATTCATTTTTATTATTTTGTACATTGCCGGATTGCGCGTCTGATCGAATATCAGACCCCTAAAAGCGAATTGATTGACGTTTAACCATGTTTTACTGATGTAATAATGATTGTCTCATTTACTATTGGCTGTTTCTAAATTGGTAGTTACGGCCTAGCTTAATTGATCATGATCATGCTTTGAAATGCTACTTACGAGTGCATGGTTTACGGTTTAGGCTTTCGGCCAGGTAGCTGCGGGCTTGATCAATTGAATCGCTCTGTAACTGTTGCAAATTTCCAGCCCTCAGACTTACGGCTGGTATGAAGGCAACTGCGGGCTTGCAATTGAATAGGGGCCATAGTATTCTATTTAGCTCTCACATGTTTCCTCTTATGTGTGCCTATGCATATGGCTGCCAGTTTTACAGAAGATTAAACTTCTCTGCCACTCGTGCTAAAAGTCAAAATGTATTCCCCCATAATAATGTCAAATTCAAGATAAGGGCGTGCAACCTTATCATTTTTATCTGGTGACTGGGAAACCTGTTACCATGCAGCTATATATTCGTTTAATAAATACTTATTTCCCTATTTCTCAGCCAGTGAGTAGTCATATTCTAATAATTTCTTATAGGGCCAATGTACAATGACAAAAAGTATATATATTTTTGAAAATGCTGAGTCTAAGAGCACACAAATGCAGAAATAAAGTCATAAACCTAGAATTAATTAGAAACAATAAGTACATGAAGTACATGTGTATGTCACTAGTGGCATCTATGATACTTTGGTGAAAGTTGTATATATAAGAGCGACTTTTATATTTATGTAGAGATGCACTTGCATCTTTTGATGTACGCTGCCTGCTTATGTCTAGGAGAGAAAAGGGGTGTGGTGTCAAGCTTAATAAGATCCACGTATCTTAAGAAATTCTTCTGACCTCAGCCTCTTCCCTCCTGCTCATCTCCCTACCCCTCCTCCTCTACAGAAATAGCGCACCCCTCCCAATCAAGCTCGTAAGTGATGCAACAAAGACAAGATCCCCTATTTATAGTTAATTTAGAGTTAAAAAATTGAATTTTCCCTAAAAAAAAATTTACGTCCATTGTTGGTGATAGTTTGTTACATATTTCACAAAAAAGGACGCTTTTTTATAACTATGGTGGTACTGTAAAACTAAAATATTTGAAATGTTCTATAAATGTGCTATTATGTACTGTCTATCTGTGTAGCCATTACAGCATCCTTCCACACAGATTTAGGGTCTGCACATTGTTAAAAATATATTTCTGTAAGACCTGCATGGCCTTGCTTTCCATTTTACGTATTCGTATCCCTTGGGCTGGGCTGGTAGAAACCTAGTTATTTATAGAAAGCTGCCAGAATCTCCTCTGATGTCAGTAGAAGGCATATGAATATTCATAAGTTTTGCATTGACTGTTACATGGACTACTAAATGGAAGATGGAAAACAAAAGGTGAGGGTTTAATAAGGCCTCTTAATTTCCTTTAGTTAATTGCCATTGAATGGAAATCCTGAAAGATGGATATCAAGGACAAAATAAAGCTATATTTTTTTGAGAGCAGCATATGATTTTTTTATATATTAGTATTATTTTAAATGGCTGCTAAGGCAACTATTAGTTCTTGTAATCACTCCATCCTTTTAATATTATAATAAAAAAATAATGTTATAATAATATTCTTAGTATTTCTAGATTTTTTTTACTTTAAAGAGCCCTTTAGTGATCTTATAAAGCGGTCTCTAAAAAGTAATTATGGCGGTCTCAATAAGAAAAAAAAAACTTTATTAAATGTTTACCATTTTTCAATTATCTCCTAGACTGTATGATCTCCTCCCCCAAATAAAGTATTGTGGCTAGAGTACAAACACAATTTCTAGTTTCTCCCCCTAATGTGGCTCTGGTATACCAACTTATATGCCCCCCAGCTCCACTCCAGCCACAATGCTTCATTCACAGCATGGGGATCGTGAGCTTATACCGCCTAGGTGCATGGTTGAAAAATAGTATTTTTTTTAATTCACAGTAACATTTTAACAAAGTTTTTTTTTTATCAAACTCTACCTATCTATTTTAGAGAGCCCTTTATAACATCTCGAAAGGGGCTCTTTATCAGTTACCATTAAATGGTTATTCCCATTTGTCTCTGGTTTATAATGCTTTCAAGAATAAACAAAACATCCTGTCAATACATTGAATATGACAAACATACATTTTACACCATTCATTAAATCACCATACTATAAATATGACACTTTACATGTTATTTATTCTTCCAGTTTCATGTCTCAATGATATAAGGTCATTGGGGGATTGGGAGCTCCTCTGACTGGGAGGCAATGCTAAATGTTCAGACACTAGCTTGTATCTATAAAGAAACAAGTAGGCTATACTGGCTGGAGACTTACTGTGTTAAAATGATTTCCAGTAGAAACAAGCAACTTATGCGCACTGTCTAGACCAGCCGTTCTCAACCTCTGGGTCGGGACCCCCTCGGGGGTTGAATAACGATTTGCCAGGGGTCACCTAAAACCATCAGAAATTCGTTTTTTTTTGTCTATTCTGATCTGTAAAACTTGTAATTGTAGAATTTGTTTCCACTGGTAGCTAGTATTATTACATATTGTTTTTGTGATTAATCATTATGCTTTAATTATGTTAAATTTATAAGAATAAAAATACATCCTGCATATCAGATATTTATATTTCAATTCATAACAGTAGCAAAATGACAGCGGTGAAGGAGCAACACAAAATATTTTACTGTTAGGGGACGCAACAACTTGGAAAATGTTATCAAAGGGTCACAGCACTGGAAAGGTTGAGAACCGCTGTTCTAGACACATGCTTACATCAGAATATGTATTGCAGTATTGCAGACCAAGTTTTTCTCACCCCCCTTATATGAATGGAGGGTGGAAACAAGTAGCTTAACTTGAGGCTAAGAAGAAGCTAATGTTTGAAAGTAAGGTTAACATTAAATATTGATATGCTTTTAGGTTGATACAGTCAACTCTAAAACATTGGTAGAACTCGTTTTGTGGTTAACATGTCTGTTATATACCACAACTAATTGTTTTAAAATGTAACTTTTATTATAACTTATTTAAAAAAAACATTTAACTTTAAAATTCAAACGTTTAAAAATGAGTATTTAGCTCAATTGTGATGACGTTTCAACTTTCCCAATTCTTAGTTAGGAATAATTTCTCTATCTTTCATATATTGGCAGTGGTCTTATTTTCCATTTATTTGTTTTTAGGCAGAGTTTATAGTAGTTTTTTGAGGTATAAAAGTGCTTTTGTGCTTTTAAAGGTGCTAAGTAATTTATTTGTGCAGTTTATTTCCAACTGAAAATGCTTGTGATAAATTGATAATATCTCTTTATACTGAAACTGCTCAGTGTTGTGCTATTAGAGTTGACTTTATCCACCTAAAAGCATATCTGTACTTAAAATTAACACCTTAAGGTTAAAGATAATAATCTCAGAGGTAAAAAAAAGTGGTCACCAGTTAAAGATAACCTTAAATATTGTTTATTTTTTTCCGATCATTGTATAGAAACTGAATAAATGATCAATGCCTACAACATATACCTTCTGGTTGTAGTGCATAAAGTAAATTAAGAAGCTAAATTCACAATATTGCAAAGTTGACATATAAACTGACAAAATATACTATAGATAAGTTTATTAAACTAAGTTTTTTGAATTAACAATCCCATCCGAGAAGGCATATAGCTTAAATAATGGGAAATCTTGGTTTGATCTGTTTCAGACATTTATAACTCTATAAATTTTAGTTTTAGTCTTCCATTTAAAGACCTATTTGGGTTTTTTGTTGTTTTTGTTTACGTGAGCTATTAATCACTGAAACACTTTGCAGCATAGATGACTGGTTAGTGCCACATTGAGGCTTTCAGAGATGGATGGGTCCTTAGTGTATTGCTTAAGAAATAGTTGCTGACACATTCAGTGTAAAGGAGATTTACAAGGTCACAGGGTGTTCAGCCAACACCCAGCCAGAGTGATATATTAACCTTGGTAGTCTAGTGAGGCTGGCATGACACCAGTGCTATTTACTTTCCAGGAGAGCTAGAGCGTACGTTGTAAAATGCTGAGTTTCAGCAGATAATCCCCATTAATCTTGGATCATAATACCACCTTCCTTTAGATTGCCTTGCCCAAGTTATTCTGTCTTAAGGTCTGAGGTGTAATAAAAAGAAAAGCAGTATATTTAACAAAGCCGTCATATTCATGACCTTGAAGATAGTTTGTTTATTAAAACAATGTAAAATACATATACTGCATTAAAGTTTCTTATTTTTATGCCCACATCATATACAGAGCAATACTAAAGTCCTGCTCAATACTGGACGTAGAATCTATCTAGCCTGGATTTTTAAAGAGCTAGCCTAAAATTACCATTGTACTTTTTTTTTAAGTCCACGCCTGAAAATTTTAAGAATTCAAAAAAATAATACTATCTGTTTTTTACTTTGTATGGAATTATACTCCATGGAAACTAATATTTTAGTTTCTGTTGATCAACTGAAGGAGACTTTGAAGGAGAGAAAAATATTATTGACATAATAAGATTGAGATATCTAAAACTGAAAGTGCATTCACCAGGCATAAATGAAAGATCAGTAAGTCACATACTGGAAAATGGAATACTCCAGTAAAGAATAATTTCATTTAAAAATTAAGAATGCTTTATGTTGTGCTTATTCTTTGCTTTCTAAAAAAATGTTTTGCTTAGTATTAAGTTTAGTTATTCAAAAAACTATAAGGAAACAAATGACCACAGTTATCCTTTAAGAGATATTTTCTAATTTTGCATCAAAAACAAGCTTTGCTGAGAAAGTGTATCTTTGCAGCACTGTCAGGACCTCCCTATCAGGACCTCTCTCAGATTCTAATGTTGGAGTGTTAGACAAAGTCAGTCAGTCGGTCTGAAGGGATTAAATACTTTTCTATACAGCTACTATAACATCCCAGCACACCCTACCTAAATAATGTTAGAAACAAGTTGATTTTTTTGTCTTTTCTGTTGCTTGTTTGTGATGCAAAAATAATGAAAAATATTGTTTCAAACCAGTTCTTTCAAACGCATGGTAGGCAAATATGTGAGTTTTTTTTTAAAAGGAACTGGTCCTATTCCCTCTCACAGATTTAATACATGCCTGTTGGGTGCCTTTGTCCTTGCTTATTACCAGAACACTCACATTAAATCTGATTTCAGCTTCTTTGTGTGTCTGATCAATCTTTGCTTCCAGTTTTATCTGACAATCCCTATCTCTTTCATCAACACCAATGGACAGGATGTATATTATAATTGCTCTCTTAGGGTCTAGTTTGCTGGAGCTTGATGCTGTTGCTCTATTTTTCAATTCTCTACTCCAGGATTTACATTCTTTTCATTTTTTTTTTGTATAAGTCCCATCCACAGGAGTAATCAGTCACATGTTTTTGTTTGATGATCATGATAATCCATTGAACTTGTATGTGTACTCATGAAAATATATCATTTAGTATTGTGTGTGTCCATTAGAGTAAAATAAATGGAATTATTTTATAATTTTTTCATAGTGGTATAAGGGAATGGGATTTATAGTCAATATTATATATTATATTTTATATGTTATTATATATTGTCAGGATTTCACTGGGCATTGCTAGATCATTATTTATCTTCTAGTAAAGGGCACTTCTTTAAATATACTCAGACATATGTTCACCTCACACCACAGGATAATACGCATTATGCCATATTTTCAGCAACACTGTAGGTGGTTTGTGGGTTCAGCAGTGCCATTAATCACTAGTGCCAGGACAACTCATTGCTCTCCACAGGACCAGAAACCATGATCGTGGCTTCCCATGTGCACTAACACAAGTAATCACATTTATCAGTGCCTATAGGCCATTATAAATAATATATACATTACAATAATCAATGCTTTCATTCATCACTTTATCTGTATTATGGCTTTCCGTCAAAGAAAGGCCAAGGTTGTCTTAATGAGAATGAAGGACAGCCAAAACACTCAATCTGATGTATTTAATGATCATTTTTTTGAACTTTAAAACTATATGCCAAAAAAAAACAGCTAAAAGGTAAATCTGACATCGTAGGTTGTCATTTTTTTAGGCTACATAGAGATGTGTGCTTATAAAAATTATAATAAAATCCATAATTTAGTAAATCTTATACAAACATTTTCTGTTGTGAGAGCCACCATTTTCCTGCTTTTATACATTAGTGGTGACCTTGAATGCAGAGAATTAAGGTAATTCAGTTGCAATATACTATTTCTTAGTGCCAGTGCTAACAATAAAATAAAAGGAAATCTTACCTGCTCAATCGTGCATTTCAGTTTAATTGCTACCGATAATAAATTGCAAATGCTTATGCTAGTTAATAAACTAAAGGCTGTCATGTTTTGTTTTTACTTTCTAAAAAGATTTTGTCCATTACCAAGTCTAGTTCTTATACAAGGACATTGTAAATATGGAGCTTTAACTATTTAGCATTGATCATTGCCAAGCCATTCTATATTTATTGTAAATGTTCTCTCTGTTGGAAAACCGTTTTGTTTCACATTTAATTATCCAGGCAACACCATACATGATTTTTTTCTCTTCATCCATCTATTATAACTAAGTGTATCTCAGTAGTATAAGACATGGTAACACTATTGAACTATGTAGCACACCGTACAGAACCATTTAAGTAGTAGGAACATGCATGTATTCCTATCTATTCATACGTACAATCCTCACTAGTTCATACCTGTCTCACTATTTTATTTTTTAATATTAAAGAAGCAAAATGTACATACTCATGCAGGTGAATAATCCTCCACACTATTGTACAAGTTATTTATCTGTACTTGTAAATACAACATTTTAGCATTAGTACTTATATGATGGTCAGCATACAGTATAGCAAAATTTACCAATTGCTACAGTTTATTTAAATAAGATAACATTTAGGAGTAGGAAAATACGTCGGGGGGAGGACCTGGAAACTCTAGAAGATTGGTCACACACATAAGCTACATTATTGATATGAACCTAGTTCAAATCTACCCAAGCAGAATCGTGTGGTTATTGTTTTCTGTGGCACAAAAGATGGCTTTTGAAGAGGACAACGCCTAAAGGTATGGGCAGAGAATACTGGATACAGGTTACTAGTGGCCTTCGGCAAGACCACTCTCCAATTCAGGATACAAACACAAAAATAGCCTCACACTGTGGATATATGAAACTAGAACTGAACATTTATTGAATCATAGAAGCAACATATTTATACTCTATCTTCCATACCACACCATTGTGTACTTTTGTGTATGTGTGTGATGTCAGCAATAAGTTACATCTGCCTTTCAGCCTTGATTGCTATAGAAGCTCTTGAGATAAAACTCAACAGATGTCTAAACTACATGACAGGTATATATAGCTGGCTAGTGCCACAACCTTGATGTTAATCTTCAGTGTTTGTTTTGGACTCTCTGAAGTTCAGGCATCTGTCTTGGCTGCTGTTTATCAAGGCCTGTATGTGTGAGGATGCAATGTTCTGCAGTTACGCTTTTTTTGCAGAGCATTTTTACCTTTTCCTCATGTATTCTCCTGTTCTATATCACATTTTACCTCTATAACATATTATAACTAGTATACATGATAACAATGTACAGGCAATATATACCCACACAACAATAATACATAATCACAATGCAACAATGTCACGTGCCCTTGGCCATATCCCTAATTAAATAATGATACTGAAAATCCTGGTACTTTAAAAATAATGAGTTATAATAATGAAAAAGTGTAAATTGTATATGACAATTACATTGAGGAGGATTTAATGAATTATGTCACCTAGTTAAAATATTTATACAAAAAAAAAAAAAAAATTGCTTAAAGAGTCACTTTAAGGAGAAGTCTCTCTGTAACTCTCAAATGTTTAATTCCCACCTGTAAGGACTAACCTCTGTCTTCTATCCACTAAAACTCCCCAGTTTTTTTCTCCGATGCCTCCCCTATTCCCAGTCCAGATGTAGTCCAGAAATATATACTCCAGAATATTCATTTATTTAGAATAATGTATACAGATTAATTGTATGTATGTTTAAAAATGGGAAATTGACTAAAATAAAAATTACAGAAGTCAATAACCAAAAGGAATAACTAAAAGGATATGTGCAAGCTTTAAAAATATATATTTCGACCCGTTAGTGTTACATATTCCTGAATCAGTTATATTTTAAGTCATGCATTATAACTGCAACATAGTTCATATGTATCTCTTCATAATATAATTAAATAATTTAACATGGAATTGGATTTATACATTTTCATTAGCACAGTAAACTGTATGTAACCTAATTTGAAACATTCAATATATCAATTAGCATACATAATATGTGATCCATTACACAATCTCCGCATTGAGGGTTTAATTTGTGATGGACTGATCCATTCTTGCCATACATTCTATATTTAGTCCTTTAACCACATGAATATTTATATCTACAGCTCACACTTCATGGTATAGATTTGATAGTAGAGATTTTATTTTCATTCATTTTTAGTAAGATTTAAAAAAACATGTAGTAATAATATACATCCACTTAGACAATGTAAATATTGATGTACTACTACAGTATTATTCCTGGGAAATATTAATAAAGTATTCTGCAGTACTACAAAGTTGCAATAATAGTACATTTTGCCTCTTTCACTTTTAAAGCATTTAAGGGTCAGTTTTTATAAAATAACAATACAAAAGTTCTATAGCAGGTCACATCATCTCTTTTTGTTGTTAAATCTCATAATCTGTAACACAAAATCTGTACAGTTCAGACAAAACCTGCAGAAAGATGAATGGGGACCTGGGTGGGATCTAGATGGCCACATGGGGGATTTGACACCTTCAGAAGAGTTTCTTATGGCATAATTATTAAAAGATGTCCATAGATATCGAATTGTTCAAAATGTTTGGGAGTCCCCTCTATGGCATTAGTCAAACAAAGCAAACCTCAGTTATTTTACAATCTGTATATTAGCAAAAAATTATGTGTTTATGAAGTATGTAACAAACTAACAATATTAGCAGCTGTGTGAGTCATGGATATAAAAGATCAAATAATAGTATTATTGTATTTTCGAGATATGAGGAAATGGTTACAGAGCCGGGCAATCAAGGCTTGTAGATATACTTGTAAGATTCCTCTACTGAGCCCATGGGAAAAAGGGAGAAGATGTTATGTACTGAAATATTATTTCAATATATCAATGAATCAACAATTCCCCCGTCCCACCTCCCTCCCCCTCTTTATTGATCAGACTTTAGGAGAACAATCTCACTCAGTTTCCAAGCTAGCAAGAAGCATAGAAGACACAAACATGGTTTCCTTTAGACCAGGGGTGGGCAAGTTTGGTCCCGGAGGGCCCCACACAAGCCTGGATTTGACGATATCCTTTCATTGAATTAATCAGAATGACTGAAGAAGTGATTGACTACCTATGCCCAGCAGGGATATCATCAAATCCAGGCATGTGTGTGGCCCTCCAGGACCAAACTTGCACACCCCTGTTTTAGACACAAGCAGTGTCTATTAAAATAAATACTTTATCTAAAAATGTTTTTATGCTCGCAAACAAATGAAGTATTTCCCAACTTACAGTAGTCCTTCAATAGAAGGTACGGTAGTTTCAATTTCTGTACAGTGGTGAAATGAAGCTATGGAGCATATTGTATCAAAAAGCTTCTTTGCTTTGTGGACCAAGAGTGTACTGTAGATAATCTCACAAGGACTAGATCAGGGGTGAGTTTTATTGGGCCCATGATCTTGAAAAGAAGATGGTAGAGATTTTAGAAGACTTTGTCAGTATCTAACTAACTGCTAGTCTTTTAACAAATCTATTACGTTAAAAAAAAAAAAAAAAAATATATATATATATATATATATAGAGATTATGCAGTACCTTCACTTTACAGTTAGGAACAAATTCCTGTAACCCAGTCAATTGAAACAAGTAAATTACCCTCTTTAAAATCTAAATGCAAAGAATGACCTGGTACAGACAAGCTCAGTTTTTCATGTGACTAAAAATAAATCCATTTAGTTTTTCGCAGAAGGCACTGCCAGCATGGCACAGGTGTGCACAGTAAGAAACAATGAACACAGTGCACAAGATGTAGTCATTAGTGATGTGAAAATAGCTCTTGATGTTAGAGACCTTCAATCTCATGTTTTTACAGGATATAAGATTACATCTAGCTGGCTGTGGATGGAAGGATATATTCATTATAGAGTATTCATACAAATCTGAGATCTCACTTTACTTATGTATATGTTAAAGGGTCATGGACATGAATAATTTAACTAAAATACATTCAGATTTAAATCAAGTACATACTTGTTTGACATTTTTTGACATTTAAATGTATTTTAAAATATGTAAATGAGTAATTTGAATTCCATTTTCCACAACCCAACCAGTCATTTCTTTGGGAGTGTGGCCATGCAGCCAATCAAGTGCTGACCAGTTTAGTTATGTGTAGTGAACTGAAGAGTATTCATGTTATTTACAGTAGCAAATCATGTATGTTTTGTCTCCTTGCACATATATAGAACGCCCACTGTAGATTACAGCTCATACTATGTTGAGTGCAATATTTTAAAAACTAACTATGTGTTTCCAGGTTCCTTTAAGTGTTATAACAAGAGATAGGCCTCCATTCCATGGCTCCCATAAGAAATCAATCGAGGCCTCCATTCCATGACTCTCATAAGAAAACAATCGAGACCTCCATTCCATGACTCCCATAAGAAAACAACCTAGGCTTCCATTCCATGACTCCCATAAGAAAACAATGGAGGCCTCCATTCCATGACACCCATAAGAAATAAATAGCGGCCTCCATTCCATGACTCCCATAAGAAAACAATTGAGACCTCCATTCCATGACTCCCATAAGAAAACAATGGAGGCCTCCATTCCATGACACCCATAAGAAAACAATCGTGGCCTCCATTCCATGACTCCCATAAGAAAACAATCGAGACCTCCATTCCATGACTCCCATAGGAAAACAACCTAGGCCTCCATTCCATGACTCTCATAAGAAAACAATCGAGACCTCCATTCCATGACTCCCATAAGAAAACAATCGAGGCCTCCATTCCATGACTACCATAAGAAAACACTCGTGGCTTCCATTCCATGACTCCCATAAGAAAACAATCGAGACCTCCATTCCAAGACTCCCATAAGGAAACAATCGAGACCTTCATTCCATGTCTCCCATAAGAAAACAACCTAGGCCTCTATTCCATGACTCTCATAAGAAAACAACCTAGGCCTCCATTATATGGCTCCTGTAAAAGGAAGGCTGGTCCTCAACTACAGGAGTTTTGAAAAGTTAAATAATGGAGCTATTCTATGGCTCCTAGAAAATAGAAGCCTATACAATTAACTAACTCACACCCATAGGGGTCTGCTGGGAGTCATGGAATGGAGGCCATTGTTGGCAACTATCTTGATTTTATTTTTTGTTGTAATAATGCTAATTGCATTGTTCTTTATTATTAACATTACTTGCCCAAAACATAAACTACTCTCACACAAATCTGCTCTAGTTTTACTATAGCTAACCATAATATCCTCAAACACAACGCTACTCTGACTCGAAGATCACTAGTTATAATAACCCCAAACATGTATTCACTCTAACGCCAAAATCACTAACAAGAAAAGACTCACACACAAAGGTAATTTGACTTGGATAAACAGAGACCAAATACAACAGCCATCATTTCTTTATTTTTATTAAATACAATTATTGTGATAAACAATATGTCAATATAACTACACAAGGTTCATCAACGTCATGTGTTAGTTTCAGTTTATAATATTTGTTATAAAATATTAAACTACAATTCTAAAATATACAGTGAATATAAAGCAATACGTATAATATATAGAGAAATAGATCGATAGGTCTATCTATATATCTATCTATCTATCTCTGTCTGTCTGTCTAATGGGTAAAAATCCCTGTGTTAAGATGTGGCAAGCTCATAGAGACTTATCCAAAGCGACTTGGAGCTGTGATTGCCGCAAAAGGTGGCTCTACAAAGTATTGACTTTGGGGGGTGAATAGTTATGCACATTGACTTTTTCTGTTATTTTGTCCTATTTGTTGGTTGCTTCACAATAAAAAAACAAAAAACATCTTCAAAGTTGTGGTCATGTTCTGTAAATTAAATGATGCAAATCCTCAAACAATCCATGTTAATTCCAAAACACGAAAAATGCCAAGGGGGGTGAATACTTTTTCCGGGTCTATCTATCTATCTATCTATCTATCTATCTATCTATCTATCTATCTATCTTTCTGTCTTTATTTATTTATATTTAATTCTACATAACAGTCTATTTTTTTCCATTTTAAGTTGTAAGAGGCTTCCATTCTTCCACAAATGTTGTTTTAGACTATAGCTATACAAGTCACATAAACACTTCAACACATAATGCATTTAGAAATGTTATTTCTTTCATGCAGAAGTTCTTTTTTTAATTAGTTCTTTCAATCTGTATGCCTTTTTCTATTATTTTGTCAGATTCATAATTTCTACAAAAGTTTTATTTCAAATTATTTCAATGCAAAGGTTTAAATATAACAAAAAACTAAACGTATCACTGTTTGAATCCATATTTATATAGATTCTATGTTTCCATCGGGTTGCATTGGCTCATGTAAATGTCATTTGCAAGAGTCATGTGTAAAGCACACTTGATAACTTCTTGCCATTGTGCACCCCCAGGAGAATCTGGGGCTTAAATAGTATATAGTGTCACTAAAATGTGAGGCTCAATTTTGACCTCAATCACTGCTCCCTCTAGAAACAGGAAGAAATATACTTTAGCTGACATGCACGTCTCCCTTCTTTACTTAATACATTCCTCTGCTCAACAACATAAAAGGACCATTGAACAATGAAAAAAAAACGTCTGAAAACTTTGTGTCTGATTAAGAGTGTAATTCAAATGGGAAAAGGCCTCTGCTGGGCCTTGGTGGCATCATTGGTACATTGGTGGTAGTTGTTTGTGAGAGAGAGCATTTACATTTCTGGAATTCTGTGGTTGCATCTATTGGGTGTGGTGTCAATTTCAGGGTGTGGTGTCAATTTCAGTCTGAACTACTTATTGTTTTTGTTCTCCATTTTCCATCCTCCCCCACTCCTCAATCCAATGAAACACATAGATATAACGATGGAACAAACACAAAATGGATTCCTTTACCCATAAATAGTCTTCACAAATTCAGCTTATGCCAAACAAATTTAATATCCATGTCTTACACAACTGCTAAGTTTCACAAACAAGTCCATGTTTTCCTATTCCTTTATGGTCTGATGTTCACACTTGGCTCACAGCTATTTGCTGCAGAAAGCTGTGCTATAATTCCAATTTAAATAAAGGGTGAGAAGAAACAGGCAGGTTCACCAGCGTTCTCTAATACAAATCACATGTCTAATGCATACTTCCTTAATTAATACCAATTAGATTTATGATTTGTATTATAATAGAAGCTCCAACTTAATGTTTGTATGTGGCTGTTGTGAGTGACTGAATGAGAGCATAACTCATGAAGTGTTAAAGGGGAGTTTATATGAAGTTTGATATAGACATATCAGTCGTGGAGTATTTGGGAATGGTTGGACTTGTTGAAGGACACACATGAAGGCGAAGATAGATAATGGATAGTTTGCGATTGTTTCATCTAAATAGTGTCATATGTCTGGAATACAGATCCAACTGGATATTCGTATTAATTGTGGTGAGAAAGGAGACACAAATGTAATAATCTTGGCATCTCACTTGGAGAATTTGCAGGAATAAAAACAAATTAAAAGTGAAGTTAAATTAATATCGGTTTTGAAGAGAATACATATGATCTTACATCAATATATAATGCTACAATGGAGTATGGAAATAAATTAATTTAATTTATTGTATGTCAGAAAACTTTATTAACTGAGAGTGACACAGTGGGAGGGTAGCACGTCCTGTGCGCTGGAGAACAGCGCTCCATCATCATGGCGCTGACAACTTCACTCTGATAACGCTCTGCGCTCCAGAGGCTTCTCATGCGCGCGCCCCCATCTCATATTTACTGGACCTGCTTGCTGGAGGCTGCCAAGGCCAAGGTAGTGTGCCATGTGGGACTGGCATGTGTCACTAAGAGCATATTGTATGTAATGTCACTTGTATGTAATGTCACTGTGTGCATGTGTCACTTGGAACATGTTGCATTGCATGTTTATGACTACATGTCACTGTCATTATTTACATGTGTGATAAACATGCAATGCAACATGCTCCTAGTAACACATGAAACAATGCCTGGCCCATATGGCACACTGTCAAACCCTTTCCTTGCCAAGCAGATCCAGTAAATATGAGATGGGGGCACTCAAGCATGAGAAGCCTCTGTGGCACATGGGATGCATGCTGGAGCACAGAGCGTCATCAGGGTGCAGTTCTCGGCACCTTAATGACGGCGCGCTCTTCTGCAGCACACAAAGGTCGGCATGCCCAGTGGGAGAGTTGAATAGAGATTTTAGAATTTGACACATACAACGTTCCCCTGAACATGATCAGAATCAAACACCCCTCTCATACAAGCAACCCTTACCAAAGCATCATGGATGCCTCCAGGATCCATGAGATACATCAAAATTATTATTTGTTTCCAATTACAAACCAGCTTTATTGCCTTTTCTTTAGCCTAATTATGCTCTTTAGCCTAATTATGCTCTGATGCTGTTAGAGGCACGCGCAAAAGGGGATGGCAGAGGTGGAGATGGATAGATGAGGTCATTGAAGTAATGAACATAAGCTTGAGGGTGACAGACGTGCCTGGCGTGTTTAAACCATAGGATCACGGAGAGTCAGACACAACTGAATGAGTAAATATACAAAACAAAAATGATGCTATTAAGCTGAATATTTTCAAACATATACTGTTATCATAACGTGGTCCTGTAGCTATTCTGATAATATAGCAACAATGTTTTTTTCAAGTTACTCATATAGAGAAACAGTCAGAAAATAAATATCGTATTCACACAAAAAAAGTTTATGTTGGCTCAATTGTTTCCTTGTTGTTTTTTAACTTTCACTAAGCTACCTTCATCTATAATTAATGCTTACTACTTAAAACAGCAGCCGCCAGACAGGAGGGTTGTGTCGTTTCAGAAGGTAATGGGCGGTGCTTGTGCACTATTTAACCTTACTGTCTGCTTCATAGAAGAGAACGATTAGTCACCAAGGATAGCTTACTAGCGCAAATGAGGCCCCACGGAGACAGGCGAGATGGCTGTAAAGCTTAGAGGTACTCTCCTAGATGTCATAAAGTAGAATTTGTTGGCTGGTGCAGAATATCTGAACATTGAAATCACCCCCTGTCTACCAAACAAAGTCACATAATCCAAGCTGTGTGTTTTGTGTGAGATGCAACAATCAGAATATCTCTCCTCGCAATTACTAAGATTATTATGATTTCTCTTTTATATATATATATATATATATATATATATATATATTGTTATTCAGCCATTCAGTTGTGTCCAGCTCTCTGTAACCCTATGGACAGCTGCACACCAGGTACATATATCATTATGTCTCTGGTCATGTTCATCCATAAGGTTTTCTTGGCAACGATACTGGAGTGGGTTGCCAGCTACTTCTCCAGTGGACCATGATTTGTCTGACCTCTTTACTATTATTATTAACTTTTATTTGTAACGCGCCAACATATTCTGTAGCACTATACAGGGTATGAAAACAAGAAAAAGTAAAATTTTAAGAAACTGCAGAAAATGGAGAGGCCTGTTTTGAGCTTAGAATCTTTGTAGAAAGTGTTTTTTCCCAAAGCGCCCTACAAGACTGGAAGATTGCTACTTACTACCTGCCCATCTTGGGTGACCCTACATGGTATAGCTCATAGCTTCACCACGCCTAAGCCCCTTCACTACGACAAGGTAGCAATCCAGAAGGGGATAGCTTATATATATATAATTATATATATACATATTTGTATATATATATATATATATATATATATATATATATATATATATATATATATATATATATATACAGTAGATATATGCAAATCTCAAAAGTTCCCTACATTATCCTGTTAAGGGGCCACTGAATATAGTACAAACATTACTAACATTCATTTAAAAGATCACTTTTTAAACATTTGATTCAAAATAATTGATGTATAGTGTTGGATTCAGATAAGATCTCTTTTCACTTCTGCAGAAGACTCACTTTCTAAGTAGCACATTTAACAATAGAACTCTACATAAGAGTAAACCCCCAAAGGATAACCCATCCCAGGAGCTACAGACAACCTATCGGTCTCAGACTAACAGAGTCAGCTAAATATCTAAAAATGATTTTATGTTCCTTTCTTGCATATCAGATCATTTTGTTATTTTGTAACAAACTTCACAAGCATGTGACGTTTTTACCAAACTACAGTGGTCCTTTAAGATATGGAAGCTTCAGGACCTATACATTGTCTATGTAATAACGCAGTGCATGTCCAGATGCAGACGCCTGGAGCTTCTGATTCAGACAAAATCCCCAGGCGACTGCTTTAAATTATGATTGCGAATGTGTAATAGAATTGATATCACGTTACCCCATATAACCCACCTCTAACTGTCTGAACTATGCAATTTCTCATAAACATTGTGGGATCTCAAGAGTCTGTCTATGCAAACAGTCATACATCATACTAAAAATAATCATATTGTGCACTGATGTGACATTTATCTAATATACCATGTAATGTACTGTGTCTTCTAAAAAACAAAACACTTTAAAGCAAGCACCGTCTTAAAGGTCCACTGCACAATGAAAAAAAATATATATATATGTTTGAAACTTTAATAACATAAATAATACATTGTGATGCCTTTGTATCACCTTGGAAGGATCCATGATACATTATTTGCAGTTGTGTGAAAAGGGTGGCTTGACAGCTATGGTTGCATTAAATAATGCAAATTGTCCGCTTCTGGATCAGTGAGGGGGAAGAGTGTGGTGTCAATTTCAATCTTATCCAGTTATCAAGCAAAAGAGTGGGACTTCTGCCTCCTCCGCAATCCATCCCTCCACTGATAACTACCAACACACACTTCCATCATCCAGCTCTCAGGATGTGATGTAACAAACACAAAACTGATTCCTTCAAAAATCAAAGGTTTTCCCCCAAAAAATGTTTAATGTCCATGCCTTACACAGCTACTAATATTGTTAGTTTGGTACATACTTTGCAAACAAGTGTCTTTTTTCTTGAACTACATTAGTCCTTTAAAGGGGAGGATTCACCTTATTTGCTCTTATTGCTCTTATTTGTAGGAGTTCACTAAAGTTCAGAAATATGTATAAAAGGGAAAGCACCTTCCTTTATTGCTACAATAAACATACCCATGCATATTAGACGATATGAATTGCTGGAAAAAAAACAAAAAACGCAAATGTCAAAACCAGCTGCAGTCTGATTGGCTCTTGACTTGGCTCTTGAACGTTTGACCCAAACTGCTCACAGAGCTCAGTGTCAGTGACAAAATCTGATACTAAAATGGCAGCATTGGCTCTCCACAAACATGGAAATGTGTCTGACAAACTAGGCAAGTTTCATAACTTTTACATAGATAGGTAAAAGGGCATCGAAGTTACCAAACCTACTTTGCACCATCAGATATAGGATGGAAAATAAAGTAGAAATGGTATTTATATTTTTTAAATCGATGTAGAATTGACTTGATATTGTAATTTTTAGTTTTTGCCGGTACAGCCCTGAAGCCATACCACAATAATCTACATAGATTATATATCAGCTTTATTGATTTCTATATACCTTATTCAACATGCTGTGATGTAGCTCAGTATGTTCTAGACTTGAAACCCCTCATTCCTTTTCTTATTTTGAAATTACATTTTTTTAGTTGATTGAAATTATAATTTTTAAAAGAATATATATATATACTAGTGATTTGCCCGTCAAAAATGACAGCAATACAATTTGAAGCCTGGCAATGCTGTTTGCCACAAAATGCAAGGATATGGCTTCAGCACTCATTGCGACCCCCACGATCAACGCCATTGGCGCTCATCACGTGGCTTGCAATGAGCACTTTTGGCACTCATTGCGAGCCTCTCCCCCATGTACTTTATAAGTTAATTCTGATTTCAGTTGAATATTTGAGTAGATATGTAGGTAGACTAACTGTAACATTTTATTACACATAGCATCATATATTAAAAAGCACCATGAAATGATATAATTTCAACACAAGCTTATCTGGAAGCACAAGAACTAAGGTTACTGAGAAGACTGCAGGTAACTTGTACCTCACTTTTTCCTAGCTCAGTATTACCTACCTAATTCTATTAAGAACTAAATTATTGTGAGGGGACCAGCTTGGCAAAAACATAACGGTTCTGAATAACAAGTAGGGTAAAGACACAAAATGTTAATTTCAAACGACCAAAAAACAGTTTATCCATTTAGTGAGGTTTAAATATTGTAACTTATGTCGCCACTTCACTGTTAAATGAAATCATAAATCTATGAAAATGGGATCTTTTTTGTGAAACTAGAAAAATATAATTAATTGATAGATATATTGCTTCAGTTTCATAGATGCTTTGTTTCATTATGTGGTTACTTTCAATATAATAGCTTCCCTACTGAAATCACTTGATTTAATTAATTTCAAGTAATACATTCACATTCACGTTGTTACATATCCATTAGCATATGATGGTTATCATTCACAGAAAGTATATATCATGAGCTTAATTAGCAACCAACCAATATGAATGAAGAAAGGATACTAAGCCATAGATTTACAAAAGAGCAAGCAGTTTTAAGGCTCAATGTGGGTTTTGGTTTTGTGAAAACATGTCTTGGTGTGTTCATGAGATCAGTTCTAGATGGTAAGTAGTGATATTGGTAATTATTAGTGGTTGTAGTTTCAGGGTAGGGGTAGGTGTCCAAAATTACAAGCTGAACTCAGTTACCAAGGAGACCACAAATCATTATCTGAAAAAAATTGTCCGAAAAAACGTGGCTAGGCTAGGAAATGCTGGAAAAAAAGGCAGCATGGAGGCCCCTAGACACACACAGAGTTAGCTGACACTGAAATATAATTTTCAAAATGCTTTTATTCTCATGGCTTACACTACTGCAGATGTTAGCTGGCTACATAATTCATCAAAAGTTGAAGTTTTCCCAAACTAAAGTGGTGTTTTAAGACCAATCCATTCCAATGCAACATAGTTTAATAGTAAATTTGTGACTTCAGTGTTAGTTTGGATACTCAATGCTATAGGACCAAAAGTAATTTTAAACTTTAAAAAGGTTGGATATATTTTTAATTAAAAAGGGCATTTAGGGTTATCCTGGTTAATTAGAGAGGGAGTATTGATCCAGGGAGGAATCAGATCACCAGTATCTGGGGTCAGGAAGGAATTCATTTTTTTTCCTTTTGTCTTTTTTTTGTTTGCCTTCCTCTGGATCAATTAACAACTAATCTGCATATTGCAGATCAGAGGAGATCTTAAAAGGTTGAACTTGATTCGGCTATTAGTCTTTTTTCAATCTCAATTACTATCAGCCTTATTAAATTGTGATTCGGCCAATTGAATAGGGCTCTATTTAAGCACAGAGCATATTTTTTTACAGAAGTTTTTAGTTAGTGAAGACATTTCTTTTGAATAGAAGTTCACTAACTAAAAACTTCTGTAAAAAAAAATATGCCATGTGCTTAAATAGAGCCCTATTCAATTGGCCAAATTGCAATTTAATAAGGCTGTATGTATGTAACCATGTAACTTTAATAGCAGTCACAGTTTTTTTTTCTTCACAAAATTGAGTATCATTTGTGGCATTTTAACCTGTAAACTTCATTAGATAATCTGTCTTGGTAATGGTAATTCTTCAAATTACACATCACTAATATCCTGCTGCATTTCAAGTGGCAGAAAGGGATAAAAAATGACAAAGTGTGGTTTTAGCAGAGTAATAATTGCACTGTCTGGCTGTGCTCTCTGAATAGAAGTGGTAATGAGTGCTTTTAGCCACCTAAAATTGTGATTCTAATAAACGTTGCATGCTTTCATCCTTCTGGCAGAAAAAAAAAGCTTTAAAATCGAGTTATACCATTTTCCTATTTACTGTCTTTTTTAAAGAAACAGTATTAGCTATTTCATATGCAGAGCAAATATTAATATTGGTTATAGATAGATGTCAGGTTTCTTGTAATCAATTAAGATGTGTCACAAATTGGTTAAGGGATCACTGTAGTTTAGGAAATAATTCAGCTTTGTGAGGTTCGTAACAAACTAGAAGCTGTGTAAGCCAAAAGCATATACACATTTTTAGTTAATATCTTAGTTTTAGCAGACAAAGCAGTTTTTGGTTGTTGGAAATATTATGTAGAACTTCCATGTAGTTATTATGTATTTATTTATAGAACAAATAAAAAACACTAAGGGCCTCATTCAAATGTGATTTGGCCAATTGAATAGGGCTCTATTTAAGCACAGAGCATATTTTTTTAATATAAGTTTTTAGTTAATGAAGTCCTTGCTTTTGGATAGAAGGTCACTAACTAAAAACTTCTGTAAAAAAATATGCTCTGTGCTTATATAGAGCCCTATTCAATTGGCCAAATCATATTTGAATGAGACCCCAATACAGGCGACACTCGACATTCGCAGGCGTTCTGTTCCAGGGGTCCCTATGAATGCTGAAAAATCCCGAATAGTAAAAACACGCGTAAATTATGACTTGAACTGTCTGACATCCCTTGGAAAGGGGGCGAGGGGTCAAGTGGAGCTCACCCTGCGGGTAAAGGCTGCAATCGGGCTGTCCACTAGGACCCAAGTGTCCTTTTTGGCTTAGCGTCCTCCCCGCCTCTCAGTGCATGTCTTCCTGCCCAGAATGCAGATCTTGCATAAAAAAAGGGGCAAGAAACAAAACGCGAGTCTGAAACCTGTGGATGTCAAGAGTCTGCTTTACAAAGAGAACTGAAGTAAAATACAATGGAACAATAATAAAAAATATAAGTTAGCACATACATGCTTGCTACAGGACAGGGCATAATGTATTGCCCAGAAACACTTTAAAAAACTTTACTCCATTGATGTCGACACTTGTAAGTCTTTGCACTGTAACAGCTGTCCACTAAGCCCACATTGTAGAGCTGGCCATGGGTAGGGTAGAAGGATGGGAAATTTATTATATTACTGGAGAATGGCTCCAGCTTTTATTATTTGATACCTACCCTTACTCCATACATACCCAGAAGCAAAAAGTTGAAAGAGTCAAGTACAAAACCTGTAAGTATGTAAATGTCCCTTTCACACATGCAGCTCCTCAAGAGACCATCAAATACACCGAAATTGTGTTATTGTTTCTAATTAAAAGCTTACTCTATGACATGTTTCTTACCTACTACTCTTTGAGTTTCTGAAAAAATATACACTCCATGCTTATTGCAGAAGAAAATAATTGCGTAACAAAATAAGTCACTAAAATGTATAATGTTAGATCCAGTGGTGGAGCTCGAAAATGTAGGGCGCTGTCGCAAAAAAAAGTTTTTGACCCCCGCCCCTACCCTTCTGGGGGGTTCTAAAAAAAGTTTTGTGCTGGGCCCCGTCGCAACCAAATCACTCAGTTCTCGTTAGTGCATATATAAACATCCCACCCCACACAGCATCCACCACTCTTAGCATTCATCCCCACCAAGTCCTTGCTAGCAGCCATCCCCTCTCAGCATCCATCACCGCACAGCACTTAACCCGTATCAGAGCCCACCACACATAGCACCCATCCCTATCTACTTCCTTCCTCCTTCATAGAAGCCATCCCCCTGTACTTTTCTGCCACTTTGCAACCCTTGTTCTCTTACCTTCTCCCCTGTTAAGACACACAAATTTCAGACTGGGGGTTTTGTGAAGCCAAAGAGGCACAGGGGGCCTTGGTTGGGGACCTCAAAGAGAGGACTGCGCTAAACAAAATTAAATGCAAAAGAAGGAGGGCCCTGGTGCACTCCATCACACACACCATTAAAAGATCCACCCTGGCTCAGATAAATTAAGTTGCATACTAATTAATCACTTGCAAAAGACAAAAACAGGACATTCACACCGCTGCTGATACAATCTCATTTCATCCTAGGCCTAGAATATGGAAAAAAAAAAATGCAACCAGGTGCATTAATGCTAGCTTAGTCCAAGGAAAAAGAGTGTGCATGGGGAGTCTATTACCTGTCTCTGGTTGAGTATTTAGATGCAAACTTTGGAAAAAGGACTGGAAATCCAAGTGTGAACCTTATAAAATGGCCAACATGTTTTGCTAAATCAATTCATCTTCATAAAGAGCTTACCCTGGGGACAACAGATGTCCTATATTCAAGACATTTGTCAAGCTTAGCACATAAGGCCTTTGTTTTACGAGCGATATGGCAAACTTTAACATGTGGTCACTTGCCGTCTACAGTATTAAACTATGTGGTGTGGGGGGTGAGTTTCACTCAACTATATTCACTACAAAATGTTAATAATTTGGTGATGTTGATCTGAGGTGTTTGGTCACAGTGGACATCATAAAATGATTATATTTTCTATATAATGTTAGTATAATGTTAGAAACAAAGGCATATTTGTCTCCTTATCTCCTTTAGCATTTTATTTTTTTCTCATATCAATGTAATACTATTTTTGAGATGTTTTGTAGTCACGTGTCCATGTTGTGTGACAAACCACAGAGCATTTTCCAGTCAGACTGTGCAATAGCGTGGGCTCCATATCTAATTGATTTTCCTAGACTGCTGGGTAATGAAAACAATAAATTCCCAAATGGGGTTAAAGATGAAATAGATATAAATAGAAACAATTAATACTGGAAAGGTCACTAGGAACCATTAGTATAACAAGTAACCAGGGAATTGCCATGAATGAAAGCTACAGCAAACAGCATTCAGAAGCAAGCCCAGGTGATCATGGGAATATACTGTATGATCCAAGAATATAGCCTTTACTCAGAACGGCTTGGATATTGCTAATTAGAAATGCATTACATAAATTACATTGCTTAAATAAAAAAAAAAAATTGTGAATATTTAATATTTAAAGATGCAAAAAAGTCCCACAATCACATATCATCACATATTACACAGGGGACACATGGGAGGGGGAAAGAGACACAGGGGAGGGGGAAAGAGATACATGGGAGGGAGAGGAAAGGAAAGAGATGCATGGGAGGGAGAGGGGGGAAAGAGACACAGGGGTGGGGATGAGACACAGGGGAGGGGGAAAGAGAGACAGGGGAGGGAGAGGTGGGGAAGAGACACAGGAGGAAAAGAGACACAGGGGAGGGAGAGGAGGGGGAGAGACACAGGGGAGTGAGAGGAGGGGGAAGAGACAGGGGAGTGAGAGAAGGGGGGAGAGACACAGGGGAGGGAGAGGAGGGGGAAAGATACATAGGGCAGGGAAATGGGGGGGGAGACATGAGGGAGGGGGGACAGACAGAGGGGAGGGGGGACAAGGGGAAAGAGACACAGGGAGGGAAAAGAGATGCATGGGAGGGAGAGGGGGAAGAGACACAGGAGGGAAAGAGACACAGGGGAGAGGGTTAGAGACACGGGAGGGAGAGGGGGTAAAAACATAGGGGCAGGAAAGGAGACAGAAGGGAGGGAGAGGGGAAATGAGACACAAGGGAAGGAAGTAGACGGGGGGAGAGTCACGATGAGCGCCATCATTTTTGATGGGCAAATTAAGGATCACAACAGGTGCAGGCCATTGATTCACAGTTATTCAAGTCAACAATCAATATATACAAATAAGTACAACATTTCCACACAGGCATGTTATAAAACAATAAATATAAGGTAGGGGAGTCCTAAGAGTTTTGTTCAGAAAGGATCTCTGAAGAAGTGCGTTTTTGTTTACTAAAACATGTAGAGGTCCCACCTCTTTTTATGTTTATTCTTTTTTATATTGTATAGGTACAAATTATGTATATGTTTTTATATATTAGACTGTGGCTGACCCAGATTCATGTGATTCATTTATTTTTGAAGACTAGATTGTATCCATTTTGATTCTTAACCTTGTATTTTTAGTATTTTTATGCAGTGCTAAATAAAATATATGTTTGAATATACTACACTAGTTGGCAACTCCTCTCCTCCCTACTTATAGGTTCCAAGCAAGTCTGAGACTCTAGGTACCAAGGAGAACAGGCAGACTATTGATTCGTATCTGCCACCATAAGCTATAAATCTGTGCAGAATTTCACAAAATGTCTTATATTAATCACCAGCTGTTCCAATCCAGATTCCATAAATAACGTGCCATGATAGAGCACTGCCATTCCTGTCACTCACTTACTTATTATAACTGTGGGAGGACAGCACTCCAAAAATGAATCCACACAGCACTGCAGTGGTTGATGATGCAAAAAAATATAATACTCACATATTCATTATAATGAAGGTTCTCTGAGCAGGACTGAAATATCAACCTTGCATAACTCACATTTCCCAATAAGTGACACTTCCTAGGCCATATCCTGATGTTATTATATTACTTACAGTGTGCCACTCTTCTCCCACCATTATAAGACGATGAGCTTTAGTCCCAAGTATTATTGGGCTGTAGCAACAAGTCAGGTAAATATCTTTATTTTATATAATTGTTATAATTAGGTTTATTTTATTACGCTTTCATCCTCAATCCAATGATCCTATACGATGTATCCTTCATTGTCAACAAGCTGACAAATCTTTCTCCATGTGATGTATCAGATGTGAGAGATGGCAGCATGCAGGGAAGCATACAGGGAGAAAAGCTGTTAGTTTGATGACTTATTAAAAGTAAATGTAAATTTAATTTAATCAATACACTGAGAGGATAAACTTAATCAAATAATGCAATTTAGTACGTTTAAATAAAATAATCCAGAGAGTCCCTTTAATCTTTTTGGAAAAAAAAGTTGTGTAGCATGAAATAGAAAATGTTGTGGCCCAAGGAGTTGGCTATCTGTGGAGCAGTATGAAAGCAAACTGGGATACTCTGTTCTGCACATAATGCTCGTTCAAGTTTTTCCCAAACTCTGCATATCTAAAAAAGAAAGATAATAGAGACATAAATTGTATGGGTGAAGTGGAGAGTGAAAAGATTCATGTTGTAAGGGGAGCAGCAAGTACGACAGTTTCTTGTTCTGTCTTCAAAACCTCAAGTAATAATAATAATAAGAATAATAATAATAAGGCTTTTCTCCAGTAGGACTCAAAAAGCCTGACAATTACCAAACTGAGGAAGCATTTAGCACCATAAAGGAAACCAGACACTGGAGTACAATACAGATATCTATTTTAATCTCCATGTATATATTAAGATAACACACTGCAAATACATTACAAAAGAGACAGGATTGCACTCCATAGCACTACAAAATAAAACGGAATACTTAATAAAACATTACATATACATATATAAAAAAAATGTTTTGTCTTTGATCATTTCAGAGGATTAAATGGCATGTATTTCTGCTGTGATGCAGGATATTTAGATCTCTGATTGATATTTGTCTTTTTTTTATATTTGCCTCTTTATTTGGAAATCTGCTTTATTATATGAAAGTGTTGCTATAATTCCCCAGCAATTGAAAGTGTTGTCATTGAAATCTCACTATGAACATCTTAAAAAGCCTTTTTTATTTCATTTAGCACTCTTAGGGCCTCATTCAATTGCAATTTGGCCAATAGAATAGGGCTCTATTTAAGCACAGAGCATACTTTATTTACAGAAGTTTTTAGTTAGTGAAGACCTTGCTTTTGGATAGAAGTTCACTAACTAAAAACGTCAGTAAAAAAATATGCTCTGTGCTTATATTGAGCCCTATTCAATTGGCCAAATTGCAATTGAATGAGGCCCTAATTATTTTCCTATATTTTATTGATGTTATTGTTGATCCCAAGAAGAAAAGGAAGGTTCATAGACACAACAAATATAATTGGGTCCCCTTTAATATGCTCTTCTGTTATACAGAAACAGCGGGCCTCATTCAATTGCGATTAGGCCAATTGATGAGGGCTCTATAAGCACAGAGCATATTTTTTTACAGAAGTTAGTTATTGAACTTCTATCCAAAAGCAAAGTCTTCACTAACTAAATACTTCTGTAAATAAAATATGCTCTGTGCTTAAATAGAGCTCTATTCAATTGGCCAAATCACAATTGAATGAGGCCCATAGATATGAAGGCAGATAAGAACTGAAAGGCCCTTCTAGACATCCCATTTTATATACCCATAAGCTTTGCATAATTAAGTCTCAGCATATGTTGCGTCTGTCCTATAGATACTTAAATTCTTTAACTGTGTTTGACCCTACCACTTTTTTGTAGTTCTTTCACACATTACACATGAATCTTTCACCAGCTTCAATTGTAAGATGCCTTATTTACTCTTATTGCTTTATTATTTTTCTGGAAGATACTTCCCTCTTGAATTTATTAAACTCTGATATATTTGAAGGTCATATCACACCTCATCCATCTGTGCTCTAGTCTATACATACATTATCATTTATACCTATTCAATTTCAGGCCCTTTATTACCTTCAAACTGCACTTTTGGCAGCAAATCAATTTTTTTTTAAACATTTAGACATATTCAATTGTCACTAACCTGTAATTACAGGCTCACAGCCCCCAAACGCAAACCATGAACCCGTAAGTAGTATTTTAGGGCATGAACATGATCAATTACACAAGCCTGTAAGTTACTCCCCTAAAACATGGAGTTTAAACTACAATTAATTAGTGTTTAGTAGTGCGATTTGTGATCAGACTCGCAATACAGCAATGTAGAAATCAATAAAAGTCATTAAAGCAACTGTTCTAGTCCATGCGGGTTCTATGATTTGTATTACCTCCTTGATTCCTGGGATCAATATAACACAGAAATACAACTTTAAAAAAACTATTGCAGATTTGTGAGCTTGAGACTGTTGTGCAATTAATTGTAATACATTTCATTGCTTTGCCAATATTTTTAAGTACAGTAGTGTGTTTATATATGCTTTTGCAGTGTGAACAAACAGTTGATTAACCCACTTGCAGGTCCTATCTAGTACTCATATAATTTTTTGATACATTTGCCATTTACGGGTTTGAATGCAATTGCGGGCTTGTTGAATTGTTGGAATTGAATATCGATTTTGCGTCTTTAGCACTGGTAACATTCGCAGACTTGAAAAATCAATGGAGGAGACAGAGTTACGGTTTGGACAACCTCCAGTGCTTTTGAGCCTGTAACTCGTAATTGAAATGAGAGTAGCAAAATGTAGCCAATTTAATTATAAGTAACATTTACAAGCTGCTTTACGGGCTCATGTAATTGCGATTTGGCCAATTCAACAGGCCCCATTATCTTTTAGACCATTTACTGTATATGTTTATATTCTTTTGGAGATACAGTCTGCAGATCTGGTCACAGTTACACATTGTTACAGGACCTATGAACTGGGGTGCCCTTTTCCTGGTTGTTTTTTCCATATACTATCAGTGCTGCTTTAATTCTCATTTAGAATCTGCAAAGAAATAGTAATTTAATATTTTCAGAAACAAATATCCCTGATGCTGCGGAGTAATATTGAAACCACCTGTAGTTTGCAGTAATGTCAGAGGGGACTGGAAGTGAAAAAGCAGATGAGATAAATTAGTATGCCATATTGGGAATTGTATGTTTTAATCATTGGCATGGGATAATGGGCACCATTCTGTCTTTTGTAATAGTGACCATATGCGATGGAGTATAAATGTTTAAATCCCTGCCACTGCTATGGAAAGGTGTATATACCAGTGATAGTAAAATATTAATATTCAATATTTTCTAAAAATGATATTAGCCACTTTACTCTGAGCTTATTTATGAATATCATACTAGTTATTACTATATCTATAAAACATCATGACATGCCAATATAGATCAGCTGGAATGCTTCAGTTAAATTGGCCCTCTGCGCCGGCCATTGCCCAGATTCCCTCCCTCCCACTGTTATTTGGAGGTAGTTTAAAAAAAAAAAATGTTGTGTGTGTATATAGATATGTAAGTTGGGTAAGAAAGGGGTTATGATTGTCCAATAGGAATTGAAGGGTTAATAGCGTAGAAGGGAAAATGTCATATGGATATGTGTTTGGTATGGTGGGAGGTGAGTTGTCCGGCCCACTGGCTTAAGTGGGCATTGCCCTGGCCCATGGGCGTGCTTTGGAAAAGCATTTGGGGGCTCTGGGCGCGTGAGGTTACTGACCTGGCCGGGCTCCTCCTCTGGGACGTTAATTAAATAAATTGTTTAAGAATGTTAATTATGTTAATTTATGGTTATATAAATTGATTGGTTTAATAAAGCTGTGGCCCGTATTTTTCGCAAAGTCGGTAGTCTGTCTGTTTATTGATAAAGCCAAATGGATCGTGCCGGGGTCATGTATCTTCTCCCTCCTCTAGTAGATCTTAAACCCTGTGTGTCAAAACCTAGGACACCAGGATAACATTTTTTTTTCCAGTTTACAAGTTTTTGTTTAGCCTGATTTTGTTGGTCAAAAATTATTCACAAACTACATTGAATGAGCTTCTGCTGGTGGAGTAGGTGCAAAGCACCAGCGTCCACTGCAGGGAAAGGGGCCTACTGTTACTGGCAGCAGCCTGTGATAAAGCAAGACTGGGGTTTTTCCTGTTATCTGCAAACCACACTACTGTGTGCTCCCGCTCTGCAATGCAACGTAGTGCACAGCAGACTTTATTCTTATTGTTAGGGTTTAGGGTTAGGGTTTAAGGTTTAGGGTTAGCATTTAGGGTTAGGGTTGGGGGTTAGGGTTTAGGACAGTGATAGATAATAGTTATTACATAGTAAAAGAGTTGAATGGGCAAGAGGGTAGATAACAATATCCAAAGACACTTTATGAGGGATGGAGAGAAGAACAGAACATTATTTGTGAATACTAAAAAAAAATATTTCTATGGGAATCTAAAATCAGTATTGCCTCTGACTTGACAAAGAGAAGCCTCTCTCCCAAGTGTGTCATAAAAATTATGAATATGTTTGTCCAATAAAAAAGGTATCACTATATACTGCAATACTCTGATCATTCATTTAGATTACTGGACAATCACAGCTACCTCACTCATTATATATATATGGACCTAGTAAGTAGTAAGTAGCAGTGCCGAAAAGCAACACTTACATTTATAACGTATATTAGCCCAAATTAGGTAAGGTTATCATTTCACTAGTAAAACTATATAAAATACCATCTAATATGTATGCTGTTGCTATTAAAATACAATTTTTCGACTGTAACCTTTCCTTTAATATATCAGTATCCCTTTAAAAAAACTAATAATAATGGTTATAAAAGAGAGGTTATCTGGGGACTGGACAAATAGTATATCCTTTATGAAATACACAAGATGAGAGAAACATTGTGAACCTGTATTGTGTGACATATGAAAGTTTTTGGATAAAATTGCACTGATACAGACAGGTGAATGAAGATGTTAGGCTCAGTCTAAGGCCTAATCCCGCAGGCAGTTATTTTGGGGAGGGCTTTTCAAAGCAGTCTTTTTACCTGAGGTTGCGCTGTGTGCCCTTATTGTGTTCATGCCTCCAGCTCACTTGAGCTTTTCTTTTAAAAAATAGAAAAAAGGCCAACGTATCTAGATTGCTTTGAGAAGGAAAAACCCTCTGAAAGAAGCAGCTTAGAGCAGTAGATATGACTGAACCACAGCCAATTAGTAACACCAGGAAGTCGGGGTATTCACTAATTAGGGAAGGGAAGACGATGGCAGGATTATGCTAGTTTCTTTTCTTTTTTATGAACTAATTGCTGGGCAAGTCTAATTTAATATGTTGGAATTTTCATTCAAGACTCCTGCGTATGAATAATGGCTGCTTTGGTATTTAAAGGATTTTAAAACTGACCTTTGAGGGTGATAAATGTCAATATTATATTAAGATTTACTACCTGAAAACAAACTGACAGTAAATTGGCTCTGTGTGTTTGCACTGGTTAATAAAGCGAGATAAGAGATATGTCTAATAAGGATGTTTGTCAAGGAAGCAACTTGATTTTATCTTTATTTGTCATGGTGTTTGCACTCAGGACTAAGAGAGGGGTGGGTGTACAGAAGACGAGCAGCACAAGGATTAGAAATCAGCGGGAATTGATTGGAGTCATGGGATTAAGTTTGAGGTCACTGGCAGGAGAAAGCAATAAAAATGTAATTACTAGGAATACACAGCCAAAGACTGTGAGCCTCATTCAATTGGGGCTTTGGGAGATCCGGGCTCAGAAATGGAGCCCGTAACTTAATTTTGCTATTTAATTGGCTTCTGTTTGAGGGCTCTGATCGAGTTCCGAGTTACGGGCTCCGAGCTGCAATACATAGCGATTTGTTAAATCGCAAGTTAATGCCCTCCAAGCCTTTGATCTTTCACTTTCGCAAGGCTAAAACTGTAAATCGCTATTCAATTGCTCCGATTCTCCCTCGCTAACCAATAATCGAACCACAGGTTAATGGTACCAAGGAGGTCTCGCAAAGGGCTTAATGACATGTACGGAGCACTGTAAATGCATATATAAACACTTTTATTAAAAGGGAAAGTGATGTTAGGTCTTAATAGCACAACAATCTCAAGCTCGCAAATTGGCCCACCAAAATACTTTATTTCATGTTTAATTTCCGTGTTATATTGATCCCGGCAATCAACGTGTTAATACATATAATGGAACTCGCAAGTAATAGTATATTATATTTATGGCTTTATCAATATTGCATTATATCTGGAATGTGGGCCCGATTGTAACTCATAATTCAAGCCCGTAGGAGTTCAATGAAAAATGGAGATTGGATTTCAAAGTCCTACAGGCTTGAACCAAGAGTCACGATTGGACCCAAATTCCATTGGCTGTTTGTAACCGGGAGTTACGGCCTTGCATCAGCGATCATGTTCAAGCCCGCAAATGCTACTGTCGATTGCATGGTTTGCGATGTGCACTAATGGGCCAGGACTTGCTGTCCCGGCCAATTGAATAGCACATTAACTTGCGGCCGCTGTGGGCTCATGGCAGGCCCACAGACGTAAGTCCTCCACCGATTTGAATGTATGTGTGGATGGGGAATAGGAGTTAGTAGCAGAACTTGTAAGGTGGATTTCTCCAATTGCTGAATTTGACGCAGAAATCTCAGATGATTTAAGTTGGATTCCTCCAACTGCCAAATTCATCACATTGCTGCTTAAAGGGCCACTTAAGTCAGCACAATTTGGACCACATCACAGTAAAGACGATTTAAAAGCATGTTGAAATACTTTTTGAATTTTTGAAATATGTGCATTTTTCACTGAGAAATGTAATAAAATAAAATCTGTGTATAACAGAATGCCCACATGCTTTTGCATTACTGCAATCAAATCAGGTTGAAGGGATGTGTCCCCCATTTAAGTCAATGGTAAGACTGCTGTATTTCTAGGATGAAACAGACCCTGTTTATTTTTTGCCTCTCTGGAATTTAAGCAATGCAGATCAGCACAGGGGGGGGGGGGGGGGGTGCTCTACTTTGGTGCTGTAGCTCGTGTAGAGATAAAAAAAAAAATGCTGGACTCATCTAAAACAGAACATTTATGGGTTAACTGGTCAGTGCAGTGTAAACTGAGTCTAGGGGATAGCTGCTATCACTCACTGAAATACATGCATTTTTCACTGAGAATTCAATAAAGTCTGTGTTTACATCTGTCCCTGACTGTTATTTAATATGAAACTGCCAGTAGACAGGATAGACTTAGTTTGTAAACAGACTTTAGATTTTTTAACTGTTATTAGTGTAATAAAAAAATAAAGCATTTTAACATACAATAGTACGCGCTTTGACACCACAAAGAAAGTGCACTTGTAGTGAGGTAAATAGCCCTTTAAGGTGGTTAATCAGAAATCCTCGCAAATGCTGGTTCAACTCTATAAAGTGGAAACTGCTGCAATATACTGTAGACTGCAGCAAAACCCTCACAGTACCTTATATCTTCAAAACCCCTTTAGGGGGATACCTCCTTTATTGTAGAAAATATACACATAGCATTTATTCTAGTGAATTCTTGCATTATTACAGTAGACTCTCAGTTATTCGGCACCCACGGGGATTGATAGATGCCAGATAAATGAAGTTTCTGGCTGCTTGAGAGTCATAGTCATAGGATGCTCTGCTAAGTATATTTGTCAGTTACAGCTGTTCTAGCAGCAGCAGCTTTCACTCCTCACTTACACACAGGTACGTTCAGCCGGAGGGTCTGGTGCTGACCCCGAGGAATGTAACGCCAACACTGCCCTGGCTCAGTCACTCATGCCTGTCTGCTTCCAGGTAACATTGAATTGCAGAGACATACAGTGGATGAAATCTAGGTGCCTGTAAGCATTTTGTGGCATGACAACCTGGCTCCTGGCATTTTTTGAGCCCTGTAAAATGTAATTTTTCGTTAAAGTACGGTATTCAATGTTTTTTTTCTGGGTGCTTGAGAGTTTTGGTTAACTGAAAGTCTACTGTATATTCTGATATTGTAAAGTCTATACAGCTCTGCCTATAAAGGTATAATGCACTGTGTTTTGTTTGCATCCTCATGATCATTCCTCATAATCATGGTCCATCCTCTCATCTTTGCTCTCTACGTGTTCCCTATAGTCACATGCATAGCGTCCCTTATATCACATGATACATTTTCTGCTGGCCATAGAAAGGAACACTCATTTTACAATCTTAAAAACTGCTGGATTAAAACAAATTAGGATATTCATTAGATGCCAAGATAGCTGAATAATTTCCTTTTGCTGCGTAGACAAAGTTGCAAATAGCAAAATAGGTCCTATTAGGACGCTGCGTAAAACTAAGGTTAGCAAATGAGGCAACAACTCTATTTTCTAGAGCACAATCAGAATAACTTCTTACAATGGGCAATTACCTTAACTGTGCGCCTAAGGCACCAACGCAGTTGGGTAATCAGTTCATTGCACAGAGCCAAACACTCCCACTATTTCATTTGCCATTTACATTATGCTACATTAGCTGTCGTAACCTGGATGTCGACTTTTCAAAGTCTTTGAATGTCTGGAAACTAATTTCAGGACAGTTTGGTAAAGTTGACTCTTTTGATGAACACAGTCAGTAATTAGCCATTACCGCTTCAGGAGATAATTTTTTGGCGCCTTATGAATAAATCATTCATAAATGGTATGAAATATTGAGATTTTTATAATATTTGGAAAATAGTGAATATATAAATATTCTGGGTGGTATTTACTAAGCTTTAACAAAGGCTGGGGTTAATGATGGGTATTTACAAAACTATCACAGTATAGTGATGAGATGTAAAGGGCTGTAATGGCAATTTCCCCAATAGGAAATTATATACAGTGATTCCCTTAAGAACCACTGTGTTGCTTAGTAAATCTCCCTCCTCATCACAGCTCTATGATATCTTAGTAAATATCCTGTATTATTGATTTAAAAGTACATATTATAAACTATAAAAAGTGTTTTATACATGATAAATAAACTCCAGCAATCTTACATATTTATATACATTAACTGCAAATCCCTCTCTATCTCTGCCAAACTCAAACAGGAGTAGATTATTCGAAGAAAAAAAATGTATTACACCAAAAACAAGATGGCTGCTTGACTGGCAATATAAAAGCAGAACAATAACGTTGTGCAGATGTTTGATGATTTAATATAACAATATTACCCATCATTCTAGTAAGAGTTTCAAAACAGGGGAGGGTATTAAGTAAGATTAAGGACTGAAAGCTCTTGTTTTTTCGGGCAAGAAAACATTCGATACATAACACACTTTTTTTTATTTTTTTATTTTTTAAAGTTTTTAATTTACCAATTATGACAATACAACATCTTAAAAAAAAAGATGTAAGTAGCAGTACATAAACACACATCCATTGTATAGACAAAATTCTTATCACTTGATTGTGTTCTGCTTTATACAGTAGCATAGCCAACATTTGTGAAGTCATCCTAATATAACATTTCTATTGCACAAAACCCTAAACTATAAAAAAGAAAAAAGCCCCTGATTTAGACTATCCTTGTAATAATGAATTACTTTTTTGTTAAATAATATTTATGCTGTTGATAAGTTCTTACTATTTAATTATACCATTTTCCCTTTAGTTGACCTTTTGAAAAATATAATTCTATTATTTAGTAATTGTAGATTAAGTGGGTTAATAGCTTATGTGTTTTGTAGTATAATGGACTACTCTGCTCTGTACAGGTATTACTGTTCCTTTGTAGCTTTATTCAGACCTTTCTTTGGTAGTGTCTCTTTCTGTAGTCTGCACCCTCCTCGCCGCCTTGAGTTACAGTTTTGCTGACACAGGTCTGGAGTGTGTGTCTGTGTGAGCAGCAAGAATAAGGGACAACACAGGTCAGTTCCTTGGATTCCTCAGTCTCAGCAGTCTGTAGTGCTCACAGAAGAAAAAACAAAACAAAGCAGCCTTTTCCACAGACACTTTGTTTAGGTTTGCTAGAAGGCAATTAGTCACTAATCCAACATATGGTCAGATTAATACAGAATGCAGGCAATCTCACTAGGACTTTAGTACTGACGTCCTGGCAGCTGAGAGTTTATTGGACAATGTTATGATATCATCATATGGTGAAATCTTAAATCACCAAATGTTTACGTACTAAATCCCTATGTTATATTGTTAGATTAATGAATAATGTATAAAACAAAGTTGTGCTCTATAAGAGTAAATATTACAGATTCACACCACATTTATCAAATATTATCATTTTTTTTTTCTGCTCCATTATATTCAACTGTTCAGTAAAATAGAGGAAATGTTGTTAAAACCTACAATTAACACAAACTAAAAAGGGACACTAAAACTCTACAATGTAGGACAGCGTTTAAAAAAAAATAAATTCTGAGAACTATTGGAAAAAAATTAGAAATCAATACATTTTAATGCACCATGCTCTTTTTATTAAGTTTAATACATTTTGTTTTAATTTATTACATGTTTATTACATGATCTGTAATCATGGTTTCAGACCAGAATATAGGCTAAACCTATAATATGCAACACTTCTAAAACTATAATATATAACACTTCTAAACATTTCAACATGCACAGAGGGACACATGCTCTACTTACATTCCTTGCAATCTGTAAAAAATAAAGGTTTTAGAGATAGCAAAACCTGAGCACATGACTCCATATAGATATATGTTCTGTAGAACTGGTACTTTAGGCTTCTATGTTTCCCCTAGAACGTGGACGTGGAGAGCCACATACAGGCCGGAATTTGAGTCTTCCCGATTGACTGACGTTTACCTCAACTTTGGGCCTGTGTATGGCTCTCCAGAACCAAACTTGCCTACCCTTGGCCTATACTTAGAAAGGAAATAATAGGAGCAGGCTGGAAAGGAGCCTTTCCCCCATAAATATGGGTCTTTCCATCACAAGAGGGAGATTTTTTAAGTTAAAAGGGACTGGGGAAATTCTCCTTCTAAAATATAGATGGGAGCTATGGCATAAAGAAAAGGAAATGGGCTTGAGACTTGGTAAGAGGTAGACTTTAGGAGAGTATGAAAAAATAGCAAGAAAGATGGAGGATAAAATGCTAAAAAAAAATAGGATACAAAATGAATAATTGCATTGCATGGCAGGGAAATGGAAGGAATAGATGGTAAATAACGGTTTGAAGTGGAGGATTATATTGTTACAGATAACGTTATGGTGGAGGAGCATGGGGGAATATATAAAGATAAAATGCTGAAGTAAATGTGCATTAATGAGGAACTGGCAGTCCAAAGCAAAGAGGGAGCTGAAGGCAAGGCTGCATGTGCAACTGAAGGTCTCAGAAACAGGTGCAGATGTATAGAAACTGTAGACAACAGCGTAATACAGCCACAGCCCTTTGGCTGCCCTTCAGCTGATGCCATGGGCTGCTGCCTTAGGCAAGTCAAGTTGGAATATTTCCCAAAGTGGCTGCCTTACTGGAATCAGATGTCCATAGTTACACAAAGTCTTGATTAATAGCTTTGCTCTATTTTTCACCAGTGTGTACCACATCCATAAAACATTTCATTCATGCATATTAATAATGTCAAATGAAGATGTGTCATTATAGCCAAAATATTCACCCTCAGAGGTTATAACCAGAGGTTAAATTGGTGAAGGAATGATTGTTTATTTATGCATGTTTACTGCAACAATTTACAGAATGATTTGCTCATAGAAACATAGGCCCCTATGCTAATCCCTGAAAAATGAATTACGAGTGCCCTAACAGCACCGTAAATCCTAGCTAGCTATGCTATTGCATCTTCCTCAAATCATTGCAAGAGAACTGCTACGAGTTACTTGCTACGAGTGAACTGCAAAACAAAGCCTAAGAGCAAGGCAAAAGTCTCCATTGCATTTTTCACTGATAATACATTTCGAGTAACTCCCTAAACACTCTGATACCCAACCCCTATGCTAATAAAACTTTCCCTTCACTTGCAAACGAGAGCAGACCCCTAACTACAAAAAAATGAAGAAATTCTTATGAGGACTAAAGACTACTGTAAAGACTTTAAAAGCATTTGCTGGATGCCACAGCAGCAGTTAAAGAGACAGGACACTGCCTCTAAACCACTACACCAGCCCCTAAAAACCCAACTTCTGCAAGGAGGTCCCTAAAGGACCCCCTTGCTCCTACAATTAACCCCCTTACTGCAGGGGTCCCAAATAATGAACTTTGCATTAGTGCTAATGATAGAAGCGACAGTAGATACTGCCACTTTCATATTGTCTCCGTATAAGTCTCCACCCACATCAAGAAGTAGACCAATGGAAACAAAAATGGTAGCAGCATAATTGCATAAATTATTGCATAAAAAGTAATAAATTGTTATTTATTATTATTTTTATACTTTTAATAGCATGTTATTTCTTTTAAAGTGAAGTCCTTCAAAAGAGTATATTTTGCATTCATGACCTTTAACCTAGACGCTAAGGAGTGTGTCAAATGTGCTAATATGGTAAAGTATATAAAACCCATTTCTATATATGATGTTTATTACACTTACTGGTTAAAAGCACTTACACTTTAGCTACAATCCATATTATTTCTCTGAAGGTCTATATAAGCCAAGTCCTTTTGAGCCAAGGATTACTGTGCTAATAAATCATGATTTCATATTTTCTCACTTGTTAACTAATATTATTAGCCTTACTTTATTTCAATATTATGAATTTTAGAACTTTAGTATGGAAAAATAATTTATGTATAAATGTAAGTTCTCTATGAATAATATGAGTAATATAAGTCCCTTTTCTAATATTACTATTAGCAATTACATACATACAATGAAACTGGACTCAAACAAGTCAATACATAGTATAGAATACAGGAAACAGTTTGCAGTTTGTCTCTCTCATGTTTCCCATCTCCTTTTAGAGATAATCCCACTTTTTTTTTTGTTTTAGTCATTCAGTCATGTCAGCCACTGCCCTTCTGAGCTCCATCAAGCTCATGCTCATTGCTTCAATTACCTAATCTATACATCTCCACCTCTGCCATCCCCCTTCTTCGTGTCCCTTCAATCTTTCCCAGCATCAGAGTCCTCTCTAGTAAATCATTTTTTTTTATGCTATGGCTAAAAAATGTGAGCTTTAATCTCATGATCAACCCTTCCAGTGTACATTTTGGTTTGATTTGCTGTAGTATAGATCGATTGGATCATCTTGCTGTCCAAGGGACCCTAAGCAGTTTTCCCCAAAATTCAAATGTGTCAATTCTGCTGCGCTCAGTCTTCTTTATGTTCCAGCTCCCACATCCGTATGTTACTACTGGGAATACCATAGTTATAACTATGCAGAGATATATTTTTACCTTTGATAGCAGACTTACCATTGCTATCCTCCCCAGTAGCACACATCCAATACATCTTCAGATGGTGACTGCAGCCATGAGATTATGGCTGCAGTCACCATCTGAAGAAATCTTGCATTCCAAGAAAATAAAATCTGTCACTGCCTCCACTCCTTCCCATCTATTTTCCAGGAACTGAGATTGACGTTTGCCATGATCTTCGTCTTTTTAACATTGTGCAGCAGGCCAACTTTTGCATTATCTTGTTTCATCAATAGGTCCTTTCGTTCTTCCTCATTTTCAGCCATAATAGTCGTATCATCCTCTTATCTGAGGTTGTTGATATTTCTTTTCTAACCACTTCCATTTAACCTGATTGAAATGTGCTAGCTATCATGAAGAAGTTATTTGTATTATTATATTTTAGTTTTTTAGTACTATTTTTTTTTCAATCGGAGGGTTATTTTAGGAACAGCACTTCAATCTGCAAACTCAATTTTCTTCTTTTATTATATTATCTTTTTATTTTATGGTCAACTTTTTATGAATGCATTCAATATATTTATTTATTTGTTAATGTTCTACTTGAGCAATATTCACTGGTTGAAATAGAAATGAGACTTTCTATGTCTCCTCAACACTGTATTTAATGGTGAGGTAATAATATTACAGCCAATCTTATTCCTACAGCTTAGTGTTTACTTTTGTCCTCGTAGAAGCCATCAAGCTTCAGGTGTTCTAAAACATTCCTCCCATTTATTCTGTAACAGCGTTCCTTATACTGAGCTAGAAAAACAATTCTAACTAATAATGAATAATGCATGGAAAATAATTGCAGTATTTTGTAACATATGTCAAAAATGTGATGGTAAGTGGGTTCAGCTTGACAGAAAATCAGATGACCAACACACTGAGCCGGGGGCTTTGCAATATCAGGATGTGGCAGTGACTCAAGCACAAGTAAATTGTGTTAGAGCCATCTCACAATCTAGAAAAATGACTCCCATGTAACAAAGTATAGGACAGTAAATTAATTAAACAAGTAGATTTATGTATAATAAATGGAGCACTTCAGGGAAGAAACACAGTATTAGGTTAGCATTTTCCTATGTTCACTTACAGTTGACCATTATTTATTGGTGAATAATATTATAAATATTGTATGGATTTTCAACTTGAGTGACATTTTCTGATTATATTCTTCTAGTATAATATGTCTGCAGCACATATATTGTCTTTAGTTTAGCAGAACAATTTAAAGTGTAATTAAATACTGTATATATCAAAGGAAAGTAAATAAAAAATAAATAAAAGAACCAGGTTTATTATAAAAGTACTTAAAGATTCACTGAGGTCAGAAGTGTAAATTAGTCCATTTTAAAGAACTACACTTGACAATAAAGGGTTTTGGACCTCAGTCAAATTGGTCTAGTTGGAGATCATCAGCCTTATTAAATTGCGATTTGGCCAATTGAATAGGGCTCGATATAAGCACATAGCATATTTTTTTACAGAAGTTTTTAGTTAGTGAAGACCTTGCTTTTGGATAGAAGATCACTAACTAAAAACCTTTGTAAAAAATATGCTCTGTGCTTATATAGAGCTCTATTCAGTTGGCAAAATAGCAATTTAATAAGGCTGCATAGAAGCAACATGGGTATAGTAAAGCATATTAATTGTGAAGGAGATATCATCTTATCATTTTCATTTTCACACAATAGTTTAGGGAGAAATGTATTAGTTAGGGGTCTTATGTTATAAATGTGGTCATATTTGAGAGTATCCAAATATTTTTTAGCAGGAGACCTCCCCAATATCTGCAGTCATTGTGAGAATTAGTCACTGTTGGACAGTAATTGAGACCTGGGTTTCATTTCTACAGCTTATATGCTACACATGGCCGTTTTGAATTGACCCACATTTATGCAGGACCCTTTGATGGTACTCAAATGCAGTTTGATTAGTAGACTGTAAGATAAATCACTTCTCATCTTTGCTGAACTACTATATATTATAATCCTTTATTTGTAACCGCCAATATATTCCGTAGAGCTAACTTGCGTCTCTCTTCTCAGACACTTGATAGACTTCTATGTAACAAGCTCATTTCAAAACCATTACTCTCTCTCTCTCTTTATATATATATATATATATATATATATATATATATATATATATATACCGTATATACTCGAGTATAAGCCGACCCGAGTATAAGCCGAGGCACCTATTTTACCACAAAATACTGGGTAAAATGAGTGACTCGAGTATAGGCCGAGGGTGAGAAATGTGCTGCCCCCTGTGTCCCCCCTCTCTCTCCCGTGTCTCTTCCCCCCTCCCTTATCACCCTCCTCAAACCTCCCTCCTCAAACCCCCCTCCTCATCCTCAACCCCCCTCCTTATCCTCAACCTCCCTCCTCATCCTCAACCTCCCTCCTCATCCTCAACCCCCTCCTCCCTCCTCAACCCCCCATCCTCATCCTCCCCCCTTAACCCCCCATCCTCATCCTCAACCCCTCATCCTCAACCCCCTCCTCACCCCCCTCAACCTCAACCCCCCTCCTCAACATCAACCCCCCATCCTAAACCCCCATCCTCAACCCCCATCCTCATCCTCAACCCCCCATCCTCATCTCCCTCCTCACCCCCCCAACCTCAACCCCCTCCTCATCAACCCCCTCCTCACCCCCACTCAACCTTAACCCCCCACCTCAACCTCCCTCCTCCTCCTCACCCCCCCAACCTCAACCCCCATCCTCAACCCCCATCCTGCTCCTCACCTCCCTCAACCTCAACCTCCTCCTCAACCTCCTCCTCAACCCCCCATCCTCAACCCCCCCATCCTCATCCCCCTCCTCAACCTTTGTGTACATTTAAGGGAAAAAACACAGTAATTACCTTTATTAGTGAGACACATTTATTGAGGAAATAATACATATGTAGTTAACACTTTTTTTGTGCAGAGGGGATAATGTTTGAAACAGATGTTTAAGGGTATATGTGATAAGAATAGCCGGACTGTGGAGAAATATACATATTGATAACAAATATATAATACATAAAAACTCATATTAATAAATCTAATTCTGAAATATAGATATTGTGATATTGCAGTCTTCAGTCTAGGCTATAGTTCTGCTTATGCTGTTTTCCACTTATCCATTTTGGAGTGGGACAGGATGGGACTTCTCGACTTTAATTGGAAAATACCATTCGTCTATTTCTGATGCTGTAATTGCTCATTATCACTGGCACACAAAGTGCAAGATAATGATATTTTTAGTTGATTGACAGGTAATTACATGAAAACAGGTTTTACACCAATTTCTATATCTGCGCCACATTTTTTGTATTAGGCTCTAGGTATTTGGTGATAGTTGTCTCTATTTAATCAACCCCATGTGAGAAATAACCTTGTGAAAATGATATAAAATAACAGTAACAAGTAACATTCAGGGGAAATTAATTTAGTTCCACTTTCAGTACATTGGGTTAAAGGCACTCTTCAATATGGTGCAACAAATATAATACAAAAAACTATTCTGAGATACTGAAATCAAGAACTATTTTAAGATATTGTAAAGACAACCCAGTTTCAAATGTTCACTTCTTCCACAACAGTTTTTCTTTACAATGAGAATCCAGTGAAAAAGTTCTCATTATGTTACTGAGATCATGGGGGAACCTGTGTCTTAAAAAGACTGAGGCACCTATAAAGTAAAAATGGGAGTTGGTGGAGCAAGTGTCTGAATCTAGTATCTTGGAGGCTAATTTAGGGCTAGTTTTCAGCAACGTTTGCCCCTTTTTAAGATTTTTTTTTTTATTATTATTTGGGTAAAGTCCCTTTAATAAAACAAAATTGACCCTTCTAGTAAATATTGACTTTTCTCCCCAAGAAATTAGATTATATTCTAATAAGTATATAGTAAAACATGTACAACTGAAACTTGGAGACTTGAGGCCAGATTCAATTCAAAGCCTGCAACTCGATCGCAGACTGGCTCCCATTCGTCTTCGATTGCGATGCTATTCTCAAGGCCGCAAGTTACGGGCCCGAAGTCAAAACCGTACACCATGCACTGGTTCAGAGCACTTCAGGGCGGGAACATGATCAATTGAGCAAGCCCGTAACTGTCCATTTCGAATCAGCATCAATTAGGTTCTGGGGTCCGATATGCGATCAGACTATCAAAACATTCAAAATAAAGAATTATGAAAATGAATGCCAATACTGTTCTAGTCCATATGGGTGGCCTGATATTTATTAATTCATTGATACCCAAGATCTATTTAACCCCCGAAATGACACATACAATTAATTTAATTTCCCGCTGATTTGCAAACTTGAGACTGTTGTGCAATTAATTAATGTCTATCATCTTCTTCCCTGTTATTTACATCGCATTATTGATTTTTATTTGCATTTACAGTGCTATGCATAGGTGAATTACCCTTTTGCAGGTCCTATCTGGTACTCGTAGGATTTTCTCCTTCGTTTGCCATTCACGGGTGTGAAAACATTTGCAGGCTTGGGGAAATTGAGCGATTGAATAACGATTTGGGATTTTCGCCTTGCGAAAGTGAAAGATCAAAGGCTTCTGGAGGTTGCAAGTTACGACTTAAACTATCGCCATTTTCTCAAGCTGGTAACTTGAAAGCCGTTCCGAGCCCGCAAAAAGACTAAATAAAGATGTGTTTAAGAAATCAAATCAAAGTTAGTGGCGCTGCCAATCCATGTAGGGTACCACCACACATCCATCCAAAAAGAAATACTTGCCGACAATCAAACTAACTTAAAAAAATATTGTAATCCATATATAGTTGCAATTTCAGACATCCAATTCTCCTGCAGTATCAGATATACTTTACAACTACAGTATATATTTTTTAATATATATTGTATTGATAGAGTCATGTCTAGAAATTTTTTTAATGATCAACTGCTGCATAGTTTTATTTTTTATTTATTATGAATATTATTTACTTTTTTGAGATACCAGAAAGCACTGCGCCTGTACAAATGTAGGGCTTGTGACTCTCTCCCATATGAGCCGTGTAGAAAAAAGATGTCATTGTTTTCCAATAATTAGGCAAAAATCATACTATGAAAAGTCGATATAATAATATATTTCACATATAGGAGCATCAATGTCAGGGCATTTTCACACATCAGGAGCTATTTGAATCGTGCATAGCTATTTTCTTAGGTCATTAAGACATGGTGTAAAGCAGAAAACCCTGATCAGTTACTATAGAAAAACTGGAGCTAACCATGAACAAAGAACGGCATTATATTTATCAGATTTAACAAAGCTCATACATATTAAAAGGTTTCTTTTCCCATCCGTCATATGTTCCCTGCATTATTTAAGTGGCAAGTTCCTTTATCAGTGGATGAGAGTATACAAAATGCTTTATTTAAAGAAAAATATATTTATTAAAGAAAAAAGACCCTGGTGCAGTTATTTTCCTCATTATCCTGGCACTTCCTCAGCCAGAACCAGAAATACATTTTCAGCCTTATTAAATTGCGATTCGGCCAATTGAATAGGGCTCTATATAAGCACACAACATATTTTTTTTACAGAAGTTTTTAGTTAGTGAACTTCTATCCAAAAGCAAGGTCTTCACTAACTGAAAATTTCTGGGGGAAAAAAATGTGCTTATATAGAGCCCTATTCAACTGGCCAAATCACAATTTAATGAGGCCCCAAGTCTCTAGCCATTGGAGATCATTGTGTTTGTAGTCTTTGTGTCATACAATTTAGCAGCCTGCTAGACAAGACCGCCATCCCTCATTAATCTTATATTGGGTGCCTTATAGTGGGTGGATAACAGCAGCAGCTGAGTCTGAGCTTTTAAAGTAAGTTTATTGTTTAATGATGCTTTTTTAAATAATTGAAGAATTGAATTAATGATCCATGTCTAATGAATACATTTAGTCATATATTATGGCACTAAAGCGATCCTTTAGCTTTCCATCCACTTTCTTTGATCAAGTGCAGATTATGCAAAAATTATTGTAGAAAATGACTAATAAGGGGTAACTGCGAATGAGCATATGTGGCAAAAACACATCTGTAACAGCATTACTTATATACGTACATTCTCCATCATGCTAAGTACGTAAACAACTTCATACCTCCTTTCCTTTCATGTAATTGGAGATTTTTATTAGAACATCCATAGACCATATGTTACGTGATTTGTATTATAATAGAATCAGAGTGAGAAATGGATGTTATTCCTGAACTTCTATTATAACACAAAATAAGTGGCATGTGGTATATATAAATAAGTAATGCAATTTTGCGGATGATTTATAATGCATTTTTATGTTGCAAGTATGGGTCTCTTGTTAGTTACAAGTATGTGTAAAGGAACTTTACTTTAAAAAAAAATTATAGGAAAGTTGTAGGTTCCCTGATGGAAAATGATTTATGAATACAGTGAACGGGGAAGTGTTTAGCTGCAACACCCCACCAAAATAATGAGGAATAAAGCATAATGTAGCTTGGAGACTGATGACATGTCCTTATCTTATCTATCAATCAAGTGAGTGATGAGGAAGAGGGATCAAATACTTTTCATATTTTACATATACCTTTGCAGATGCTTCAAAGCAGGCGGTTGCAAGTATTACTGCAAGCACTACTCCTACAAGAAATGTTAAAGCTCTTCTCATGAATGTAACTTTCACCAAAATAACATGGATACCTCCAGAGTCCAGCTGAGGAATCTAAAACTATAGTTATGACATGTCCACTGCCTAATTATTAAACTTTTTCTGATATATATTTTGTATTTCCCCAAGAATAATCCTCTAATGAACACCCCCAACTCTTTAACTACAGTATATGTGGATGATGCCTACTGTATAGTGCTCATCCAATTCAATTACTTGTGGCTGTGCAAGGGAGACAATTATCTGCTGCCAATACAGAATAGAGCATTTCAGTGCATTGGATGACCTTGGATGACTTAAATGACTGTTTTTTCTAAACACTCATCATACCATATGCAGCATTTTAATGCCAAGTCGATTTATAAATATTATTGAAAATCAGTAAAAGCTTCTGCATCAAAAAACATATATATTTTTTAATTAAATAATTGAAAAAAACATATTTTGTTGTGCCAGCTAGATTAAATCCAACAAGCTATGTTACAGTAGTCACATCATTAAAGGTTTTGGTAAAAACCAAGGTTAATATGTGCTGGCTTATTCTTTTAAATTGCCATGTGTTTCATGTTAATGGATGTTTTTCTATATTATATCTATCAATAATCTTGACAAATGTATAATATTGAGTTAATGGTATTTTTTTTTTTTTTAAATATAGTGATAACTATTTTTTCAAATTGAACAAAAACAACAATTACAGAAAGTCAATTTTAATAAATGCTAGTTTTAAAAAAAAATCTAAATTGGCAATAAAAAATAATGACTTCATTTCTGTCTATGAATTACTTTCACATTTCCCTTTCGGGGAATGGAATGACATGTTCCTCGTTCTCTTGTGGTGTCTACATTAGACTTTGGTGCCTCTAATTGTGTGTTGGTGTTCAGCCCATTTGGTTCCAGGGTAGTTGTTATACTTCGCACATCTCCTGCAGATTGAAGCTGTGACTGATGCTCTTCTCTAGCTTGGCAGACTTCAGCAGCAGACGCCTTGAAAGAATTTAATTTGTCGCTTTCTTAATGGACCATAACCTTCCATGACAAGGTCATTTGCTGCATATTCATTTAGGACACAACAATTGTCAGAATAAAAGCAGAGCAGAATGCCAAATAAAAATGGGGAATTTCTGTAACTGAAAGGTTTTTTTTTTTTGTTCAGAACCTTTCTATCCTTAAAAATTATATTTACATAGAAAAGCAATTTATGTCTTTAACAGCAGTATAGGAAAATACAACAGTAAAGAAAGGCCAAATCAATTTTATATAAATGTGCCACGTGGGCCATTTTAACAAACTCTCTCCCTATTCCCCTTATTCATTGTTCATTTAAAAAATAATAGGAAAGTAATTACATGTCTCTGATCTAAAGTATACCTCTATGTTATACCTCCTGCACTGTTTTATGGGTTTTAGGCTAGGTCTTGCAAATGCCAAAAGGTTGGAATTGAGCAAATTGCCATTTGTTAACTTGTTTTTGTTGATCTGTCCTTCAATTGTGTCCGACTCCTGGTAACCATATGGATTCAACATGCCAGGCACATCTGTCTATGTTTTTGGTTGTGTTTATCCATATGGTTTTCTGGGCAAAGGTACTGGAGTGGGTTGCCATTTTCTTCTCCTGTGGACAGGGATTTGTCTGACCTCACTGCACATCATGGTATAGCTCACAGTTTAATTGAAGTACACAAGCCCCTTCACCACGGCAAGGTAGCGATTCAGAAGGGGATTTGTTCACTTTTCACTCTCAATGGACATGACTTTCTGTCATAGATTTAAGAGCGTTTTTATACATTACAAAACAGTTTTCCAATATAAATAAATTATATTAATTGAAGAAAATTAACTGTAAATCAACAATGTATTTGATCCGCCTTTATCTTAGCAGTGAGTTGAGGAAGTGTAAGCAATGACCTATGGAGACCCTGTTACCTGTGTTTTCTTATCTAATTAACATTAAAATAAATAAGCACAAAAACAAAATATGGGGGAATTCACACATCCATAAGGCTCAATGACTTCTGTTTCTGGTAACGTATCAGAACTTAGTAGGACAAAACATTTCCACACTGTCCATATGTAATGCAATTTCTCTACATTATAGATGATTTTTTTTTAATGTTTATAACCAGATCTTTTTTATTATTATTTTTAAATGCTCAACAAGTAATCTAGGTATTCAACAGATGATATTAAAATTTAAATTAATAAATAAACACAGCCTTTAATTTATTAAATACCGTATCCAGTTATTCATTATAGTAGGAAGTCATTTTTAGTTTGATTACCTGACTTGTCACTCTTGAGTGTGATCCTATTGTAAGTTACATTCCATTGTGGATCCAATGATCATATTGTAGGTTGCACACCTGTGTGGCAGTCCTTTCAATAGAACTAAGTGGAGATCATACTAAGATTAAGTTCCCCTACAAGGTTACAAATCAGGTTGATTGCTGTATTTAGAATATAATGGTGGATTAGGGTACAGTGCCAGAAACCCAGAGACAGTTGTTTTGAGCCATTATGGGTTTCTTCAGTGTGAGGCTGGTCCTGGAAACAGTTATATGATACTGGAGAGAGTACTAAGATTTGTTTCCAAATATTTAGTTAAAAAAATAATGAATGATTGCTGAAAAAATTGAACATTTTTGCTTTGTCTTCCAAATGTAACCAGATTTATATTCCCTGGAGCCTAAGGAAAAAATCATTTGACTGTGACGCTGGGGAATCTGTCAGCTTACAGGGATTCTGAATTGCATTTCTGTGTGCATCTATGTGAAGCGTATTATATTGTATATCTTCCTACTATCCTCACCTCAGGTTACAGGACCACTGCACAATGAAAAAATACATGTTTGAAAACTCTGAATCTGACTAAGCACATAATTAATCATGAAAAAAAGTTATATAGATAGTTTTTAGTTAGAAAATAATATACGTTGATGCATCTGCAGGACCCTGCAGGTATCCATGATACATGGGTGGAAGTTGTGTGTGTGAGAGAAGGGTGTTTGATGCCACATTCTGCTTCTGGGTCAGTGAGGTGAAAGGGGTGTGGTGTCAATTTCAATCTTATGCAGTTAACAAACACTCTGGAATTCTCTCTGTCCCCACCTTCCCCAACCTTCCCTCCACTGATAACTACAAACACACTCATTCATTATTCAGCTCTTAGGAAGTGATGAAACAAATGCAAAATTGATTCCTGTACTCATAAACAGAATCTTCAGATATTTAGATTTACCCACAAAAATGTTTTTCCTGCTTAATTATTACTTAAATTTTTCAATTTACATATATATATATATATATATATATATATATATATATATATATTTATATTTAATTGTGCAAAGTATTTATTCTCATCTATTACTGCTAAAAAATATGCTGACAAGATAATATATATATATATATAAAATGTCACATAAGTAAATCATTGATATATCCAGCTGTAATGTGTAGTATTGAAGTTGGTAGGGATTTTGAATACAGTTTTGGATATGCAGCGCTCAAACCCAGGTCTGGAAAACAAGGATACTAGTATTCTGTTTGAGCATATTGATTATGCAAATGGTGCATTCAATGCAACACTAAATAATATCAGCAAAGGTGACCTCTTTCCTCCTGTGTGTTTGCTTTCAGTTATCCAGGGGATAGACATCTAAATGTTATATAACCCAACTGATGTAAATATTGGTGATGGAGCTTGGTTATATACAGTAACTGTGATGTCTTCAACAACTACTATGCTATTTTGTAAAGCAAATATTTTAGTCTGAAAATATAGAATATATTGGATGGGTTGCTATAGGGCATAAGTATTTGTCAATGTTTCATTATTAAAGAACCACTTTGGATTTTGATAAACTAAACATGATAATTGCTGAAAATATATTTAGAAAGCAAAATAAATAATTAAATAAACACAACCATTATATGTTACATTTTTTTTCAATTATTCTTTACTGTGTGGCTCCATTTTGCTTTCTTCCCTATTACTTTCTCAAGTTACTATGTCCCTATAAACTAATTGACTTCTGTTTAGATTCCACAGAAGCATAATTGCATATAAAATATAATAAATTAGAGTCTGTATTATTTGTTACATTTTATAAATATGTTGCAATTTTTTAAGTGTAGTTTTTCCAAAAATAAAAATAAAAAAATATCACCAGAGTGGCTCTTTAAGTTATGTTTGCATTTACCCACTAACACCATTACCTAAGCGGATGCTGAGATCTGAACAAAATGTTGCGACCCATAGCGGGCATAGCAACAAAATAAAAATACTGCTATATAATTAAATTAAAAAATGACCATTAGGTATAACTTAAAATGATAGCATAAATATATAAACATTTATATAACAGGATACTATAACCTTGATCCATGATATCTTAAATTAATATAATAAAATGGTGTACAGAGTTTTAAAAACACTTCTTTTTTGACCCCTTAAAGCTATTTCGCCTAACGCTAGCCTTTATATTGCTGGCTCATTGTGAGCCAGGTAGTTTTTACCGTGCAGAGTCGTTAAGTGTTAATTAGGTTGTTCACTGCATTGTCTTTTTTTGTGCTAATTAAATTATGAAAGGCATAGTCTTTTTTGTGCATGCTGTTATCACAAGAATGCAAATCTATAACATATTGTGATGTTACAAAACCATGACCTGATAAAGTTAAGCCAGTCCAGACATGATGAATAATTAGCATCATCATGCTGTGGGGGTGTTTTCTTTTGCTACTGAATTGTATGTAGGTGTGGTTCTGACCATGCTATAGTAACCTGAAGATTATTGTTTGCCATTGTGGCCTCATGAAAACATAATATTAACAAGATATTTTCCTGATGCTGACATTTTCAATCTCTATCAGTTATGATAAAAGTTAAAATCCTAAAACACACGTTCTTTGCAGTCATGGTCAATAAAAGAATAGAGTTATTTTAATATAGCACCATAGTCTAGTAAAGGGGTAAACAACCAATGGTGGATCAGTGCAGAGCAACATGCGGCTCTTTGGTCCAACCCAAGCGTGTCAGCATGAATTCTAAATCATGCTTAGATGTGAAGTTATATAGGAGTATTTGATTTATAATGATGGTCTTATAAACTGGCTATTTATTGGTCCCTTTCCGTTCTGGCCTTGATTGGCCCTTTATTTATAAATGGCTGCAGAATATATTTTGGGTTCCTATTTACATAGTCCTGAAAAGTATGAACACCTGGTATATATAAATACTTAAAGGGCCAATTAGTTAAGCACAACTTGGCGCACACCACTGTAAAGTACTCTTAAAAACATGTTGAAATACTTTTAGAATTTTTGAAATAGGTGCATTTTTCACAGAAAAAAAAACTACTAAATATGTTACTAAACTGATTGCTGCAGCATTCCTGAATGCACAGAAAAACCATAAACCTTGTGCTCACTGGGCTTACACTGTCCGCTGTCGGCAGATGTTGTTAATCAGGTGTCTGTTTGTAAACAGACCCAAGTCTGCAGATTTTAAACAATAATTAGTGTGATTTAATAAAAGCAATATAACATGTTTACATAGAATCTTGTGGTCTTTCACACTATGAAAAGCACCTATCGTGAGGCAAATGGCACTTTAATGTTTTTTCTCTTTTCTTAAATACATCGTCTTTACAGTATTGTCTATTTTTATTCCCGCCTCTATTTGGGGACTACGCTCACCCTAATTCTCTCTCTCTATGGGTCCCAACTATTTGTTCATCAGACCCCTTTTCTTAGGATCTAAGAATCACACACCCTGTACCCTTGATTAGTACAAGCAGACTCCAACACCACCTTTATTTAGTGTGTCCAAAATCAGACTTCTTTATTTTTCAAGACACATTTTCAGATAGCACAAATCCCCATCCCCCAGGTCTGTAGCCAAGCCCCCATCTCTTAGTTGCTAGATCTCAATTTACAGAGTTTTAAACTAAAGTTACCCCAGTTATATCTGCTAGATGTCATTTTATACAGAGCCACCTTCCTCCCCTTACTGCCCCAGACTCAATACAGGGATCTATGCATGGCTGACTCTCAAAGCCATACACATTATTTTTTTTCTGAGGGAAGATTTATGAGCCACTTGAAAATCTGATCCAATTGAGATGAAAGTATATACAGGCCAACTATAGGTTGTAGGGTGCATTATATGTATACTTGTCTGTGACATAAATATGGATGAAAATTCTAAAAAAACACAGCCTGAGATTCATGGGTGTAGGAGCCAGAATAATTCTGGAGGGATACAGCTCATTGTATACGCAGGCCATAAAATTGATTATATATATAGATCAGAGAAAAATCTGGGGTGGGGAGGGGGGGGGGGGGATTATCCCCCAGTTCCTACATCCATGCTTAGATTAGTCCATTACAGGAAAAGATAACCATCAGTAGAACCAGACTTTGTGTAGATTTTTTTGTAGTTACTGCAGCTTTTATAGAATAAATCATTTACCAGACATTGACAAAGACGTTAGATTTAAACAATTTACGATGACAGCAACTTTTTATATTCTCCACACCTGGTAACAATAATTTAATTCTGAAGCAATGCTTCTCCAAAAGTGGAAAATGTCACAGGGAACATAGTTTTTTTTTAAAGAAAGAAGAAAAGGGATTTTTTTTTAGGTAAAAAAGATAAACAAATGTATCTTACTGCCATAAATCTACCGGTACTATACAGTCTTGGAATAGCAGTATAAGAAATTGAACTGTTCTTGCACCAAAATAACGTAGTGCAGTATCTTCTCCCAAGGCTTCTATTAAATCAGAGCACACATTCTGTATGTATCTAGGCCAGACATGTCTGCACATAGTCACATGCCATCCTTTACACTTTGATTAATATTGTGACATAAGTATATTTTTATAGCAAACTAATGTAGATGCAAGGCTGTTAATACCCAATTTTAAAGACTTTTTTCTCTTTCCAATACGTATTTGTCTTGAGTGGGATCACCTATTAACTGGTCTCAAATATTAATATATTCATTAGATTATTTCCTAACATTTTCATGATCTCAGTCATATGTATTTACTTATCAACCTTTCCTATTCAGGAATTATCCTCTATCGACTGCGCCCTGGTAGATTTGTTTGTGAGAAAGGTGTTTAAGTTTCTGGAGAGATATGGCTGCTTTGAATGATGCAAGGTGCCCGCTCCTGGGCCAGTGAAGGGGAAAGGTTTTGGGGTCAATTATCTTATACAATTATCTTAACAATGACACTCTCTTCCTTCCTTCTCTACTCCGCTCATGATTTACACCCTCATGATTTGCATTTGAGGAAGTGATCTAACCACACAAAGTGGATCCATGTATTCATAGACAGTCTTCAAAAATTCAGATTTTTCTAAACCTTTTTAATGGCCACAGTGACAAACATACGTGACAAACAAGTGTATTTCTTTCTTGAACTGCAATGGTCCTTAAATTAGTCTTGGGACTTCCAAACTCAAGATCACTTGATCACAGCAAGTAGTTGGCTCCAATGATGTATTGTGGATGCATTCAAGGACCACTTTAGATTGGGAAAAACTTCAACTACTATACAACATTAGCATCTTTGTCTTTTATTCTTTATTTTAGTAGACTCTGCTTGTGCCTAAGAATGTCTATGCCTTCCTCCTGTCTTGGACATGG